>VZRQ01010886.1:375185-424215 GCA_013397975.1 Machaerirhynchus nigripectus
AAAAGAAAAGAAAAGAAAAAGAAAAAAAAGAAAAAAAAAAGCAAAGAAAATAATAAAGCAAAAAAAAAGGAAAAGTAAAGCAAAAAAATTAATAAACCAAAAAAAAAGTAAAATAATAAAGCAAAAAAAAGCATAAAAAATAATAAATTAAAAAAAGAGGCAAAAACCAAATAAATTTTTTAAAAAAGGGCAAAAAAAAAATCATAAAACAAATACAAAGAGCTGCTAAAAAACACCCTGAGAGAGATATCCTTAAATCAACAACCTGCTCAGCCACTCTGCTTGGCTGTTTTTATATATTTATGTCTGTTAAAGAAACCACAATTTATCTCCCGGGGTTTTTGGGTGCAAAACAATCAGTTCTGGCCACGGAAAGCGGGATGGGGCTGAACAGCTCCTGCAGTCCCAGTCTGGGAGGGTGGGTGGACTGGGAGAGGGGCTGCTGTGACAAAAGGCTGCTTTATATTCCCTCCTTCTCCACAGCCCAGCCAAGCACTGCGCTAACACAGGCAGAAAGAATCTGAGAGGTTTCTGCAGCTCTTCTGCAAAGAGGGGAAAAATAATGGCACAGCTCAGGTTTGTAAAGGGCAATGAATAGAAAGAAAGACAAGAAGAAACCCCCTGACAGCCCCACCTCTCTCCACCACAATAAAGAGAGAACATCACAATAGGAAAATGAAACTGGAGAGCAAAGTCAGTCCCTATATTTGCAAAATGAGCGTTTTTAAACTTTTCTTTTTTAATTGTGTGCTCTGAGCAGATGGTCTGAGCCCCCCCAGAGGATTAGAAACACATGTGAAGAACCAGGAACCTGAACCACAGGTTTTTTATTAAACTGCACCACTCCTAGTTCAAATTTCATCCCGTTGAAGTGAATATTTTCTCTCTAAGGCAGCAGCTGCTTGGTGGGTCACCCCTCAGAGGTGATTTATAAATGTCTCCACATGCAGCTGCCCAGACCTGGGTGTCCCCTGCGTGCTGATAACCCTGAGGGATCTCAGCGATGCCACCACCATGTGCCTGAGGCTGATTTTGGGTCTCTAAGCCTGGATATTTGTCCATGTGACATCTACAGAGGTCAAGCAGTGCTGACTTCAACCAGCTCCTCCACTGAGAGAGGAAAAAACACCCTGGTTTGGGAACTTCTGGAGGATTTCTGTCACTCCTGCAGGACAGGAGCTGGGACTGAGCCACCAGAGGTTCCCACTGCCCTGGGATGGAAACCTTGCACTGGATCTAATTTGGATCTAATTAACCCATGCCACAAACCAGGCTTGACTGGAAGAAGTAACTCCTCTGCTGGCTCAGTTTGGAGCTGCTGGGCAAAGGTGTCCCTTCCATTTCGGGGGAAGAGTGAGATAAAAGAAGGTAAAAAAAACCTGCCTGCAGCAAACCCTTCCCAAGTGCCTCAGTTTCCTGTGGCTGCTCCCAAACTCCCACGAACACGGCACAGAGTCTGACTTGCTGTTCCCCCCCTCCAGTTTGGACTGAAAAGGAGGAAACTCATCTCTGAGAAGAGCTGGAAGGAGAGGAAAGCAGGTTCAGGGTGTGCTCGGGACAGCCACAGCACGTCCCAGGGAACGGGGGACGTTCAGGTCACACCTGGGGTAGGTCCTCAGCAAACCCCTCCTGTGCTGGGCCTTCATGGGGCCCCCAGTCACAACCAGTTCATTTTTAGCCCTCACGAGGAGCTCAGGCAAGACTGGATCTCTCCCTGCAAGGATCCCACTCAGAGGAAATCCTTGGAGTAGAGCTGTTGTAGGCTTTTACTAGAGGGAAACACCTTCACCAGAGGAACGACCCACTCTGTGTTTACAGCTGTTCGTCCCTAAATATTCCCCTGGTGGGCACCAGGAACCACATGGAGCGATTTCAGCCGAAGGTTTAAAGCCAGCCATGAGGAAGCTCTCTCCTCTAATGAATTCATTAGGACAGCGCTGCATTTTTTTGGCTGCTTTCCCCCCAAAACCAAGCCCTGGGTGATCCCTCCGTGCAGCCGCAGGTGTGCCCGTCTATCCCAATAATTCTTCCGTCTTTGATGGCTGATTTCAATCACTTGTGACAGGGAGAAGAGGCTCGGGATAATTAAACTGCTATAAATGTCATGGAAACAGACAGCTCAGGAAAAGAAATCATCCCAGAGCATTGTCTGTGGTGAGCTCTCATCTGATCGGATCCAGGCACGCTCAAAACGTCTCTTTAATGTCCCCACCACCCCTTTAATGTCCCTACCAGAAGCTGAGGCAACCACGAGACACAAATTAGAAGGAATCTAGGCCTGACTAATCTCAGAGCATCTCTGAGCTTCCCAGTTCCCACAGCCGCCGGAAAAAGATGAGCTGAGGCACCACAAAATGAGCAGTTTGTGCCTATACATGGAAAAAAAACCACCAAACCCCGTTCTCCTCAATTTTCCAGCCCCAAGACAGATGGAGAAGGAAAGGGAGCACGTCCAGGCCTCAGCTAAGCCAGATTCCAGAGGGATTTCACAGGACAGGGCAGAGCCCAAGGGTTTGTGGATACCTGTGAGCAGCTTCAGGCTGGCACTGCCACCCAGGCGACCCCAGATGGGCCCTTCCAGTGGCTGCTCCATCTGCACAACGCGCTTGGGACCGTTCCTGCCTCTCCAAACGCTCCTTGGAGTTATTTTTTCCCCTCTGTGACCACACAGCAGCCTGGCACTCTGTGATTTCTGCCTCCAAGCTCCTCATTTGGTAGCTCGAAATCAGCATTTATGTCATTCTGCACACAAATTACAGCCCTGGGCCCTAAGAATAGAGGCCCCACAATCACCATGTGCTGTGTTGTCGCTGCTTCTACATCCAGACCTTCGTGCTGTGGTCCCTGAACAGCTGTTTTTTTCCTTCTCCCCCATCCAGATGATAAATTCCTAGTGGAAATCTAGAGGATAACTTTGAAAGGAATGCTTTTAAAAGCTGCTCAAAAGTGAGTTTTCAGGTATTTTTTAATCAGGGCACCCTCCACCTGTTTATGATATTAATCCCACCCCCTGAGAGGGACTTCATAGCAAGAGAGCCCTCAAAACCCCCAAATCTATCCCTCAGACACCTCTCCAGAATTCAAACATGGGGTTTTTACCCTTTCTTTAAGTTTTTCCTCTATTCCAAAGCTTTCACAGAACCCCAAAGCCTTCACAGAACCACCAGTGTGAAAAACCCCTGCAGCAGAAGCTTTTCTAGCAGTTCCTTCCCATTATTTTCCAACAGAAGTTGATTTGGCTCAGGTACATTCACAAGGGGTGGCTTTGTTCCCTAATTGAAGCATCAAGTCAGATTATGCTTCTGAAGCAGCAAATGAGACTATTCACCAAAAAAAATCTCTTTATCCTTGCTCAAATTGTTTGCTTGCCTGGATATGCTTAAGCAGGATAACTCGGGAAGCACCTAAAAATGGGATTTTGCAATTTCAGCCTCATCTTGCCAGTCAGGAAAAGGAATTTCCATGCAGGGACAAAGCAATGGGACAGGGTGACACGGTGGTGCTGTCCCCGAGAGCCACCCCGAGTGTCCCATGTGCCAAGCGAGGCTCAATCCCACAGACAGCATCCCAAAAACCTCATTCAGACCCTCTGGAAAACTCACGGCCTGCACATTGTGGGAGGCATTCACATAAAGGAGCAGAGGGTCAGCCTGACCTTCAGTGTCCAGCGTGGAGGTTTCAAAATAAAGAAAAGGGGAAAGAAAAATCCCACAAAAGCCCAGCCCCGGCCTCTGCGAACTGAATGGGGCAAAATGAATGGGTGGCATTGTGTGCCCTGCCGTGCCAGCCCTGTGGCTGGCAGTGAATAATGCTGGGATGGGGAGAGGATGGGGCCATAAGCAATTCTGAAAGAATCCCCTGGTTTTGTGTGCGGGGTACCCCGAATAACGCTCACGGTCGGCGCCCTGCGCTCCACAGGACAGGCTCAAAAAGAGATTTTCTCCATTTTCCTCATCCCTATTCATTAGGAATCCCTGGAAGAAACCCAAGGCCCCGTTTCCCCTCGTCCTCCACTGCTCTCTGAGCACCAGGTAGCCCAGGCCAGCCTGGGCTGTGCCACCACCATCCAGGTCCCGCTGTCACCTTACAAAGGTGATGTCCCCACTGCAGCCGGGCTCCAACAGCCCCATGACCCGGCTGCTGGCCCCATCCACAGCCCAGGGTCTGAGCAGTGCCCTGTTATCCAGGCTTTTCCGTGGGAAACTGCGGAGTTTTCCTTGGAGAGGAGGCGCAGTCTCCGAAAACCCCACTCAACCCCAGCTTCGAGGCTGCCAGAGGCTGCCCAGCCTTCCCTTTGCTTCTCGCTCCGATTCCCCACGTCCTTCACCATTCCCCCCAGAGCTGCCCCTCTGCCATTCCAAACCCCATCCCCTGATGTCACCGCCTCACCCAGGCCCTGCTCAGGCCGTTCCAAGTTTCCCCTCTCCCTCCGAATCCAATAATCCGCCAATAACCCCGAGCTCCAGGGCTGCCTTTTTCCTGGAGGAGCTGTTTTTCCATGACATATGTGTGAACCATCAGGGATGGGTTAAAAACAGATTCCCCCCTCGTTACAAGCGCGGCACAAAGCTGCTCCTTTGTGTCTTCCCCCTCTGCACCGTTCCCTGGCTCCGCTTTCACGTTGATTTATTTCCCTTTCATCTCTGGGAAATTAGGAATTCTGCTGCCCACGCCACCCACGTGAGGATGGATACGCCAGTGGATTGTGAGGGGGTCTCTTTCACAGTGGAAAATACAGAGTAAAGCAAAGCTCCTGGCCTGAGTTACTCATCTGAGAACTCACTGAGCCAAAGTGGAGGCACTTGCTCGGGTTTTAGTGCAAAAAAAGGGTCCCAGAGTCTGCCTGGGAGGTGTTGGTCCCCAAGATCCAGAGGGTTTCATTCCCACCTCCAGCCACAGCGGAGGTTGGGAATGCAAAGGGAAGGAGAGGATTTGGGGAAGGTGGAGAACAAGAGGGACTGGAGGAGCAGCTGCTCTTTGTAGAAAAAGGGAGGGGGCAGGAAAGAAATCCTGGGATCCCAGAAGGGCTTGGGATGGAAGGGACCTTAAAGGTCATCCAGTTCCAGCTGGGCTCTGGGATTCCAGAGCACATCAGGGCTTCCTGCTCCCACACCGCAGCACCTGGAGCCTCCTGAGGTACCCAAACCTTGCTTTCACTCCACGTTTTTCCCTCACAGTCCAATTAATCTGGAAGCTGAGCTGCCGTTTCCTCGGCCCCACGGAGGATTTCCACCCCCAAGATCCACCCTGAGGTTTCCTCCACACCGAGGTGGCTCAGGATCAAGGGGGTTTTGCGTGCACAGAGGCTTTTAATCAGCACTTGGAATGTTTTCTGCCCCAGGAGGTGAGCACAGAATCCAGGTTTTATGGATTAAAGGCAATGGGGGGAAAATAGGCCTGGCTGCCAAAGTTATCTCAGGATAGAAGTGGGATTACGCCCCTCGGCTTGGGGAGATCTGCTGACACACTCAGAAAATTGAATTTAACACCAAGTTTTGGTTGGAAAAGTATTTTCCTGCATCTGGCTGGCAACAATCACCCGACCATGGAACACGGACCTGCTGGGACCACCCGAGGAGGAGGCTTTGGGCAGGTTCCTGTTGCTAATTCCCACCATTCCTGGAAATTTGGCTGCTCGGGAAGGAGCTGGGGATGGAAAGCTGAGCTGGTGTGCAAACATAGGTGTGACACCTCTCGTCCACACACCTTTCTCCCTCTTTTCCTGGGAAACTAAAATGTGTCCTTTGCTGGTGTTCACACCCCAAAGTATTTTTTTGATGAGGTTTTTATTATTTGCCCATGAAATATGATTTGGGTTTCATTTATTCCTGCAAGACAATCTCCACTCAGCATCTGCCACCTCAAATTCAGCATGGAAAACAAATAAAAATCATGCCTTGGTGTTGGACTTGGATGATCTTTGGTGGGTCCCTTCCAGCTCAGGGTATTCTGTGCTTTTTTTAAGCATAAAATCTGCAAAGTTCCATGGAATAATGCCCCAAATTTTCATCCCAAGGAAGAGAGTTGGGTTTGTACCCCCTGGGGCCTGAAAACCAGGTGTGCAATTCATCCCAGAAACGAGGTTCTCCAAAGGAAACCCATGAAGGAACAGGACTGGATGCAGTGTGGAGGCTGAGCATCCCTAGAACTTGGATTTCCCCATTCTGAGCATGCCCAGAGCTCGGATCTCACCATTCTGAGCATCCCCAGCTCGGATCTCACTGTTCTGTGCATCCCCATCCCAGATTTCACCATTCTGAGCATCCCCAGCTCGGATTTCCCTGTTCTGAGCATCCCCAGCCCGGATTTCTGAGCACCAAGCTGGGAGAAGGGCAAACAAAACCTGCACATAAACTCACTCCTGAGAGGCATCAAAGCCTCAGGAGAACCTTGCAGCGTTTGCAGCCACCCCAGAGCAGAGAACAGTGCCCAAAAGTCACATTCAGCACCAATTTCCCCCACACTTCTCCCTGCAGTGGCCAAAGCTCTGTTTGTTCAAGCAGGCCTGACCTCCTGAACCCCAGCCAGCTCTGGCTGCGCCTGCAGAACAACGAGCCCACGCTCGGGGACTTTTTTTCCATGTTCTTGCAGGGGAGAGAAAACTCCCAGACACCCCAGTCCCCATCCAATCTTCTGCACAAATCATTAGGAATCCCCTCTTCCAGCTCCCATCCCGGGGGGGGATGCGTTTGTTGGGAATATTTCCATCCGAGCTCGCTCGGCTCTGTCGGAGTGAGCACTACACCTGCACGCTGGGGATGTCTGGAGTGGGCTTGGATTTTCCTTTGGGTTTTGGCAGGCAGCCCAGACTGCCTCCAAAAGAAAAAAAAAAGGGAAAAAAGGAATAGAAAGACCTCACCATGTGTGAGGAACATGTGTTTCATTTGTTCGGGCCTGAGTGACAAGGGAAGGGGGTGAACACGGAGTCAGCCCAGAAGTTTTTGGGTTGGGATGGGTTTTTATTCTGTCCTGGTGCAGGAAAACCTCCCTGAGAGAAGTGGCAAAAGGCAGGAAAATAGCAAAAAAAGACTGAAATTTCAGAGAAATAGCAGCTTGAGCAGCACCAGGCTGACAAAGACACAAATCCTGACCAGCCTCACATCCTTGTGCTCATCATCCTCATCCCCCAGCTCCTGGGGTTTGGCTCAGATGAGCCTTTACTTCCCATAAATTCACTGCAACAATGCAAATCCACACACCCTTTTGTAAAAAGAAGAGAATTTTTTCTTATTTACAGTCTTCTGCTGCAAAAAATTCACTTCTATGCAAATAGGACTAATTGGTGGATAACCTCCCATGTAGAACGAGGTTCCCAAGTGAGCAGGGAAGGGAAACATGCCCTGGTTTGGGCCAGGGCGCCCTGTCACGCTCTGCTCCCAAAAATCCCTTTTCCATCTAGCTCAGGGATGCTGCCAAAAACATTCAGCTGGAAACTTCTCCTCCAAAGCACAAGGATTTGGCTTTCCCCCCCTGCTCAAGCTGAGGAAAATCATCTTTCCCAAACACATCCATTTTCTGTTCCTTCCCAAATCCCTTTGTGGGGCCTTTTCTGTTCCTGAAACTCCATCCTTGTCCCTGCAGATCCCCCCTGTCCACACCAGCCCTGCAAACCTTGGAATGATGTCACTGGAGAGAGGAGCAGGTTTCCAGCATTACATCAGCCTGTCTGGGCTCAGCAATCAGCCTCCTGCTCCTCAGACTTTCCATGGAAGAAACTGAGCCCAAGGAGGGGGGAAACAAACTCCAAATGGAGCCAGGGCTGGAAGAGTAATGACCCTGCACCTCCGAGCATCCATCACCCCGAACGAGCCTGGGGCTGCTGCCTGCCAGCATTTAAACAGAGACCTCTGCCAGGGGGATGTCAGGAACGAGCAGACACGGCTCCCCAAATCCCACAGAGTGCCTGTGGGGGATGGAAGTTGCTCCACAGAAGGAGTTTTGCTTCCCAGAGATCGCTCGGTTTTCCTCTGGTTTGTTTTTGCAGGAGGGACCCCAGGCCAGGGAAAGGGGACACAAGCTGCCTGTCCCCTCCAGAACAGCAGGGACGGAGAGCCCTGCAGCATCCCCACCCATGGCAGATCCCAATTTCCCCTCAGCATCCCAGCCCATTCCCTTTGGAAAACGCTGCCCCAAACCGGCTCCCCTGTGGGAGTCCCCCAACCATCAGGCTACAAACTGCTTATCTGAGGAACAACCACAAAAAAAATTGTTGATTTTCTACTGGCACATCCCAGCTACGGTGACCAGGAGCAGCAGGATGTTGGTGGTCCCTGTCTTCCACCAGGAATCCCCAGAGAACACCGATCCTGGATTTTCAGGCCTAAGCGCCCCATTTCCTCAGCGTTTCCCACCCTTTGCCAACAAAACCCTCAACAGTGCCATCCTGGGCCAAAAACTGCCCAGATCATGGAATTCCAGACTGCTTTGTGTTGGGAGAGACATTAAAATTCATCTTTTCCACCCCTGCCATGGGCCTAGACCAGAATCCTCCTAAAACTAGGCCTTAAATCTGGACAAACTCCTAAGAAGCTCTAAGGCCACGCAGCTTCCTAAGGCTGATGTTTCACTTGGCACTCTGCAAAGATAAATGATAGACTGCAGGAGTGTTTTAAACATCAATAAAAGCACTTTTATGATCTGTTTGAACAATAAAGTGCTTTGTGAGCTATCAGAGGCCCGCAGGCATTTGATACCAGCAAACTGCACTAATTATCCACACATGCCAATGCAGTTGCTTTTTGCAGCTTATGAAATGGAATTTACCACTGACCAAACCAAAAAAAAAACCAAAAAAAAAAACCAAAAAACCCCAAACCCAAACACAACAAAATAACAAAAAAAAAACCCACGGAAAAACCAACCAAAAAAGTGTATTTTGTAATCATGACTAGCAAGGCTCCATCATTACAGGCAAGCCTGACCCAGTCACCAAGCTTGACTGCAGGCCAGATGGCTGAACCTGCAATTACCCAGCAGATCTAAATGAAAAACAAGAGTTTCAGCAGAGTGTATGCAAACAATCCAGCTGATGTTTCCACCCAGGCTCTCACTTTCCTCGCTGGCACCTGGCAGCGAGGGGTCAGAGGAGCCAGCGCCAGTTTGGGGTGGAAATGAAAGCCCAGAGTCACTTTTACGAGCTGGTTTGCAATTCTTGTTCTGGCCCAGGTGCTGCCCCTCCCTCCCTGATAAAACCAGATGACGTCCCTGGGCACCTGTGTAAGGTGATGCTGTGGCTGAGGAGCTGCCAAACGGGGCCAAATTTCACATTTTTGATCAGATCGACTGTGTCGCTCGGACTCTGGCACCAAAGCCCTCCCCGTTAACTGCAAACCCATCCCAAGGCATAATCCTCAGTAATTACAGACATTTTCTAGGCAGCAATGCTCTCCTGGAAGAGCCCAGAGCTGTGATTTAATCCATATGTCTCGAGTGCACCATTTTAAAGAGGATCCTTTGGAAAAAAAAAGGAAAAAAAACTTCAAAAAAAGAAAAAAAGGCAAAGCAGAAGGAATGACGAGAAAAGCAGCGAGCAAATGGAGAATTATTAGGAGACTGGGGAAAGCTACAGACATCTTCAATAAAGATCCCTAAATGCTGGCTCAGGAGGTTTTATTTTCCATCCTCTCACACCGTGGTATATGGTGGTGGTGTAAAACATCCCCTCTTTGCACTCCCTGAAAGACTCCGCAGCAAAGGAGGTGAAATCAGATTTGGCAGGGCCAGCAGAGCAGGCAGCCAGCTCTGTAAATTACCTGCTCTCAGCAGCCTGCCAAGGCAGGGGAACAGAAATGGGAACATGGATCCGTGGTGCATCCTGACAGACAAACCCAGGTTTGTCAAAACCACGGATTTTTAGAAATGTGTTTTTTGAAGTTTAACAAAAACTTCATAAATCTGAACTCTCCCAAGCTGCTTCCCGAGCCTCTGGGCTGAGCCCAGATCCTGCAGGACGGGATGGGTCCAGCTCTGAGCTCACGAGGAGCCTCGCTGTGCTCAGGGGAGCTGCTGGGATGCTGCTGGTTCGGAGATCACAGAATCCCAGGATTATTTAGGTGGGAAAAGGCTCCAAGATCGAGCCTGAGCTGTGCCTGATCCCCACCTTGTCACAAACCAGGGCCCTGAGTGCTACATTCAAGGGTTTCTTGGACACCTCCAGGGATGGGGACACCAAACCTCCCTGGGCAGCTCCTCCCAAGGCCTGAGCACCCTTTCCATGCCTGAATCGGGGAATTTCTTGCTTCCCCTCTAACAAAAGTGTTCTGCCCACACCTTTCCACTGCTGTTGATGTTTGCACAGGACCCTCCTGCCATCAGGAACAGCCAAGACAGAGGTGCTGAGGCAAAATTGGGTCTGGATGTGAGTTAGACATGGATTTAGAGCCGAGGCTCCCATGGTTTGTCTCTGGGAGCTGAGGAAGCCTAACTTAAATTACCACCAATTTTTCCAAGTTCACTCCACCCCAGCACATCAATCCTGGGGGTAGAGAGAGTAAATCTCCTCCTGGAGTAAACAGAGCTGTTTGATGTGTTAGGAGCAGATCTGCCTGCAGGAGGAGGCTCTGAAACTTCTCCATCCTCAAAGCCAGCAAAAAACACCCTAAAATGCACCCTCATGTAGAAAAATGTACTTTCATTTCTACCCCTTCCACTGAAGCAAAAGCTTTTGATCCAACACTGCAAGCTCAGAGTAAAATAGCCTACAAAACTTTAAAAACAAGAGCACTTTGCAGAGATGAAAACACCACAGCCAGGAGCATGGGAAGGGAAGGAGAAAGCCCAGACAAGAGTGAAATGAAATCTGGGATTATCAAGAGCAGGGATAATTGGGGGGTTTTTTTAAGTGTAAACAAGGCCCAAGATGAAAAGAGAGGTGGCATTTCAACCCCAAGAGCACCTGAAGGGCCCCAATGTCTGGGCTGGGAGCATTGATGTGTCTGTCCTGCTTTGTCCTGTGGTGCCTTGGAACTCTCAGCAGCCCTAAGAGCACCTCTGGCACCCTGCCTGGCCTCTCTGGCTCATCCCAAATTGCTTTCCCTCCATTTCTGATGTCTTGATTTCACTCGTGGTCTTCAAAAAAAAAAAAAGTCAAAAAAGCACAAAGGAGGAGAGGAAATCAAAAGCAGCATCTTTCAGCATCCTCCAGGGCGCTGTGTCCCATCCCAGGACAGGCTTTGGCACAATTTTTGTCAGCCCCTCCTGGTCACAGGTGGCTGAGATCAGAGGAATCCACTTTTTTGGGGGTTTTACAGCACCAGCTACACCGCTGAGACACAGTTACGGCACTCAGCTGCACAAAATAACCTCCTCTTGTCTCTAAAACAGCCAAAAGTGACCTTAAAAAGCAATATATTTGTGCCCTGGGCTTTTCCACACATGGGAAAAGTCATTTCAGCCACTCCAGGCGCTGCTGCAAACCAAGAGGGCCAAAACCCCACTTAGCTTGTGGGACAACGCTGCAGAATTTTACACGGATGAACCAAAAATAATTGGCAGCAAAAGCAGTCACTTGTTCCCAGGCTGTCCCTCAGCAGTTTGGCCAAAACCTACTCGATTTTTTACTCATGTCCACACCACAATTTAATGATGCCAGCTCCAGCTCTGGAGCCAGGGGCTGTACAAGACTTCTGTCAGCACACAACAGTCCCTGGCTGGCAAATCAGAAGGCAAAATGGGAAATCCAGCAGGAAAAAGAAAGAGCAAGGTCTGAGCAAAGCTCATTTTGCTCATTAGGCCATCACTGAAGTAAAATGAGCAGAAAAACAGGGCTGGGCCCCTCCCCACTGCACAAACGCCCCCACAAAAGGGGTTAAATTCACCCCATCCAGCCCAGAGAGGGAAACATTTCCCTGCCACAAGCTTTGGGCAGCACTTTCCCCACACAGAGATCCTCCAGCTGTGGGTTATGGGATTGCCCTGCTGGGACCCAGCACTGAAAGGTGGCTCCTGGGACAGACCATGGGCAGAAAATGGGCATCACGGGGATGTTTTGGGAAGTCTCCCCGGGTTTCGGGCTGAAGATGCTTTTTTTTCTGCAGAAGAGTCTTTCCCAAGCTTCCCCCGCTCTCTGTTCCTACACTCACCCACCAGGACTTGGTTTTAATTCACGTTTAAAGAAAATCACACTAAAAGGAGCAGATTTTCCCTCTAAAACTGAAGCACGTTCACATGTCTTGACTTCCCCCAGTGCTGCTGCACCACAGGAACAGCTCTGCCTGCAGCACAGAAAGTGTTTATCCTCCACCACGGGCTGGTTTTTAGTCCTTCCCTCTCTCCCTGCAAAAAAAAAAACAACCCCAAACCCCTTTGCAGTCTCACCCCAGCATCCCCTCAGGCCCAGCTTGAACCTTCCCAGCCCCACAGGAGCCTGTCCTGCTGTTTGTAAACTCCTGTTTTGAACAACAAACCCAGCACAAAACTCAACCTGCTCAACCTGGGCTCAGGGCTTGGCCCCTTTTCAACCCTCCCCAGTGCTCGTACAGAGACCCCCACAGCCTCCCAGCTAATTGAATTTTAATGAGAGGAAGTCATTTTTCCACTGGAAGAATGTTTTGCTAGAGAAATATTTTGAAACTCCTCTAACCTTTCCTGCCAGGCTTTTTAAATTGCTTTTTTTGCAGCAGCAGCAGCAGAACACGAGTGAGGCAGTTCCCATCCGGGCTCTCGAGCTGCTCCCCTCACAAACCCCAGCCAGGCCCAGCCCTTCAATAATTACAACTTGCAAAACAAAAAGAAGTGTTTGGGGTTGGTTTGATGTCAGTCCTGACGAGGAGGATGTGAATTCCCACTGCTTTACAGCTCTTGTGCTGAGACACAGCCAAGCCCAGCCCTCCCCAGCGCTGTCTCCAACCCCACTCCCACCTCCCTGGGTTATTTTAATTTCCAGCAGAAGTGACAAACACATCCGAGCCTGGCAAATCCGGGGATGCAGAAAACCTCGTTAGCTGGGGGGTCTGCAGGTCAGCTCCGTGGCACAGCAGCAGCTTCACCTCCTGCATGTGCTCCAGAAACCCTCAGCTTTCCAGGAATACATAAATTTAACAGCTTACAGCCTTTGCCCATTGTTCTGAGGCACAGCTTTGCCTGCACAGTTTCTGCTTAGCCTTGCAGAAAGGAGAAAGGGGGGGCAAAGGAAATGAAGTTGCTGAGATATGAAGGAAATTAGGTTCTAGTCCACTGCCTTCAGAAAAACCTATTCCACCCCAGTGAAAGCTGCTGGAGTCTTGAGGGCTGTGTGAGGAGGATGACCAAAAAAAAAAGGATAAATATCAGAACTAGAGGGGGTTTATAGCCATGTTGTATAATATCAGCACACGTAAGACAAAGAAAAAAAAAGTATTTTCTAAGTATCCAGTTCTCATAAGCGCCAGCAAGATCTCGTAGCTGCAGCTCACAGCCAGAACAGGCAACAGGATCCTTTCTATCCCAAAACTGAGGAGGTCCCACAGCCCCTTGGAGTTTAAGACCTTTTCAGCAAGGGAGCCAGGGCCACGGGAAGGGCTGAAAGAGGAACAGGGAGAGCACTCCCACCCATCAACAGCTGGACTCAATTCCCTTCCTGGCAGAGAAATCGGCTGTCCCAAAGTCAGGTGAGCCCTGAAGGCCACCTGGGAATGCCCCAAATTTCAGGGGCAGCTATGGAAATCCTGTTACTTTACAAAGTGCAGGTTTTCCATCCAGCCTGGCTGTGATACCAGTTCCTTTAACTGGATCTGCCGGACCTGAGCTGGACAAGAACTCTCCACTTTATGGAACATCCCAAAACACAGCACCCAGAGCTGAAGTGCTTGTCAGAACGTCCAACACTTGCGAAAGACACTCCAGTGCCCATTAAAAACCCAGCTTTTACTTTCCATTTTAATTGTTCCACTTCCTAGGGAACGTCTCTCAATTTAACACAATCCCGAGATCCAGCCCTCGCTCTGTAACTGGGATTTTGGCAGATGTACTCAGCCCGTGCATTCCTGCTCTGTTTACAGCAGGCCAGCTCCCAGATGTT
The DNA here is from genome assembly GCA_013397975.1 of Machaerirhynchus nigripectus. Lineage (NCBI taxonomy): Eukaryota > Metazoa > Chordata > Aves > Passeriformes > Dicruridae > Machaerirhynchus > Machaerirhynchus nigripectus. The sequence goes on from VZRQ01010886.1 coordinate 389,182, forward strand.
GGTAACATTAACCAGACTGGAACTTTCCCTCTGAGTGACAGCAAAACGCAGACAAGAGCTGGCTTTGCTACGGCTCCAATCAGCCATGGATAGGAGATATTCCCCATCCCTTTGCTGGGCTGAGGAGGCCCTGGAGATCCAGCTCTTCCTCCACTTTAATTCCGTAAAAATAAGGAGCTCAAGATCGATAGGGCTTGGTTTACACCCCACTGCACTCGGTGTTGACTTTGGGAAGCAATTCCAGCTCACAAGAAAGAGCAGGAACGGGATTCTCATCCCCAGGAAAGCCTCACAAGTGCAGCAGAGCGCGGAAGTTGATTTTGCCAGGGAAATGCATGCATTAAACAAGCTGCTGAACTCTGGGAAAAAAGCTTCTCCCATCTGTACCTTGTCTATAAATAATGCTCTGCCTCTCTGCTTCCATCACAGGAGCTCAGGGGAACGTCCCACCCCTCGGGATTTGGCTTTGCCTTTGGAAGCAGAGTGTGGGAGGCGGCAGGGCTGCCACCCAAGCTGTCAAGGAGAGTCCCCTCGTGTCATGGAACAAAGGAACCAAGAATCCACGGCCAATGTGTGGAAAATGAACAAATTCCTACAGCCCTAGGGTGAACTGGGACTTGGGAGGGAGCTGCTTCCCTCAGCCCTCATTCCCTGCCCATGCAGCTCTAAATCCCAGCACGGGGATGAATGAAAACCTTGTGAGCCCTTCCCAGGTTAGAAGTGCCAAGAGCTACAAAATCCCAGCGCAGAGAGGGTCTAGAACCCCAGCAAGGGCTTGAAACCAGAGAACCAGAGGAGCTCACTCCACCAAGGCCACCCGGCCCCCAGTTTTCATCATTACTGCGGAAAGCCAAAATCAAAAACTTCCAAAATCACAAACAGCGGCGTTCTACCATGCAAAAACCCAACAAAAATTCCAAAAACGAGCTGGAAGTCTCTCATCACCCCCGTGGAACACCCGCAGAGCTGCTCCCTGCCACGGCTCACCTCAAAGACCTCCTCATCCAATATCCTGGTGCCGAACACGATGATGCCGTTGACGTCGATGATGGGATGCTCGCTGCGGTCCAGGAACTTGGTGATCTTCTTTTTACAGTCCAGGACCAAGGTGACATTTTTCTTCTGCACACTCAGAGCCACTCGGTGCCACCTGTGAGAACACAGCCCACACACGGGTCAGGCAGAGCCCTGGGCTTTGCAGAACAAGGCAATGATTGCATAAAAATGAACTTTCAGGAACTGGTGTTCTGCAAACCTCCGTGGAAATCCTCTTTGAGCAGAGCCTAAAGGGTTTGCTGGCAAGAGAAATGCTGAGTGACAGCTTTCATCCCTCCAGATCAGGCAGGAGAGGGCCAGTCCTGGCTTCAGCAAGAAGCAGGGACAAACACCACAGAGATGACTCCCTTTGCCACCCTCTTTTTAAGCCCTGCACAAGCCTCAGGGTGGGTTTTGCACGACAAACTGGGGTTTTTTTAAGGCCCTTCGCAGCAAAATCAATGTTCCTCTCCCCACAAGTACCAGACAGCAGCACTGACTGCTCGTTTACAATTCTTACAGATGCAAAATTAATTCACCAAAGGCCAAAATGACAGACTGGCAGCAGCCAGGGGTGTGCAAACACATTTCTACAGGCATGACTGGTATTTTACACAACGTTCAACATGCTGGCATCCATACAAACAACGAACTGTTTTTTCCTTGGTGCACAAAATGTCACTTACTTGCCATCTGCTAGGTTAATGCCTCTAAAGAGAGGATAGTCTTCTGGGCCTGGCTTTCCTGTATGGTCTTCATACAGGAATACAGGAGATCTACCCAACTCCACACCAATTTGCTGGATCCCTTGCTCATTGTAAATTGAGATCAAGAAGGACTGACCTCCTTTCTTCGCTTTTACAGTGGTTAGAATGGAGAAGTCCTCTGGGAAGGGGGAAGCTGGAGTGGAAAAGCAAAGAGGTTAGTGAGGTTTCCTCGAAAATCAAGTCCCTACACAAACAGTCTACAACATCAGCAGCCCTAAAAATTTATTTAGGGCCAGGTGAAGATCTGTTTTTTTCCCAGCTACTCTGGGCTGAAACCCCTGTGCCGGGGAAACAGAAGTTCTACAAAAGTTGCTGGCTTAAATGTGTGTTATTTGCACCCAACCCTGCCTCAAGAACCTCCCCTAAAGCTTTTTAGGAGACAAGGCAAAAACTTTCATGGGGGGCTCCAAATGAATTTGAGATGTCAAAGGGACAGAGGAAATCAAGCATCAACACAATCTTGAAGGGTTTTATTTAAGGGAGTGGGGAACTGCATCAGGATTTGTCCATTCCAGATGAGAACAGAGGAATTTGTGGTTTTGGCTTTCAGGGTTGCTGCAGACACACACAAAAAAATCTGAGAAAGGAAATAAATCTGGCAATCAGCAGAAAATGCTAATTTGTCTGCTTATTAAACAGCATCTCATCTCCTGGCTTCTTCTCCTCTCAGGAAAGAGCTGGGTCTGATCACAGGTGATTTCTGTCTTTATTTCTGCAAGGTTTGGAGGATTAATGCCATTAAATCCTGTCAGTACAGGGTCCATCTGCAAGGCCAGACAAAGACATTTAAAGTTTCGAGTCAATCTGGGCATCACCTTCTTGCAGAAACCCAAATTCCTCCCCCCTCTGGGTTTCCCTGCCCTTCAGACTGAAAACAATGAGCCCAAACTGAAAATCCTGGATGCACATCTGAAACAGGGCAGCTTAAAAACCACCACCAGCACTGATAAAGAAGATTTCTTGATCAAATCATGCACGCAACCCCCTCAGATGCTGCATTTCAGAGCGTGGGGCTTGCAGGGAATCTCCCCCTGGAGGTCCAGGCTCTCCAAAACAAGGATTGCTTTGTACCTCTGGAGAAATCTTCAACCACAGCAGGGCAGAGCGAAGTGGGGCAGCCCCACCGTGGGGTTTGTGACACGTGTGGCACTGGTGGCACCCAGGGGACACAGGGATCCCGTTTAAACTGCAGATGTGCAGCCAAATAAACCACAAAAAGCCTCGAGCTCAGTGCCCAGAAGCTTCAAACAGATTTTCTTCACTACTTTAGATTCTTCCTAGATGGCATCCCAGGGGGTTTTGACCCAGGGAGGGGACGAGGAACGTGGCAGTGGGGAGTTCTTGGCACCACAGCAAAGCTGGAGTTCAACCACAGAGGCCCTGAGCTCATCCTCTTCCTCTTCTGCCTGGGAGGTGCTTTAATTTTTAAGAACAAAGTGTTTTAAATGTATTGACCTGCCTTCAGCAGGGCAGGGGATGAGGCAGGAGCTGCATCAAAACCAGAACTGCTACAGAGCAAAGGGAGATAACTGAGGATACCTCTGCAGCAAGTTAATCCCCCTCACCTTGGGTAAATGACATCTGGGAAGCAGCAGAAAGCAGCACTCTGCAGAGGGAGAGGCCTCCCAGTCAGGAATTAAATGCCATTACAGCCTGATTTATCCCAGGACACAGCCCCAGATATTTGGCAAAAGCAGCACCCGATTCTGGTGCCTCCCACAGGATGCCCTGAGCTTTGTCCCCCTCCCCTGCTCACGGAGCACTGAGTCAGGACCATACGCCTTCCTGGCTCCAATTACAGCCTACAGATTTGGGCCTTTTATGTAAAATAGTTCATGTCCAAAATTTCATTAGGAACCCACAATACAGTACCTTTCAACTCGGACAAGCTGCCAACTCATTAAAAGGCTGCTTTTAATTTTTTTTTTCATTATTATCAAAATGTCTCCATGGTGATGCGAGTTTCTCAACCCAAATAATCATAATGGATGAATTATAGCTGACATTACTCTGTTACTGCTCTGCTGTCCTGGCAAAATAACAATGCCTGCACTGTCAGAGCCAGAAAAGAGCCGGGCTGCTGCACGGTGGCTGAAAACACATCCCCGCACACCCCAATACTGATAAATACATCGTCACAAATACACCAAGCACGGAGAAACTGACCCAAATCCCTCCAAAACAATGGAGACACCCCCTCCAACAAAGGCTTTGGGGTGGGAGTCCTCGTCTTTGAGTCACTCCTCAAACGAGCTCACGCTGGGAGATGCTGCGCATCCATCGCCGCACCAGCGCCGGGTCTGGCTCGGCATCCTCCTCCCACCCCGTGGCCAAAAGCCTTTCAAAATTGCTCCGTGGGACCTCCTGCAAGGCAGCAGCATGGGGGGGAGCCCCCAGTCTTGCTGAAGATGAAGGAGCTCCAGGGTGGGCACGGCTGAATCCGTGGGATGCTCCAAGGGATGAGCCGGAGTCAGGCTGAGCCTCTTCCTTCTCGAGCGCCACGGTTAAAGGCTGGTGTGCAACCTCAGGGCTTCCAAACAGGGCGAGTTGTGGCCTTCTTCCTAATCCAGGTGTGCCCAAGCACAGCCTAGAACAGAGCCCTGCTCCTGATCTGGGAAGGGCAGGAAAGCTTGAGCTGCTGGGATAGCAAAAACCAGGAAAAGCAGTGAGCTGATCCCGTTCCTGACACAAACACGAAGCGAGAAGGTGGCATTTCCACGGCCTTTACACTTCTCCTCTTCAAAGGAAAGCTGTTTGCCAGTGGTGCTACCAATTTCTGGCCTTTTCCTTCGTATGAGGAGACTCTCGACTGTGCAATGACTTGTTTTTCTCAGGGGTGACTGCTCAGGCTCTAACAGAGATTTCTGAGAAGGCAAATGACAATTGTGAATTTGATGGGAGCACACCAGTGACATTTTGCTGGCTGCCACTGAAACCCTGGCCTTTCTTGCTTCTCCTGGAAGAGCACGGATTTTGCTGGGAAGCAGGACTTCTTTAGGGAGCCAGGACACAAAGCATCTCAGCAGATTCTTCTCACTCTTTTGAGCTTGAAAAAACAAGTTTTATGTATATATATACATGCACATACATCTTGCTTTGCTGGCTGTGGCAGCAGGATGCAAAGCCCATGAAATTACATCTTAGAAAAGCAGCAACTTCTAATTAGCACAAAATATTCTGTGCAGAGCTCGTTTGCCAAGGGTGCTCTGGAGCAGAGAGGGAAAGTTCTGCTCCAACCCACCCTCCTGGTGACACCAAAGCCCTAAAACCACATTCCCCTGGGAGGCTGCCCTGCAATTACTTTGTTATCTTTATCCCCTCTCTCATTTGGGGGCGGGAGCTGAAGTCACATCTTGCGAAGGAGATGAGGAAACATCCGTGGATCTGCTGGAAAACACTGGGAGTTCTTCACTTGGCTCTTCCCTGTTTCCTGACCCAGCAGCAGAGAAGCCTCAGTGACTCTGGAGGTTTTCAGAGGGACTGAGCTGCTTCAAACACCCCATGGCTGTCCAGGTGATGAAATGATGGAAAAGCTGCTCCATAAACCCATCCAGACCTTCTCACCCGAGGAAGACTCAAGCCGAGAACTCAATGAGGGTGAGGATGTAAAAGTGACAAGGTATGAAAGAGACAGCCAAGAAAATCTTCTACAATGCTGAGTTCTCTGCTGGGACCAGGATCCAGTTCTCTCAGGATTCAGTTCTCTCCCAGGACCAGGATCCAGTTCTCTCAGGATTCAGTTCTCCCCCAGGATCAGGATCCCATTCTCCATGCTTGTATTCCCTCTGTCAGAACTGCTGTGATCCAATCCCTTTGTTAAATAATCAGCCAGGATGTTCCAGCCTTGTTTTTACATCTTCAGTTCCCCACTGTTTGCTGGTTTCTGTTACATAAAATGACCAGGCAAGACTTCACAGTGGCTACAGACACTGCTGGCAGGCTCTCAGACCCACTCCAGCTGGATATTCCAAACTGGAACCATTTCCTTTGAACACTTTCGAGCCTGCAGACACCAGGCCTAAAACTTGAAGTAATTTCAGGAACGTGACGTGAAGGGACAGGAAGGCACAACCTGTGCAGTTGTGAAATAATCTGGGATCAGAATGAACTTTCTTGCCCTGAGCAGCAATAAAGACAAATTTAGGGTCTGGTTTGCCCTTCTGCAGACATTTAAACCCAGCTTTAGGCCAGACTGAGCAGCTCCATGCAATGATGTCCAGCCTGTCACACGTTGCTCTCCTCTATCTCCATGCCAGGCTCAGTTTTTAGGTGAGACACAGCCTGTGCTCCTGCTCACCACGGATTAAATGCAATTATTGTCACAGCAGGATAATAATGAAGGCTGAAAATAGCCTCAGCTACGAGGGAAGTACAGGAGGGGAGGGCTGGAAGCACATCCCCAGCCCAGCCTCAAAGTCTTCATTTGTGCCTCTGCCAGGCTGGGGCTGATGGATGCCCTGGTTAATTAAGAAGCATTGCTGGTGGCACAGCCCATTAGCTCTGATTTAGCCAATCCATTTATCCCCTCCCAAGCACTGAGGGAGGACGTGTGTGCCTGCTTTGCTTAAATCCCCTCCTGCCTCACACACCAGGCACAAGCAGCTTCTTCCTGGCTCCTGCCAGTCCTGCCGGAGCAAAAGCACTTCCCTCACCCAAGTCCTGCCATGCCCAATTCCAGCATCCCAGCACTGCCCCAGGTGAAACAGGGACACCTGGATGGCTTGGGGAGGAAGGAGTCTGGTGGTGAATCTCTCAGGCAGGGAGGAGTTTGGGTCTATAACTTCTTCCCACAAACACACTGGACTCCGTGGTGATTACGCCTCGGCCTGAAAAATCCAACTCAGGCGGCAATAAAATGGCCAGTGCCCCTTCAGGGGCTTTGTGCCTTCCTCAGATGAGCCTCCCATCCCTTCAAGCAACTTTCCTCGGGACATCTGTTCCTGTGGGACAGCCTGTTATTTTTACGTGGTGATTATTTGTGTTAGGAGAGACACCACAGCCCCAGAACCAGACCCCACTGTGCTTGGCACTCCCCAGGCCCTGAACAAAACACAGCCTGTGCTCCTCTGCCTCCTCCAGGCCCCCGTCCCCAGCTGGGTGTCACCCTGTGAGAATGAGGGAGGAGGAACTTCCCAGTCTGGGAGGGGGCAGATGTGGCACAGCGACAGCCACCACCTCGTGCAGACGCGGGGACAATTCGATGGCTGGAAATCTGCAGCCCCCTGGAACAGCACAACCACTGCAAACACACTGGGGAGGTGCAGGAATTACACAGAGAAAAGGATCAGACGCTTCCACGGGACAGATGGAAAGCTGGACTCACCAGGATACAGCTGCTTTGTCGGGGCACTGAGCTGAGCATCCTTTGTTACTCTGTAAGCAACGTCTGCTTCTTTTGAAGATCTTCTGCTTGTGCAAAACCCCGTGGTTTTCGTGATACCATCAGGTAAATTATGAAAATCTAACACCTTCAAGAGGTCTGCAGGTTCAGCTGCCAAGAGAAAAAGGAGAAAGAAGAATTAGGAGACAACAGGAGTGGCAACACGCGAGTCAATCATCGCAGCCTTAAACCCAGCTGAAATCTGCTTTCAGCACAAGGTTAATGCCAGCTTCAGAGCTGGGCCATGCTCAAAGGCACGAATTCAGGGCAGAGAGGAGCAGCAGAGCAGCTGTCTGCACCAGGGCAGGGGGCAGAATGCACTGCCCTGTTTGTCCCAGGAGCTGGATTCTCCTGAATGTCTTCACCCAGCCTCCATCACTCACGTTCATCCTGAAGATTAAGCAGCAGGCAGGAAATTCCTGATCTGAGGGAAAGGTTTCAAACCAAGCAGTTCCCACCACACCAGCACAAACCTTCCCGTTCTTTTGGCTTAAGGTGGTTGAGGCAAAAATTATTTGGAGGCAAACACTGAGGCAATTCCCACCAAGTCATTCCCCAGGTATTCCTTGGCACCAGGCTTCCTGCACAGCCCCCAGTGCACCCAAACGTGCAGCTGGATGGCCAAAACCCCACATGTGCTTCACAGAAAAGGGAAAAAAATCTGAGTTTTGACTAATGGCACGCAGCAAAAGGCTCCTTTCCCCACTCACATCCCATTAGGCTCCGATGCCGAGGTTTTAATTAATGAGGTGACCTTGCCTGACATCCCACACCAGCACAGGCAGGGCTGCTTCACCTGCAGATGTTCAGGTCTCTGGGACATCAATTAAGTCATGCAAGTGAAGCATCTCATTAACTTCCTAATCTGCATCTCATTAACTTCCTAATCTGCGTCTCATTAACTTCCTAATCCGCTCCTGCTCACCTCAGGAGAGGTGGAGGCTCCAGAAGTGGAACAGCCAGACCTGACTTTACACTCTGAAATGAAATTATTTTGAATTTTGGCTCAGTAGTTGGAGCCAAATGGTGTCAGAAACATGAACCAGCCCAGCAGGGCCCACAGCAAACTGGGCTGTGCTGGTTTTGGCTGGGGTAGGGTTAAATCTCATCCCAGCAGCTGATAAGGGGCTGCATTTGGGATGTGGGCTGAACACAGGGCTGATAACACGGGGGTGTTTCCATTACTGCTGGGCAGGGCTTGAACAGAGCCAAAGGCTTTTTTGCTCCCCTTCCATCAGGCTGGGGGTGCACAAGGAGCTGGGAGGGGACACTGGTCCAAGGGATATTCCAGGCCCTATGGAATCATGCCCAGCACGGTGGGGAGTGGGAAAAAGGGGGGGATACTTGAACTGATGGTGTTTGTCTTCCCAAAAAAATCATCATCTGTGATGAAGCCCTGCTTTCCACGCCCATGGGGAGTGGGAAGAATTCCTTGCTTTATTTTCCTTGCTTTACCTATTCAATCACCTTCATCTCTACCCACAATTATTTTTTTCCCCCACTTTTCCTGATTCTCTGGCTTTACCTATGAAACTGTCTTTATCTCCACCCACAATTATTTTTTTAACACTTTTTCTGATCCTCTTCCCCACCCCACCCACGGGGAAGGGCTGCACCGTGTCCATCAGCACTGAGCACAAACAGCAGAGGGAAGAGAGAGCACCACCAGACCTTCTATCACATCAGAAGCTTTGGTCACTGAGAAGCTCAGCCCAACATTTGCACGGAAAATTGATGTCCATTGTTGGGCAGCTCTGAAAAGTTTCCACAATCCTGAGAAACTGGGCCCTCAGTGAGAGATTACAAACATATGGCAAAGCCAAGGGAACAGTGCAGATAATAAAGGAGCTGAGGGAGCCTGGCCTGAGCAGCAAACAGCTGGAGTATTTCCTCATCCCTCATCCTCATCAGACATTGGATGCATGACACGTTTGCCTGAGCTGTCCTTGCCACTTGGATCTTCCCCCCGCCTTCAACCACGTTTTATTCCGCACAAAATACCTGCACATCCACAGCCCGAGTCGTGTTCGGGCAACCAAAACGCAGTAAAACTCCATCCCTGCTTCCAGTCACATCCCTGTGCTCCAAGAGCTGCAGAGCAGCCAGCTCCTGAGCTGCCTCCAACATTTATTTAGGGAGGAGAAGGGGGGAAAAGGCACAGGCAAGGGGGAAGGGACGTGAATTCCAGACTCCTGACATCAGCTGGGTCCCCGTGCCAGGTGTGGGGGGTCGGAGCTCCGTGTGCACATCCAGAGGTGCTTGCAGGAATAGGAACATCTGCAGAGGAATCCATCCTCTGTGTGGATCCATCTGTGAGGACAAGAGTGCCCCTGTAGCGGTCACAGGGAGGTGATGGAGCCTCAGGAGGTGGGCTGGACCCCCTCCAGGAGCCACCAGCCACAGGTTTGGAGCTCCAGCCCCTGCCTGGAGCCCTCTGAGCAACCCCAACCCGCCCCCAGCGCCCTGGTGCAGCACTTCTCGTCCCTAAAGGATGATCCAGGCACCTGCACTGCCTCCGAACCCTGCAATTCATCTTCATTCCCCAGGAAGATCCTCTGTGCCTCCAGAACGATGATGAATTAGGTCAGAGCGAGATACGAAAGCAGAAAACCAGTCTGGTGCTGCACAAACCAGCTGCAAAGCAGGCAGGCAACCAGCAGGAGAGGGAATCCTCTGTTCCCAGAGTGCCACCTCTCCTGGAAGTCACCGAGGAGGTGAGGAGCCAGCCAAAGCCCCACGGCCCCCTCATCACCGAGCAGGATTTCAGCGGCAGGAAAAGCCCCAGCTCTGCCCACAGAGATGAGCTGCACACAGCAGCACCTCTCACTCCTGCCCAGCCCAGCAGTTTAATTATTTCCACAGGATTTTTCAGCCAAATCCAAGCTCAGCAATCTCCTGTGCGTGCACAGGAGGACAGAGACCTGACTGACCGAATTCCAGGGGATTTCTTACAGGTTTGCTCTGGGCTTGGCCTCCATCCGAGAGCTGAGCGAGCTGTGGCTTTATGAAAGCTTCCTTTTCACTCCCTGTGTCATGAATAACATCCCTGTGCAGCATCTCACACAGGATCCTTCTCTGCTCGGCGTGCCCAGGGCTTCCCAAAGGCACCAGCTCAGCCCCTGCCGGGTCAATACGCCCAGCACGCAGAGAGACAAACCCTAAATACCCCAAATTAGACCAAAATCAGACCAGAGGCTGCCCCAAAAACCTGCAAAGCCGTTGAATAAAACCAAAAAGGAGCCTGACTTCTCATTTTCACTCAGCAGAGATGGCAGGGCCTGAACGTGCTCTGCAATGCCCAGAGAAGAAGTAACGGTGCAGAGCATTGGAGGAGGGGACAGAGGGATAAAAATTAGTGCCAGAAGTTTGGCTTTTCTTTTTTTCATTTCCAAGGAAATGTGGAACAAAGTGTTTGTCCCACGCCTGGAAGTGCCCGAGGCCAGGCTGGACAGGGCTTGGAGCCACCTGGGCTGGTGGAAGGTGTCCCTGCCCATGGGACCTTCACCACTCTGTGATTTGATGATTCTGTGAATGATTTGATGAAGAACCAACAGTGGCAAAGGGAGGAATTAAACCCCCAATTCCTCCACCACCACAACTAACCACAACCTTTCTGTGATCACCGGACTCCTAATTCCTTAAACACCTGTTAAGACCTGGAACCCCAGCTGCTGATATTAAGTTTATCACTCTGCCCTGACCCAGCAGTGGCCAACAGAGGCTTTTTCTTTCTCCCACCTCAGTATTAGAGCAAACCAAGCAGGATTCTTTGACACAAACCCCTGCCTTTGGGCTGGACATCCACCTGCCACCACCACGGCCAAACCACCCTCTTGGACTCAGCCAGGAGCAGGGAAGTCCCCCCAGAACTCCAAAGGAAACCAGAATTTAAGCCAGCATTAACATCCACCAGTGAATATCCGAGCCCACCAAACCCCCCCTGCCCAGGGGCCAACCCCATTCCCAACTCTCCTTCCCCTGCCTGTTCCTTAAGACAAATTTTTAGAGGAAAAGATGCCTTAAGCCCAGCTGATCCTCCAGGACATGTGCAATAACAAGCAAGGATTTTATTTCAGTCCATTACACCTGTCAGTCACAGAGCACAGCACAACCAGCCCTGCTGCAGCCACTGCAGGGAAGGGCAGGGGAACACGTTTCTCCACTCAACCATTATGCAAAGGTTTAATAATTTGATTTCCCATCCTAGTTTTTGGTTTTTCCTCCTAATTCCATCTTCCCTGGCCAAGGGATCCCACAGGGAATGCTGTCCTGTCCTCGCTGCACTCCTGAAAGGGCTCGTGGGGTCAGCCCAAGGAGGGCACACGCCACCAGTTTCCCACCTTGATCCTCTAAAAAGGGGGATGGATCAGCAGGAAAAAAAGGAAAAGAATTAAATATTATTCTCCCCTCAAAAAACCCTGACAAAACAACCCCAAACCAAACCAAACAACCCCAAACCAAACAAAACAACCCCAAACAACCCCAAACCAAACCAAACAACCCCAAATCAAAGCAGGCACACACAAAACAGCCCCCCAACAAACCAAAACAACTCCAAACCAAAACAACCCCAGCAAAACAAAAACAACCCCACACCAAACAAAACAAGCCCCCAACAAACCAAAACACCAAAAAAAAAAACCCCACAGAAAACCCCCAGAACCCAGTGGAAACGCTGCTCTTGAAACTCAGTGCAGGATGGAGCTGCAGCTCCTGCACTGCAAATCCCAGCCTCAGCCAGAAGTCATTAATCTAAGCCATATTTATGCCTGTAATAATAATTTTTAACACCTGAAGCAAAGCTCTTGAACAACCCCAAAGCTCTCCTGTAAGTCACTCGTGTGTTATTCGTGCATATCCGTGCTCCTGGCATCTGAAAAATCACCGTATTGCAGGCAGCAAACCTCAACACAAATCTCATTTTTCAAGGTCTTTAATTGAATCCGGATCCCCGAGGAAAGCCACGGTGTTTAAACTTGTCACCGAGCTGGGGGCTGGAGCTCGGCCATCAGTTCCCTGCCCACGGCAGGGGTGGAATGAGATGAACTTTAAGGTCCCTCCCAGCCCAAACCATCCTGGGATTCTGTGACAAAATTCAGGGGATTTCCTGGAATCTTTCTCCAACTTTTTGCCTTCCACCAGCCTTCAAAGTGGAAAAAATTCATCTTGAGACACAAATTCACCGTGCACAGCTGCCCTGTTGTTGTATTAACGCCACAGCTGAGACTTGGGGTGTCTGCAGGAGGGGTCAGCAGCCTTGGGACAGGAGAATTTTCTTCCATATTCGGATTTGGAGCAGCCAAAGGACATCCCAAAGACCTTCAGGGCTCAATGCCGCAGCTCTTAGTCATGCTGTGGTTTATGTGCAATGGTCTGAGGCCAGAAGGTGAAAAATGAATAAGCATCCCCAGCTCATTCCAGGTACCCTCTGCAACCTCCTCATCCTTCACCACCAATCCCACCAGGCTGGGGGTTTGCATCCCAGCAGCAGGGATGCAGAGCAGCTGGGAAGTAAAGCCTCCTTATAGGAACAAGCAACAGAAAATTGTCATTTTTCTCCCAGCAAGCAGTGACAGTAGAATAGAGCGAATAAGGATTATTGCAGGAGCAGCATCTCCCTGAAAAGGATTTCAAGACACCCTCCACTATCCCAGGTTGCTCCAAGCCCCGTCCAGCCTGGCCTTGGACACTTGCAGGGATGGGAAATCCACGATTTCTCTGGACAACCTGTGCCAGGCCTCTCCACCCTCACAGGGAAGCTATTCCACATTTTTAAGGAAAAAGGCATTTTCCAGCAGAACCCCAAACCATGAGGGGTCAGAGCAGCTGCTGAGGGACAGGAGGAGCCAGCTGTGACCCCAAAGCTTTAATCCCAACCTGGAAAACCCACCGAAGGCTGGGGTCCCTCCTGACTCTGAGGGAGCTGAGAATCCCCACGGCAGAGGGACTGGTGCTCCACACTGCTCCAAAGAAACCCTTCCCCTTCCAGCTTTACCAGCCTTGGCTTCTTTAAGTACTTTTCCAAGATATTCTTAGCCCTAAATAAACACTCAATTATTGCCTTTGGACCCGGGCAGGGCAGAGCCCTTTCCCTGGGCTCCGGGTTTCTCACTCCCCAGAGGCTGACCTGAGCATCGGGGCTTAGATTTGGAATTAAATACAAAGAGGTATTTATACATTATATCCTAATTTAGTTACATTATATTACATTATTCCCAGAGTTCCTGGGTCAGATCTGTAAGAAATAAAAGCAAGTGAGGACTGGAAGCTGCTTCCCCTTAGTGATGCTTTTTTTTAATGGAGCTGGGAGTCTCCTTTTCAGGCTTCTGGGATTTCAACAATTTTGACTCCTTATCTAAACACTTTTCACCACAGCTGACCCGGCTGCAGCCCTGGGATAACTCACTAAAACAGGGTGGCAGAGGCTAAAATAAAATAAGGCCTGAAATAAGGATACCAAGCTCCAGTTGCCGTTGCTCCAGCATCCTTTGGATGGGCTTAACAGAGCCTCTTAAATTCTTCAGCATCCCAGCAGCCCAATAAAACACAATTATTTATTTGGGCAAAGAGAAAAGGCATTTTAAGGAGGAGAATCGAGGAATGTGAGCTCTAGGATTGAAGTTTGTTCCCTAGGAAGGGGCAGAATAGAGGGAATAAATAAAACCCAGCTCCGGAAGGGGTCAGAACTCATCTGCTCCTCCCAAGAGCTGCCACAGAGCTGTGTCAATTCACACTGCTTCAGATTGCTGAATATTTCACCAGTGACTCATGACATCCCCTTATTTATTTATTTTTTCTTTTAAGAAAGCCCAAATAGTCCCAACTGGGAACAAAGGAAACCATTATGCAGGGTTAGATTGGAAGGATCCTACGTGTAATCCCAAAAGGAAAAGAAAGAAACCCAGAACTGACACTGGAGCAACACAGAGACTCCATTAAATTCAAAGAATCGAATAATCCTTGTTCCTTTGAGCAGAAATCCTTTTTATTTTATTTTAAATAATCAATCATTTGGGTTTCCAACAAAGCTAACAGTGAGCAAAGAGCAAGGTTTTCCTTCAAGGAATGTAATTCAACAATCTGCTGCAAATCCCATGCAAAAACTTACAGATACAATGCCCAGGAATCAGGAAAGTGTCGAGGATTTGGGGGAAAATCCCAGCCCTGTTCAAAGGCAGGAAAAATCCTGCTCATTCTAGGAGCTGAGGATTTGGGATTCTCCCCTGGGAAGGGGGAAAAAGGAATCCAGCAGTAAAGGGATGGCTGAGAGGAGGAGGATGGGCTTTCTCCTGGTGCAAATCTGGGCAGGAAAATCCCTGTCCCACACCAGCCTGGGAGCCAGGACATGTCCCTGCCAGGACAGCCAAGGGACAAATCCATCCCTGCACACTTGGGGACAGCTGCTGCTCCAGGACAACAGCACCCACACCGGGGATTTTACTGCTTCCACGGAGCTGCTGCCCCCCATCGCCACAAATCCTGGGAAAAAGCGATGCAAAAACCCCAGGGAACAGGGAGAGGGGGTGGTGGGGTCCCTAAAAGGGCAGGTCTGAGGATGGAAAGGGAACACACAGCACCAGAATCAGTGGGACTCTCCCTGGGTTTCCCCAGTCGTCCCCAAGGCAGGTCCAGGGCACAAATCCTTCCTTGGTGCAGGAAAAACCCCATCCACGGAGCAAAACAAGCACAAAGCCTTTTAGGGCAGAGCCCGAGCGAAGCCCTGTCACCCTCTGACCCACACCAGTGTGACTGCTCAGTGTCCAGGGAATTTTTAGGAGCTCATCCTGACAGTGGGATCAGAGGAATGAGGTGAATCACCAGCTCCAGGGGCTGTCCTTGCTCTCCTCATGTCCCACCCTGCCCACAGGGCTGCTCCCATCCCATCCCATCCCATCCCATCCCATCCCATNAACAGAGCGAGTATTTCTGGGTCACTGTGACATTTTGGGAAGTGTTCCAGCCCAAGTTTAGTTCCTGGCAGGAGCCTTGCCCTTTGAACGACTGAGGGTGAATGGAGGCTGGAATTTTGGGAGCTGCTGGAATTTTGGGAGCTGTGCTCACACCCTCAGCAGCTCCACAGATGGAATCGGTGATGGAGCAGGACCCCATCTTCGGAACGATTCGCTGAGAGCTCTTACAGGCAGCTGGGTTTAGGAGCAGCTCCCAAAAACCATCAAGGGATGCAAGTTCTGTCCCTCCCACCCCCCCAGGCTCTGGTTTTTAACTCAAAACCCCACTTTTAAAATCACTGCAAGGTGCCTGGATTGCCTCAGCCCTCAGGGAGCACGTGGAGCTGGACCAGCAAGAGATGGAAATCCCATCCAAGGAGTCTGCCATTCTTCCCGAGGAAAACCTTGGCACCTCCTCTGCAGGTGCAGCATTGAGGTTTTTTGACAAGGGAGAACTGCTTTGAACCCAAAGCAGGCAGGTTTAGAAGGGAAATTAGGAATAAATTCTTCCCTGGGAGGGCGGTGAGGCCTTTCCCAGTTTCTCTCCACTGCCATGGGGCTCACTCCTCAGCACAGGGACTCAGGTGCATTTGAAGGTGGAAAAGGACATTTCAACCTTTTATCTTTGCTCTGAAGAGTCCCAGTGTTCCCAGACAATCTGGCACAGGGACAGCAGCTACATTTTCAAAGCAATTTGTAATAATCAACCACTTAAAGCCCTGCAAGGCTTAATTAGGGCCTGAGCTTGTGGCACATGAAAACCAACAAGCAGCTTTGCAACCGGTTTTAATGGGGTGCAGAACAGTTATTCCTGCAAGGAAGCATCCAAAGCTGGCAGGATCATCTCCAGGAGAAGGGGGAGGAATAAAGGAGACCTGGCCTAGGAGCCTTGTCAGAGGCAGCGTGAGCAGAGGCCTCCTCCTCTCAAAACCTCCCAGAAAGGAACAAAATTCGCCAGCTGAACTGGGGTTTTCCTGCAAAAATCAATTCCCTGCAGCCCTCTGGGTCGTTTTATGTGGCTGATGGTCTCCCTGCATCCCAAGGGTGTCACTGGGGTGGGAATTGCACCAGCCCATATAAATCCCCAGCCCATCCCTGTGAGATTTATCCTCTGTGAGTGTCAGGGCACTTTGGGAACAGAGTGAGCCACAATTTGGGGTTTTTTTCCCTCCCCTCCTGTGCCAGTGGAAGCACAGCAGGATGCTCCAGGACACACAGGAGCAGCCCACAGCCTTACAGGATAACCAACACCACATCTCTCGACACCCTTTGGGGGTCTCCAAGAGGATCACAAAGCCACCTTTAAATGGAATTTTGTGCCCAGAAAAACGCCACGGCAGAGGATTCTGTTCCCTCCCTCCCAGCATCTTCCAGAACCACTCAGGGAAAGTGGGAGATGCTGAAGAAACTGGAGCAGGATGTCCAACAACCCCGGCTGGAGCTGTGGTGTGAGGACACAGGGGACAGGAGGGACAGGCAGCATCTTTTACCTAGACCAAGAAATCTGGAAAAAGCAGCCAAAACAGACAAATTTTGGGGGGAACAGGAGATATTCCAGAACAATCCCCACTTCTCCAGCCTTCCCAGAGCCGTGCCCAGCCCTTTGCCGAGCGGCTGGGCCAGCCCTGAGCTTAATTAATCACATTAACACACGCACCTGCAGGATCAGCATCACTTCCAGCCCGCTGAACCCGAGCTGCAGCTCAGCCTCGCACATCACATCCCCGCTTCAAAGGCAGCAAATCCCCCGCGGGGCACTGCCCCACGCCCAGGTAAGCCCGGCTGGGATGCTCCCAAAACCGCAGGGATTCGGGAGCTAACGATTCATTTTCATGCACTGCGGGTTTTTCAGCTGTCTGCAGAGTTAATGGGAGCAGGCAGAAGTAATTTCATTTTTAAATATTTCATTGGGTGAATTTAAAATAAAAGCCCAACACTGAATTATTTCCAGCCCTACTCTATACTCCCAATATTTCAACACGGGGAGAGAAATGTAAAACCAATTATTTCCCTCAGATGCTTAAACCAACCAACTCGGAGCATTTAGTTCATATCTGATTCTCCTCAAAAAATATAGCCAGCAGGCAAATTTCAAATTATTACCTGCTTGACTTCATGAAAAGTGATTTTGAAGCTTGTTTCCCAAAGTTTTCTCCGGAGCATTAATTCCTGAGTTTATATAACCTGCACTGCACCACACAGGTGCTGCTTTCATGGGAAGAACAGGAGGAAAAAAGCCCAGAATTAACCAGAGTTCCATCCATTCTCAGCCCCCAAGGAGCTCAGATGCCCTCAAAGGATGTTTCTGAGAGCAGGGAGAAATTCACCACTTACATTCCCCGTTCCCAGTGATTTTCTCACTTCTAATCCACATTTATCCAGCAGCTCTGGCTCCCAATTAGGTGTTTATATGGATGTCTTTGTGAACATCACCAGGGAATGTTATTTTACTTTAGGCCAGTGGAGGTTTTTTACAATAATATGGAATCTGGTGATCCCAAACATGCAGCAGAGGCTCATCCAGGCACAACATCCAGCTCCCCTTCCTTTCCCGTTTCCCATTATAAATAAAACACGGGGACAGGGTGTATTTCCCTGCTGCCCGCGTCCAGAAATGGCGCATTTCGGTGGTGTTTTTGCATTAAAATCCCGGGATTCCTCCCCACCCATCCCCTGGCTCAGGGAGAGGGTTTGTTCCCACCAGCTGAGCACATCCAGAGGGATTAGGGCAGCGCCAGGAAACCCCTGCTCAGCCTTGACAGAGCTTTGTGATCTCTGCTCCTCGGTCATTAGGGGAGAAAGGCAACCCCATTAACCCCCCCGAGCGGCATCTGCATTACAAACAGCGCTCAGGAGCTCAATCAGGGCTAATTACCCAGCTAATTAGCCAGCTCCTCCCTCCCCATCCCACCTACCATGGGATACAAACCTCTCCGTGGGGATAGAAACCTCTCCATTGGGATAAAAATTACGGGATTCAAACCCCTCCCAGGCTGCAAAGCCACCCCAAAAACCATCCCTCGCTACCATTTCCAAGAGCTGATGGGTTTTTCCTCACCAATATCCCTATAAAATCCTGGCTTCATCTGCCTGGAGCCCACAGCTGCTGCAGTGGGGTTTCAAGGCGGGGGAGAAAGGGCTGATTTTAGGAAATTTGGGTCACAGCTGCATGTTCTTTCCCTTCCCTCCTTTCAGATATTCCCTATTAAACTGGTTACAAGGTGACTGGGCCACTGGAAATATCTGCTGCATTTAGGAGCTGAGATGTCATTTCAGGTCTCCCATTATCCACCCAGGAGGACTCAAACCCAAAGATAGCATCTGAAAAACTGAAATATGCTCCTGTAAAAGCCAGCAAGAAATATCCAAGATCCCCATCCAAAAAGCTTTCCCAGGACTCAACCCAAGGCTGGCCCAGACAAATATTTACATAATTATTCACATGGGTTTGTTTGAAATAAAGAGCCTTTTATGATCGTTACTTTGGCATCAAACATCTAATTAGGGGCCAATGACAAGTTATAAAAATCACTGAGCTCTCCTTGTCAGTGCTGCTGGGGCACTGATGGCCCAGCCCTCCTGCTCCCCTGGGAAAATCCTGAGGGAACTGGGACAAGGGGATGGAGCAGGGATGGCTCTGCCTCCTCTGGGAAATGGAAAACTGATGGGCAAGGGGTCAGAAATGCCCGCTCGTGGCTGCTTCAGGCTGCAACCCTGGAATTGGCATTTTTAGGCCTCTCTGCTCCACAGGGCAGCTTTTGGGATGAGCCTCTCCCGGAATTCCTGCGGCGTGCCCAGAGCAGACCCCGACTCTCAGGTCCCACACAAAACCCGACTGAATTCCCCAATCTGAGCAAATCTTCAACACCTGAATCCCTCCCTGCTGAGTCTCCCGAGAGGACTTTCCCCTCCTGCCTTGTTCCAGTGGGTCCCTGCAAGCCCAACCTCCAAACCCCATCCCTGCCTCGGCTGCTGGTTCCTAAATCCCTTCCAGTTCCGTGAAATTTATTTAAAAAGAGATAAATCTCAATGTTCCCACCACTGCTTCAAGTGCTCGTTCCCAAAGCCCTTCCAATTTTGTGAAATACATTTTAAAAGAGATAAATCTCAATATTCCCATCTCTGCTTCAAATGCTTGTTCCTAAATCCCCTCCAATTTTGTCAAATCTATTAAAAAAGAGATAAAACAGAGCATTCCCATCACTGCTTTGGGTGGTGGTTCCTAAATCCCCCCCAGTTTTGTCAAAGCTATTATGAAAGAGATAAATCCCAATATTCCCATCACTGCTTCAAGTGCTGGTTCCTAAGTCCCTTCCAGTTTTGTGAAATATATTTAAAAAGAGATAAAACTCAGTATTCCCATCACTGCTTCAAATGCTCGTTCCTAAATCCCTTCCAATTTTGTCAGATCTGTTAAGAGATAAAACTCAACATTCCCTCCACTCCTTCAAGTGCTGGTTCCTAAATCCCTTCCAGTTTTGTGAACTTTATTTAAAAAGAGATAAAAACTCAATATTCCCATCACTGCCAGGCAGGGAAGGACCAGTGACCACATCTGCTCCCTCGATTTGCAGACGGAGCTCAAGAGGATTCGGGTCCCTCTCCCTCCCCACATTATTCCATGAGCTGGTGTCCAGCAAAGGCTGACTGAAACATTCATAATCACTCCCTAAATAACCTTTTTCCTTCTTTTTCCCCCCCAGGTTTCACTGCGCTCCTGAGGCTTTTCGGGGTGGGATTCATGGAAGCGAAAGCAACGTTTGAGCATGGCTGGGGAAGGCCAGAAATGGAATTATCTGGGGTTACAAAGCTAAGCTGGAACAGCCAGAAAATTCCTCACCCCTGCTGCTGATCTTCCCACCCCCAGGATGGATGTGGAGAGAGGAAAATGGCACAAACGCTGTGCTGGGAGCTGAGGATTTGCTCATTCCTGGGGTGAGCAGTGTCCCCTTTGTCTGCAGGGAAGGAAAGGACTTTGTGTTTCTGTCCCCAGCGCATCATTTTGGGGCTGTAAGCACAAAAAATCTTGGGTAACACTGATTCCAGGTCGTTTTTCCTTGCCTGGGACTGGTTCTTGGCAGGACCTCTTAGGACCAGGTTTAAACAGCTCAGCCATGACTTTGATCAGCCAGCAATGCAATAGTTGCAGACTGAAATTTACAGCAATTTTTAGCATCTGTAGGATTAAAATGGTTTTTTTTTGGTATCGTAATACAAACACACTCCAAGCGCCCCCACCAAATTATATTTCTGCCTTCTTATCTGCAAGCAAGTAACTTAGATGATGGAGGGTCCCTTTCCTGATGCCCCCTGACCTAAAATAGTGCCTAACTTGAAGAAGCAATTCAGGATTTTATTTGAGGAACAAGAAGTTTTCAGACTTCTGAGCTCCCAGGGCACAGCCAGCTACAGAGAAACTCTATAAAGAGCACAAGAGCAACACCTTGATGTGTTGGCCACTAAAAACTGGGTATTTTTGATTTTATGTTGCTTTTTGTTAACACTGAAGAGCCAGTTTGCCATCAGACACCTGAATTCTCTAAAGGAACACAAATAAACCCCAGCTCTGTAAATAAATCTGCTTTTAGAGGGGAGGTTTTGTGCAGAAGCCCAGCACAGCCAGATGCTCCCCACAGAACTCTCCCAGGCCCTAAATCCCGCTGAGGAAGAATACGTGGCTCTGCTTTCCAACAACCCCAATTTGTTCCGTGGCAATTTCCTCCACGAGGCTGGCAGAACCTGGCCCTGAGAGGTGGGCAATAAAAAAAAGAAAAAAAATCACATTTCTGCAAGAACACAGCGCGACAAATGTTCATTCCCGGGGTGCTGAGCAGTGAAATCCCAGCACAGAGACCCAAACAAGATCCAACACAGCAAAATCAGCTCCAGGGCCGGGAGATTTTGCTCCTGCACTGTGCTCTGCAGCCCCACAGGCGGTTTTTGGCTCCCAAGGATCAATCCCACATCGCTGGACTGAACAGGCTGGGGTTGATTTGTTCTCTGCCCATGTCTTGACTGCAGCCCAAGCAGAGCCCACATCGTTCTCACCCTTCCAAAGGGGCCCAAAAAGCAGCAGGTTAAAAACAGATGGGCCAAAAGCAGTGAAGAAATCAATACCCTGACATATCAACCACTTCTTAAACTGCTCTCTCCACAGCACAGGGCATTTGCCTTGACATTATCCCTTTAATTGCTTGAAAGGCTCCCAAAATTTCCTGCTGAATTTATTTTCCCCTGTTCTGATAAGCAGGGTGATAACAGCAGCAGCCTGGAGCAGGGTCACAGGAGTCAGGGAGAGTGAAGAGAGAGTTCCTGAGCAGCTCTGAACATCAGCCCTGCTGACCTGAGCAACCAGTAAAGCTCTCCTTAATCACCCGCAGTCGTCATTAAGTGTTAATTAAGCATGTGCTTTATCAAGCTGAAACTGGAAGTCTTTTTCAGCCCCAAAAGCATCATCACTTCCTCCCAAGCACCCGAAGCTGCCTCAGCTCCCCAGGCTCCAGCAGAGCCCTGGGATGACTCTGTCATTCCCTGGGGATGGCCACCGATGTCCCCATTGCCCTGGGACAGTTTTTAACACCACCTCAGGTGGGTGGAGCAGACAAGGGACAGGAATCTGCTCCCAAAATCCACACAAAGCTGTTGTCACCTCCCTCCCTGCCCTGCTCAGGGCTGTGGTGAAACTGAGACAAGAATCCCTCTGTCACTTCAGGTCTGGGAGCCGCTCGTCCCACTGGGTTTGGCACTTGGGATAAATGCGGGAAGGAACACGCTTCCAGCACCTGGGAAAGCACAGGCTGACACTTCCAATGGTTTGGGAATGGGGGAAAGTCGTGGTTGGTGGAGGGGAAGGGAAATGACACCTGCAGGCATCAATCCCTGCAGCCAAGGACAGCCCAGCACCCTCAGCACACTGAGGAGTTAAAGGCACTGCGAGAGAAATGAGGGGAAAAAATATTTGGGAGACAAGGCAGATGCTGAGTTAGCAGTGTATTTTATCCTGTATTTTATTCCTACATGGAGCATTTTGATGTTCTCCTCATCTCTAAATAAGCAATACATGAACAGTGCGGGACTGGACGATACCAACAGCTTAAAAGTGACCTGAGTGCATTTTCTGTGCCCTCATTTCTAACCCAGAGGGAAGGGAGATGTTCCATGGCTACAGGAAAACAAATTTTGTCCTTAAAATGCAAAGAGGGCACTCAGAGTGACCCCTTCATGAGTGTGCTGAGAGAGCTGTTCCAGAGCAGGGAGAAGGGAGAAATCATCCCAGAAAACACATCATCAGCTGCATGCAGGACTCCAGCCTCTGAGAGTTTGGGAAGGACTCTGCCCCTTTTCCATCCTGGTTCCTCCTGCCTGTTCCTGCCCAAACCCACCAGGACATGGATGGAAAAAAGATCCAGTTGTAAATCCATCACTGCCATGCACAAATAATAGAATAATTTGATATAAGCCCCAGGATATTACGGGTCAAATTCAGCTCAAAAGCAGCTCCTGCCTCACGTCCAGCCCTTCCCTCCACTGTGGGAGCCTTTACAGGTTATTTCACCTCCAGAGCTCCCCAATGATTATTCCCAGCTAGGCCTGACTTCCCAGAGGGATTTTCCACATTTAATCCTGTGTCAACTGACCCTGCACAGGCCTGACCTCCCTGCCTACACCAGCACTCCCTCCTCTCTTATTCCTGGCTCAAAAAAAATGGGAAGGAAAGCATGGAAAGTTCCCCCAAAATTTATTTCTTGGGGCACTTCTGATACCCAGCATCAGAGAACCCAGCTCAGTTCCACAGAAGCTCCCTCTCATCCCCCTCACCTATTTTTAGCCTTTTCATTGACTAAAACTGAGTTTGTGCATTTTGCCACCGTCAGAAAAATCACCACCCTGACCCCACAAGGTCCCAGATCCCACCCCGGGTTCCTGAGCTCAAGCAAAGACCGGGGCAGATTTCACTCCCCCAAAAGCAGATGGTTCAGCTTAATCCATAAAAAGCTTCATCCCAGGCCACAAAACCGGGCCAGCTCTGCTGCAGCAGCAGAGGCTCAGCTATTTCCAGGCTCGCAGGGATCGTGCTCCTTTTAGCAGCACGGCTGTTCATCATTTGGGATCGGCGTCCCCAGGGCAAGGAGGGCCCCGGCTTGTCTGGCCAAGGCTTTGGAGAAGGGAGCTGCAGGCAGGGAAGCACTGCTGGGTGCTCAGTGCCCCTCGGTGTGCAGAACATCTGTAACTCGTGCCCTGACTCCGTCTCAGAGCATCTCGGGGCTCCTTGGTGTGGATTGTGAAGTCCCTTTGAGGAACTCAGAGTTCTTTATGGGTATTTCCACACCCAAACCGAGCTCTGGGCTTGGCTCTAGTTGGTGTTTCACAGGAAAAATCGAGTAGTTTGGTGTTATCCCTGCCTGCTCCCCACTGCCATAAGAAATCCCACTGCCTTTTCCTACCCTGAATCCCACCCAGGACTGTAAAATGCTGGAAAAACTCCCCAAAGCCCCCAGGCCTGTGGGAAGCAAAGAGCAGCACCTCAAGAGCAGCAGCAGGAAGAGATGAAGGGAGGTTTTGTAATTTGGCAGTGATGATGCCGTGCAGAACATCTGTAACTCGTGCCCTGACTCCGTCTCAGAGCATCTCGGGGCTCCTTGGTGTGGATTGTGAAGTCCCTTTGAGGAACTCAGAGTTCTTTATGGGTATTTCCACACCCAAACCGAGCTCTGGGCTTGGCTCCGCTTCCTATTTCATAGCAAAAACCTGGATCAGTTACCCCTGCCTACTCCCCGTTGCCTTTCCCTGCCCTAAATCCCACCCAGGACTGTAAAACGCTGGAAGAACTCCCAAAAACTCCTGTGGGCAGCCAAGGCAGCACGTCAAGAGCAGGAGCAGGAAGAGAAGAAGGGAAGTTTTGTAATTCGGGAGCGACGATGCTGTGCTGCTTCCCTGCCCAAATCCCCAAAGCCAACAGAGGCTGCTCCCGGCCCTGGATCCACCCACAGCTCCACGTAGACGGCTCCTGCACCAGGGCAGTGCTGCAAGAGCCTGAGGCACAGCCAAGGAGCCAAAAAAATCCCATTTCTGCCCCGCCACGGGGCCCCGGGCCAGGACCAAACTCAGCCTCAGCGTCAGAGGGCCGGAGCAGAACCCTGGCCCGTGCACAGGGATGAGTTTCAGAGCCACTGAAGTTGGGAAAGATCCTAAGGATCATCGAGTCCAAGCCCTGGGAGCAGAATTCCCAGCACAGAGAGCACGGCTGCGTTTGGAATCTGGGAAGTGCCACATCCAGCATCCTTGGGAACGGCCCAGAGGCTCTGGAGCAGCCTGGCTTTGCTCTCCCACCTCAGGGGTGAGAGGCTGAACCCCCGCAGCCTTTCCCAGTCTGCCCCTGCTGTGGGAATGTCTGTGGCTGGAAAAGCGTGTGCCTGCCCCCTCCCAGCCTCACAGACAGCAGCCCCCACAGCCTCCTGAGAGAGCTCCTCAATTAAAGAGCTACAAACTGGGAAAAATGGATGTTTCCAGAGCAGATATGGCCCTCATTGTTTTGCTCTTCTGCATCCTGCAGGGATTCAGGATTTGAAGTGGGGGGGAAAAAAAAAGCCGGAGCCAGTTCGGGTTTGTTCGCTCCTCCTCCCATCCCAGCTCCTGAGGTCAGCAGGGAAAGCATCCAAGAGTTGCAGAAAAGACAGATTGTTTTAATTTAAACACTTGAGAGAGGCAGAGTGAGGGACTCTCCCCCCCCCCAGCGCACAGGACGTGATAATGTGCCTCTGCCGATCCCGGCAGGCCCTGGTGAGAGAACATTCCTCGCAGTTTTCCGATCGGATCCCGAGTGCCAGAGGGATAAATCCGCTTCCCCCTCCCACCCTGGTGGCTCTCCTGGAGCACAGACACCACGAGGGGACTCTGAGGGACCCGCCACGTGAGGCAGGACACGCAGTGGGAATGAGGGAAACATCAGGATGAGCATTTGGGACCCAAGGCGAGCAGTGCTGATGCTCCAAGGGATCCACAGCTTCCCACTGAGCAGCCCCCGGGCAGCACAGGCTGTGTTTGAGGCACGGCCAGCCTCCTGTTTTCCAGGGAAAACCCTCCCAGGGGCATTTCCAGGGAGGCTCCTGCCCTGCCTCAAGGAATTCCCATGGAATCCCACCCCAGCTCTGCTCCCACCTGTCAGCAGCCAAACTCCTCCTCATCCCTCTGCAGAAATCCTAAACTCCCACGGGATACCAGCACAAAGGGTATAACCCCAAATTTTCACCCCACAACCAGGCACAGCCCCCCCAAAATCAGCTCCTGCCCTCAGCCAGCACCCCACCCACCACCCTCCCAGCCCAAACCATTCCACGATCCTGTTGCATCACCAGCAAACAAGTCCCAGTTCCCAGACACTTGATAGCCGCTGGAATTCCGGTGGAATTTTTGGCCACCCCGGATCAAAGCCAAACTGGCAAATTCGTTTGCAAGAATTGTTCATGGAAATTAGCCCCGATCAGAGGGACGAGAGAAAGGGCTGGCTTTGGTTTGCTACTGAAGGTGCGTTCTGAATGTGCAGAATAAATCAGGATCCTGAGCCTTCAGCTCTTTTTCAGAGGAATATCTATTTTACACCAGCAGAGTGACTTCAGAACTGAAAAATCCAATGGCTAGAAATCAAAAATTTCAACATTCCTCCGTACTTCCAGGGTTCAAATGCTGCCAAAACCCCAAAGGAGTGCTGGACAATGCGCAGGGGGGGTTGCTGTGGCAGCACACCACGATCCCAAAAGCACTGGGGCTGTTTCCTTGGCAGGACAGAGGAAAAAGCAATGAGCCAAACTGATAAATCCAGAGGAGGGTGTAAAAAAAGGAAACCCACAGGTACAGGAGCCCAGGCCTTAAACTCCACCCTATTAAAAAAGCATTAACAAGCCCTGAACTCCTTCCGTGCCCTGGCCACTGCTGCTGCTCCAGGGCAATTACAGCAGCAATTAAAGGGAAAAGCTCTGGCCAGCTCCCCACTGCATCCCATCCCATCCCATCCCATCCCATCCCATCCCACTTGGCACAGCCCCCTCCAGCTCCCCACCCCTTCCACACGTGCAGCCCACGAGCCACATCCCACATTCCCCTTCCCAGGGCTCTGCCAGTGCTTCCCCAGCTGCCCGGGGCTTCTCGGATCGGGCTCTGGATTTAAAATTCAAATTTTAAAAAGGAAATAGAAAAAGCTTCATTTGCAAAGGAGCCGGGCAGGGCACGGGGCCACGCTCAGCTCCAGGTGCCCTCGGATCCAGGGGTGCCACTGCTCCAACCCTTCCCTGGATGCTGCAGGGACAGAGGGGGACCCCGCCGCTCAAAGTGCGCCCGTTTTCTCACCAGAATTTCAGGGATAATCATGGAATCACACAATGGTTTGTGTTGGGAGGGACCTTAAAGCTCATCCAGGGACACCTTCCACTGTCCTAGGTTGCTCAAACCCAGCCTTGGACACTTCCAGGGATCCAGGGGCACCCACAGCTTCTCTGGGCAGCCTGTGCCAGGGTCTCCCCACCCTCACAGCTGGGAATTCCTTCCCAGAATCCCATCCCGTCCTGCCCTCTGCCAGTGTAAAGCCCTTCCCCTTGTCCTTGTCCCAAGTCCCTCTCCAAGGCACTGTCCCTGAGAGCCCCTTCACCCCACCCTCGCTCTAACAGCAGAGGAAAGGTGATTCTGGCTGAGCATCAGGAATTCCCACGTGGATTTGGGGGAACTGTTTCCTTCTGGGCACCACTGGCTGTACAACAAGAGCTACCAACCCTCCCCACTCCAGCTCTGCGTTTTCTAAGCCAGAGCATCAGCCAGATTTTCCCACCAGATCCCGCTGCAGCTCCAGCTGCCACAGCCCAGCTCCAGCCCCTCGCTGGGTTTCTCAGGTGCTTGAACACTCCAGCAGATCCCAGCCAAGATTCCCTCTCGTAACTCCCTGCGAGCCCAGCGAGCCCGAGCAGCCTGGCACCAGCTGAAACACCTCGCTGGGAAGCTCCTCTTTCCCGTTTCTCCTGAGCAGAATGACACTTGTGTTCCCTGTGACTCATCTCCTTGACCTTTCCATTCACTTTTAATGGTGCAAGCTGGAAATAAGGGCACCCAAACAATGCTTCCATTATTCAGCTGGTGAACTGCAGCCCCCGGAGCAGATCTCTCCCCTGCAGCAGACAAGAGCACACAGAGTAGGTATCTCATTCCAGCACATCCAGGAGGGAAAAAAATGAAAATAAAAGCGCACAAACTCGCTGCTTTAATTCGTATTTCAGAGTTGAACGAGTGGCAGCAAAAATCCCAGTGTGAAACGCTGCGGGAGGATGAGAGATCCTGGGAAACTGGCAGTGTCATCTCCAGGAATTCAGCTGCAGTGAATTCTTACTCCAGTATTGTCTTGGAAACAAAAAAGGGGGTGGAGGGAGGAAAAGCAGAGGAGGAGAGGCCAGCCAGGCTCATGAGCTCAGGCAGAGCGTGGCTCCTTCCTGAATTTCCTTGCTCCAAAGCAGCAGCTCCAGCTGACAGGCAGGAGAAACACCAAAGCTGCTCCCTAAATCTGGCTCCAGCAGACCCCTCAGCGACCTCTCCTCTCCCAATCAGCTCCTTCCCCAGCGCTGCAAACTCCCCTCCTTTGCACGTGAGAGCAGCAAAAACAAAAAAAAAGGAAAGAAAAAGGCTTGAAGGAGTTTGCTGAAAAGCTGAGCCCCAGAAACACTTTCTACTTTACTCATTCTGAAAAGAATTCACACGGCCCTGGCTGCAGATGCAGGGCTGGATCCAGGGAGATTGAGCTGAGCTTAGGAAATGTATTAATCATATGTATAATAAATAAATCTAATAATAAATGTATGTAATAGAAATTTAAGGTAAGACAATTTCGGTGTTCATCGAGCTGAAGGAGAACAAGAGGCCCCCAGGCACCCATCCCATCCCTCTTTAGGACAACAGCGTGCCCTGCTCCTTTGGTGACACCCAGACCACAGCAAAATTAAGGTTTGGCTTTTAAACCTTTTTCCCCCAGTGACTCCAGAAACAGCAGAGCATGGGAGACTTCCCAGGAAATCCAACCGCATTCCCAGGGATGGCAGAACCCTCAGCAAAACACTGGAATTCCTTTTTGCACCGGGGGAAGTTGTCACCACCCCAGGGCAGGTGACAGCAGCTCAGCCCCCAAACCCCAGCTCATCCCCATCCAGCACATCCCACTCCCATTCACAGCCCAAAAAGGGCTTTTTTCCCAGTGAACTGAAGGATTTCTGTGGCTGCCCAAGGCACCCTCTGCTCCAAATTTCCTTTCTAGATCTAATCCAAAGGATTCTGGGAGTAGCCAATATACCAGCATGGTGGTCTTGTTATAATCTGTGAAAACCCTATCCAAATCTAAAGACAAAACCTAAATCTCCTGGATTTGCTGTGTGAGGCACTGATGTGACCCAACAGGAAAAAAATCGCAACGAAGGAAAGCATTTTTAAAATAAAAAAGCATTTTTAAAGATGAACCCCAGCTCATCCCCATGCAGCACATCCCACTCCCATTCGCACCCCAAAAAGGGTTTGTTTTTTTTCCCCAGTAAACTGAAGGATTTCTGTGGCTGCCCAAGGCACCCTCTGCTCCAAATTTCCTTTATAGCTCCAATTCAAAGGATTTGAGACCAGCCGATATTACAGCACAGTGGTCTTGGTATGATCTGTAAAAAACCTGTCAGAATCTGAAGACAAAACCCAAATAACCTCCTGGATTTGCTGTGTGAGGCACTGGTGTGGCCCAACAGGGAAAAAAAAAATATCCCAAGGAAGAAAAGCATTTTTGAAGTAGAGAGAATCAATCACCAACACAACCTGAGGCACAGCGGTGGAGAGAGACTCCTGGAACTCCGAAAACACAGATTTTATTGGCACATCAGCAATAAAATCGTGTTAGAGCAGCACCTCCATGCCAGGTTCCACACAGGGATGGCAGGATCAGCCCCCAGGACATGGGAAATCCAGGGACTTGCCCGAGGGCTGGGAGAAAATCCACAGCAGAGGTCAGGAACGAGCCCTGACGCAGCTTTTCCACTCGCTCAGTCCCCAAACTCTCCTTTTTCTCTCAGGCTTATTCCACAAACATGAAGAAAAACGCCGCTGTAAATACATTAATACCATTTTCCTCCTCTCGAAAAATGACATCTCATCATTGTGAAAGCTTCCAGATGATGTTAAAAATCCTCTTGGCTTCTGGAAGGAGGGGGGGAAAAAAAAAAAAGAAAGAGCCCAGACTTGGAGCAACCGACCTCAAAAATGCCTTTTGTGTAGTTCCTTCATTTATTTATTTTAGTTCCACAGATTTTTCCAGACACGTCCACAGAGAAACCACGACATCATTTGGATGCTTCAGTCAGTGCTAGGCTGGATTTCAAGAGCCTTGGGACTTGCCAACAGTAACCAGTGGTTAATTATACCACGTTGCCAACCCAATTTTTTCCATATAACATTAAGATTTCAACAAAATGTTTCCATTCTTTCATGTCTCAACCTTTTTAAATTTTTTTTTTTTAATTCCCCTGGTTTTGCTCATTCTTCCCCTCCTCGGTGTTGCTTTGTTTCACACAAAGGTTTAATTGTATTTTTAAGGACTGAAAATCCAGTCCCTATCACATCAGGTTTAGTGGGAAGAGTGAAATACTTGATATAAAGGCCAGGGTGGAAATGAGGAAGCTGCTCCCAAGGAAGAGAGGAGGGCAAAGGAGAGGGAATTCACTGCCTGGATAAACAACAGCTGGAAGAATGGAAGGTAAAGACAGCACCAGGATGGAGAAAAAAAATTGTATTAAAGGTCTGAAAGTTGGATTTTGGTGCTTTGGTCAAACATTTGCACCCACAAAGCTGCAAATTCAGGACAGCACTGGGCTCTGCTGCTGCTCAAAGCACAAACTCCAGCAACCAAACTCGTTCCTGGGACATGGGGGGGCTCTTCCTGCTCTGGAAAGCACAAGGCAGTGCCCACCTGAAGGGTTTTCCTGCCAAAAAATCTCTTAGAACCTCCCCCAAAGCCACCATGGCCTTAGCAGGGAGTAAAACCCTCCCAACACCTTCAGCCTGCTGTTCCTGACTTCTCCGTGCACTCCAGAGGGGGCAGAGCCAGAGGGAAACCCAGATTAAAAGGGCACTGAGCAGTCCTGATCCAGGAGAGGAGAAAGGGGAAAGGGGAAAGGGGAAAGGGGAAAGGGGAAAGGGGCCTTTGATGGCATCGCCCCCCTCGGGCTGCTGATCCAAGGGGAATCCCCTTTTTTTTGGGAACAGCATCTCCCACACCATACCAGCGCTGCTTTTATCAACCAGCCCTGCCATATATCCCAGGGAATGGACACATTTCCACACAAAACAGAGGCCAAAATCCAAGAGTTTACACGGGAAGATCACCCTGAGCTCCGGAAGCCCAGGTGTGCACATCCCCCTGCTTCTTCTGCGGGACCAGTCCTGCAGATCAAACCTGACCCAGCTCCAGCAGCTGACTGTTCAAGGCCTCAGCATTCCCAAAAATATCCTCACCAGCAGCAACACCAGAGACCCACAGCAGAGTCCTCAATATGTGATGGGAAGTACACGCTGGATAAAAGCATGGAACAGAGAGGAAGAACTCTTCCCCCACATGAAAAAAAGCCTCAGGTGTGTTTTGGGATGTATTCCTGCTTTATTTCCCAGAGAATTCTTCTCACTTTAACCAGCACTTCCCACTCACCAAAAATCTGCGTATTACGAACTCACAACCACGTTTTCCACAGGACCCAAATAATATTTTGTACCTTTCCCTGCAAAATAACCCATTTTGCAGAACAAGGGCTGCAGCCTGGGGATGGAACTCCGGCTAAACTCAGCAGGCAAGAGTGTGGACAGAGGGGATGGAATGCCAAACTCATCCTGGTAACACGGCAGGGATTTCCCCTGTCCCAGGGGCTCCAAAAGCAAACTGCCATGACAGCAGAGCATCAGCTCCAAATGGAGCTGCTCTTCCCAAAGAGTCTGGAAAGACCTCAGAGCCCCTTCGAGTGTCGACAAGAAAATTCCTGAGGGACTCTGGATGACGGGGAACGGCTTTAAATGGACAGAAAGCAGGTTTAGAGTGGATATGGGGAAGGAATTCTTCCCTGTGAGGGTGGTGAGACCCTGGCACAGGGTGCCCAGAGAAGCTGTGGCTGTCCCTGGATCCCTGGCAGTGCCCAAGGCCAGGCTGGACAGGGCCAGAAAGCCCCTAAACTCCAGCTGAAAGCATTCCCAGCTCTTTGCTCCCTGCAGTTTTCCCAAGTGCAGACTTGCACGTTTACACAGGGACTGGCATCCATCCACCACCACCTCGGGAAGGGCATCCCCAGCACCCAGATCCAGAGGGAGCAGGCCCAGGGATCAGGATTGAGACAAAAAGCGATGACTGGAAGAATTAAAGGCCAAATTTAACTCCCCAGCAGAAAAACCCCTTGGAGGGAAGAGCAGTTTCCTGGAAAGCACTCCCAAGATTATTCCTGAAGTCCAGACAAAACTCAAAACATCTATAAATGGCACTTCACGCTGGGCATGTTCCACAGGAATTCCTCCTGCTCCTCTGTCTCATCTCTGAGATCAAATCTCAGCCAAAGCAGGTGTGAGAACGCAGATCCTGGGGACAGGCTGGGGACAGGCTGGGGACAGGCTGGGGACAGGCAGGGGAACGGGGGCTCGGACGGACAGACAGCACCAGGAGCTGACCACAGCCCCAGGGGCAGAGGAAAAGCAGCCAGGCACGTGCTGCCAGGGCTGGTGGGGACATCTCTGTGCCACTCAGGGCCCCTGGGACCGCGACAAAAGAAGAAAACCAGAAAATCTCCTCCAGAAAAAAAGCTGTGATTCGCTGGGGTTTAACTGACAGGGTGGTGTTCGAAGGCTGAACTCCATCCTGGAGATCTTCCCCAGCCTCAGGGATCCTGTGCTGGGCACTTGCTGCAGCCACACACAGGGCAGAGGAACCCAAATTAACTCCCCTGGGCACCCCCAGGTAAATCGGGGTCCCACCCCCACAGCAGCATCACACAGAGCTGGCAGAGCAGATGTTTGGGTCACCCCCCAGTTCTGAGCACAAGCCCTGCAGTGCTCCCACCCTCGGTTCACCATGAGTTTCACTCGCTGTTTCAAAGAGCAATCAACCTGAAAAATCCATCTCCAATTCCAAATCCTAAGGGGCAGGGAAAGCACCCACTTAAAACCAGGACAGCACCCACTTAAAACCAGGATTCACAACCCCCTTCCAGCCCCTCCTGATTTCTCCTAGGCCAGACAATGTTTGTAAGCACTATCAGCAACACCAAGACGGCTTTTTTAAATTAAACTTGCCAATAAAAACGTGTTTTGGTCAGAGACAGGTGAGCCCTCACTGCTGTCCCTCTGGGCACACCAAAAATCAGCGACTCCCCAGCAGTACTACCCCAAAAAAGATTACATGGGATTCCTCCCGTTCCCAAATTACAACTTTGGAGGGAGCTGACAGGACCAGCTCCTCAGCACGAGCCTGAAATCAGGGAATGCTCAGCACAGAGCTTTCCTCCTGCCCCCTGGAAGAACAACACCAGACCTCTGCTGTCCCCTGGCCGGGACATGTCCCACAGCTGGGGGCTTTTAACTTCCAAATTCCCATTCCAATCTGGCGGTGCACTGACAGCATAATCCAGGTTTCACAGGGGAAAATCAGGTCTGCCATCAATTCCAGACTTTAAAAAGTCAGATTTCTTCTTGTAAAACAATAGCGGCACTTCTGATTGGCAAAGTATTTTTAAAAAAACCGCTTTTAACTGGCTGGATAAAGATTATTATTATTTTTTTTTTAGCTCGTTTAGGTGACTGGGGAAGAGCCAAGGGGAGAAGCAACAGCTGGTAACAGGATACTGCATAATTTCCAGCATCTTTATTTTAAAGGCCGTGCCATGGATCCTCATTACACTCTGCCACTAAAGGAAACTGCTGCAGCCAAAAAGCTTCACCCAGAAACCCAATTCGGCTTTTATAGGGATTTGTAAAAGCAGAGACGGGCTCCAGCCTTGTCTGTGGGTTAGATTTTGGTGTGACATCATCTGTGCAAATTGGGAAAATCTGAGCTGGATGGGCAGTGGTGGGAGGCAGCTCAGTTCATGTTGCCTCTGACATTGTTATTTCCCTGTGCTTTGCTGGAAATCCTCTGTGCCAGGTGCCGTCCCACAGACTGCAGGGAGGTTTTACCTCTGTGCACAGAGAAACCAACTGTAATGAAACCAAAACACGCTCCGAGCTGAAAAAAAAACCCCAAAGACAACGTGGAAAAATGGAGGAAAAAAAAAAAAAAAGCCATAAAGAGCATTAGTCGATGCCATCAGCAGCTCCAACCGACTCCTCCCTCATCCAAATTATTTGATGTCCTATTAGGAAAACTTAATGATGTCCCATTAGGGAAACTCAAAGCCTTTCACCACAAGAGTCATTCCTCAGAGCTGCACACTGGCCCCACAAAAGCTCCCAGCTCTGCTCTGGCAGCTGCCCCCAAAAGCTGTTTAAAAAGTTACCCGGTAACTTTAAAAAGCACTTTGGGAGCTGTCTGAAGGATAAACGCAGACAGGGAAATGCCTGAGGATGCTCTGGAAGCGTTAAAGCGTCAGCCCGGGCGAAAGTGAGGGGGAAAATGTGTTGTTTTCCCCTCGGAACAGAGCGGTCTGGCGGTGATAACTCAATTTTCAGCTGATACACAGCGCGCGGGCAAGCGGCCTGACAAGAGGAGCTGGTGGCATCCCAGTGCTCTGCCGGCTGGAAAACGCCTCCAGGAGCCCAATTCCTCTGCAGGACCAGCTCTGGGATCCCCCACTGTCCCCAACTCCCCCTGCTCGAGATGTTTTTATTCACTGAGCGCCCGCTGCTTTTCCATCCCGCTCGGCCTCCACAAGCAGAGCCTTAACGGGAGCATTCCTCCAACGCCCACCTCTTCTTCCTTAAGGTCACTTGAGGAGCCCAGAAAATGAAAATAATTCGCAATCCCGCACAGAGCCCCACTGGGTGTCCCGGTGACGCTCAGACCAGCCCTGCGCACCCCACTGCCGGCGCTTCCCAGCGGGAAAAAACACCCGGGGAACGCAGATTTGGGGCGGGGAAGCTGCAGCCCAGGCAGCCCAGCTCCTCGGGGCACTCCTCGGGTCCTCGAGGTCACCCTGAGGAACTCGAGTTCAGCTTTTCGGCTCTCGAAACTCAGCCCTGGCCAACAAACCCCGCTCCGCAGCCGTTCCCCCGAAATCCAGCACGGACACAGCTCGGGAGCGCCGATGCCTCTGGAAGGCTCTGCCAACAGCCAGGAAACTTTTCCAGCGGCCCCTCAGGATCTCCCTTGTGCCGTGGCATTTCCCAGCCCACCCGGGGAAGGCGAACATTTGGGAAGCAGAGCTCTGGAAAACCAACTGCACGACCCCAAAGGGAAACGGGAGCGTGTTCAGTCCCTCTTCTGCGGGATTACGGAAAAAAAGGAAAGGAAAAAAAAAAAAAAGACATTCCAGTGGTTTTCTGTGCTGCTGCACATCTGGAAGTTCGGAGCTTCCTCCTGCTGCACTCGGCAGCCCCGGTTTTAGGGAGAAACCCTGCAGGATTGGGGTTGGCGAGGGGGCAGCGAGCTCTGGGGTCCCCGAGCAGCTCCGAAGCTTTTGTGTCCCGAGCTTTGATGAGCTGAGGGAGAGCAGATTCCTGCGGGACAAAAAACTTTCTGCGCCTCAAGGAGGAGGAACTACGCAAGCCCGGAGGTTTCCAGGGCACTAAATATACATTCACATATATATCCCCACAGCGATATCTAAAGAACCAGAGCCTCCACAAACTCATCCCCGGCTTCTCCTCCGGGAAAAGCAGCCCGGCAAAGAGGCAGCTCTTGCTCCAAGAGAGGCGAATAAAGAATTGTTTTAAG
>VZRQ01010886.1:433539-495079 GCA_013397975.1 Machaerirhynchus nigripectus
AAAGCTGGGTTAGCAGGGCTGTCCTGACAGACAAAGCCAGGCCCTATTCCCAGGGGATACTCCCTATTCCTGTGCCTATTCCAGTCCCCCCTATTTATAGCCCCAATTTGGGCTTTTACAGGATGGTCACTGCATGCTGCTCGTAAATCTCCCCCTGAGAAGTGATGTTTGTAGGTGGCAAGGAGGGGCAGCCAGCGACCCGAGCTGCTGAACTCGAGCAGGAGCTGTGCACAGACACTGAACTGCAGCCAGGGGCAATCAAAGGGCCTTGGTGCTGTCTCTCCTGCTGGAAGGGGACACGTTTGTTCCAGCAGGATCAGCTGCAGGAGGGTTTTGGGGGATCTGGGAAGAGGGTGGCAGCGTTTGCTCGCCCGGGGACGGAGCTCCTGGCAAACCCCGTCCGTGGGGTTACGGCACCGAAGCAGCGCTGCCTCCCGATCCTCCTCGCCTTTCTCGCACCTCCAGGATGGCATTTTCCCCTCCACAGGGAGCAGAGGCTCAGCAGCAGCTTTCCTTTGACATTTAAAAGGTTTTGGGAGGAGACTCGATCCTAATTTAGGCTCCACAGTATTGGAAATGCAAAAACCAATTTGTCCTCAAATCCTCCTGGGTCCCACTGATTCTGCGGCAGCCTCCGAAAGCTCCTTGGAATAAACGGCCTCACACAGAATTCCTGCAGGTGATTCCAGGTTTAACTAAGTCATTCCACAAGCAGGGATGGATTCTCTGGCTGCAGACACCCAGATGCCACGTTTCCTTTTTCCCTGGCCGTGCTTCCACCACCCAGAACCAAGGAAAGGCTGCGCCCACCCTTGCATCTGTCACACCCAGAGCTGCATCACTGCAGTAAAATGGCTTTTACTCCAAATTCCTCCCTGTTACACATCAACAGCCTCTTTATACTCAGAAATTCTGCTCAATTCCCGAGGAAAAAATGATTAAAACAAACAATTTTCTCATCTGCTTCGACTGCCCCTCCACTTCCAAATAGCTCCACTTTCCAACAGGACAGCTTCTCCTGCCTCTGTTCAGCACTGAGTGACTCGCAGGAGGTTTGCTACTGGATTAAGCACCCAAAACACTCATTGTTTTTCTAATTCGATTTTGTTTTTATCCATCCCTGGGAATTGCAAGGTCCACGGAGTGGTTCCGTGGGGAATTTGCTGCTTCTCTCCCTCTGAGCTCTCCGGGACGCACCGGAGACATCCCATGAGAAATCCTGATTCCAAAGCAGAGCAAGTCTGAAACAAACCCTTAAAACCTCAGAAAAAATTTCAAGCCTCCTCTTAAAGACCCCGGGATGGAGCAGGAGGCAGCAAATGTGGAAAGCAGATGTGTGAGAGGGGAGGAAATCGGGTTTGCAGGAGACAAGGGAAGGAAGCGCGGAGCCCGCGGGAGCAGCACCTGTCCTGCCGAATCCTGGTGTTTTCTCCCAAAAAAAAAGCCTCTGGAGCAGGGGCAGGCACTCCAAGCAGGCAGCCCTGTCCCACACCCTCAGCAGGAAGCAGTCTAGCCTGGGAGATACCAGGAGACAGCAGCAGGGACTGGGATGAGAACTTCCAGCAGCGAGATGTGCAGAATTCCTGCCTGGAGTGGGAGCTGGCCATGAAAACGCAGGGAAAAAGCATCTCACTGAGCCACTGGCATGGGGAAGACACCGAAAATATTTCCCAGCTCCTCCAGTGGCTCTCAGATGAAGCAGTCCCTGAGGCTCAACAGCAGTTCCTGCGCTGGCTGCGAGAGTTCTGTGGAGAAAAGCCCTGAGTTTGGGTATTTTGAGAGGCAGAACTGATCCAGAGCACAGATTTACACCCTGCCTCCCCCTCCTCCCCAGCCAGCGAAGAGAAATGAGAAGTTTCCACAAGGTTGAGTCCCAGGGAAGCAGAGCCTGCCAGCCCCAGAGGAAGCAAACATGTCAAAACCATTCTCAGACAGCTCTGAAAAATGTCCTGCAAATCTTCCACCTGCGGCTTTTCACTTGAGCCACTCCAAGGCAGGAGGGAGGGAAAAACTCAGAGGTGGCTTTTGTTTTCAGGCATGGAGAGCCGTGGTTTGATTCAGTGCTCATTTTGGGGTGCAGCAGTCGGGTGCCTGGGCAGTGCTGGGCTGAAGTTGCTCAGTCACACCACACAAAGTTGGGGGATTTTTGGCACAGTTTGCTGAGTTTTAGTGCAAGGAGCACCCCAGATGTGCTGGGCCTCTCCAGCACCTGCATTTTTGCACCCCACAGTG
Organism: Machaerirhynchus nigripectus; assembly: GCA_013397975.1. Lineage (NCBI taxonomy): Eukaryota > Metazoa > Chordata > Aves > Passeriformes > Dicruridae > Machaerirhynchus > Machaerirhynchus nigripectus. The sequence continues at coordinate 435,772 of VZRQ01010886.1, forward strand.
AATAACCAAAAACCTCTGAATCGCTGCGTTCCTCAAGCACAAACTGAGCAAATTCCTCACGCAGGCTGGAAACTCATCCACCAAAACACCAGCCTGGGGTCCCCGTGAGATCAGCCTGGGGTCCCCGTGAGATCATTATCCCCCACAAATCCCTCGGTGGGAGCAAAGCCGGACAAGCCCAGAGCTGCCCTGCACTCCCCGTGCCACATCCCAAATCCTGGCGCTGCAGGAATTCCCATCTCCCAAGGGAGCCTCTGGAATCCCAAAGCAGCCCCCAAAATCCCAGCAGTGACTCAAGTTTGCTCGTTTTTCCCTGTGATTCATTTTACCACACACATCACCCCCCCCGGGAGAAATGTGGCTGGGGCTGGTTTATCTGCTGCCAGCATCTGATAAGCTGTATCCGTGTCTCCCTTATCACTTCCATTCACTGAAGCATCATGGATACAGCAGGATAATATTTTGTGATAAAGCCTGGCCTTCGGAGTCACCGAGCGCCTCAGTTCACGTCCGATTTCCAGTTTTATTGGCAGGGTTGAGACCAACATTTGCTGTTCAAAATGTCCACTCGGAGTTCCTAAAGTTGGTTCACCTGCAGAGCCTCCCGAAGCGTGAGGAAATCCGTGCCCAAAACAAAACTTTGCTGAGAATTATGCGAACGACACGGCAGAATCTGAGTTTTCCACACCAGCAGCAAGGACAAAAATGCATCCAGAATCAAGCACAAGGATCAAAGGAAAGTCTGGGGTGATGTTTGAGCCATTGGAGCAGATTATTCCCAGGATTTATCCCGGGAACTGTGGAAAAGAGGGGTGTGGTGAGAGCACTGGCACTGAGAGAAAGTCCTGAAGAGAAGAGGGATGAGCCCATCACCCCACGAATGCTGTCTCCACATGGATGTGGAGGCTCTCCATGCCCATGGAGCACCTCAGCAGCCCAGCAGAGCCTCTCTCCCTGATTTCCCCCCTCTCTCCCCAGCTGAAAATGGGGTGCAAACACCTCTGGAGCCACCACAACCCTCTCCTCGAGGCTCTGCTCCCAGCCCGGAGCTCTCCCCTTCCCTCACCGTGCCGGGAGCGACTCCCAGCCCCATTCCTCCTGCCCGGGAAAGGCCCCCCAGAGCAGGCAGAGCACTCCCAGCGCTGTGCTGAAGCCAAATGGCAATTAACAGGGTGAGTTCACCCCTGGCAGCCCCTGCCGTGCCAGGCTGGTAATATCATTGCTGCCAACAGGAGCCCTGTTGTTCCCCAAACGCCGCGCTGGCACCGGAGCCCTGCGGAGGAGGAGGAGGAGAAGGACAAGAGCTGCTCTCCGTAGCATCTCTCCCATCACAGCTCAGGAAGATGAGCAGGAGATAATCTGTGGCCTTTGTCCGAAAATTCCAGCTTTTGATGATTCCAGGAGCGCCCCTCCCCGGCAGCGCTCAGGGGCTGTCACGCAGCCCTGCCTGGGCACTCAGCACTTGTTTGCTCCCAAAAAAACCCAGGGATTTCTCCAGTGTCCCCCCGTTTCCCAGCTGTCACAGTGACTGCAGCAGCTTTTGGGGGGCTTGGAGGGAAATATTCCCGATATTTACCAGGGGAACAGCCCCTTGCTGCCACAGACCCTGAAATAAATCACATTTCTCACTCCCTTTGCCTCGTGGCACTGCCACCATCTCTTCCCAGTGTTTTGCATGAGCTGGAATTAGCCTGGAAAAATCCCCATATTCAGAGGTGAGAGACAAAACTTCTGCCACACTAAAAGGTGGAAAGACGAGGCGAGTGCCACAGAAAATGTTTTTCTCCAGAGCTTGTTAAAATCCTCCATGAAAATTTGGACCTTCTGGGGAGCGGGCAGCATGAACACAGATTAAAAAATACAAATATTTCTGTTTGCCATCCGTGGAAGAGCCAAACCAGGAGCATTTTCAGGATGTTTAGGCAGGTTTGATTGAATCTTTTCCAAGTGGGGGAAAAAACAGCACAGCACATCAGCCTCCTCCAAGAGCTGAACTACTCCTGGCTTTGCCACCTCCATCCCTGATCCTCCCAGGGGTTTCACAACAGCTGACAGCACACACCATGAGGAGCCTGGGCCGGGCTCCATCCCACCCTGTAGAATACGCTCCCATCCTCTTCCCTGCCTTCCAAAACCATCCAAGATATTTGCATTTCTCGCAGCCTTTTTGACGCAAGGAGAGAAAAAAGGGAATTTTTTGCCTTGCCAAATGCGTCCCGCGGCTCCGAGACACCGTAATGGATCCACCAGGCCTCGGAGATGTCCTATGGAAAAAGCTCCAGCCCTCCAGGCTCTTGGACAAAGCTGCCTTTTTCCCCTTGTTAGAGGGACACGGGGAACAGCTGGGATGTTGTTTGGGTTGTTAACAAGGGCAACCCATTTAACGAAATGTGAAATTTATGAGCTGGTCAGCCCTAGGAATCGTTAAGTTCAGGGGCTCTCTGGGATCCAGAGGGATCTCAGTAATGGAAAATCTGTCTTTTCCAGGATCTGTAAACTGCAAGGGAGAAGCCCCTAGCCCCTCAGGGGTTGGTGTCCCACCACGAGGCAGAAGTGCTGTCCCAGTTGTGACCCGGAGCGTCCCGCTCTCAGCATCCCCACCACACTCCTCAGCTGGGATCTGCCTTTCTTCCGGGCTTTTATTTCCCTAGCTGCCTCCAGCAGCACCAGCCTGGAGTTCTGGGAATCCAAGCTGCAGCTCCCGGCCCGATTTCAGCCCGGACTTTGTAAATCCGTGAGCGGAACTGCACCTGCAGTGGGAAAGTGCCGTGCTTGGGATGCAGCACAGCTTCCCCGGCCCGTGGGAACGGGGGATGAGCGGTGCCTGCCTCCCTTCCCCCTCACAATAAAGGTCCCACAAACCTTGGAGGCATAAATCCCACGGTAAGGTTGCAAAAGCTTAATACCTGGAGCTGCCAAGGCGCTGAATCCGAGACAGAAACCAGCCTGCTCAGAAATCCCAGGGCAGGAAATCCATCCCAGGAGGTAACAGACGGAGCTTTTGCTACTGTAAATAGACCTTTTCATTCTTCTGGAGGGTTTGGAGGCCAAAAGACTGTCCCAGCACGCTGGAAAGTGTAAGTCAGTGTCTCGCTTCTCTGCAGAAGAGGAACATTCACCAGGCAGGGCAGGACAGATGGGTTCGTTCTTCCAGGGAGCTGGCAGGGCAGGGAGGACGCGCTTCCCAAAATCCCCACACGGCGTGGAAAGAGCTGACACTGAGGGAACAGAGGTCCAGGATGTGTCTCTCTTGGCTAAACTCTACGAGGTGACACTTCTGCAGGCTGGGCTGGGGGTTAGAAATGGCTTTTCAAACCCTGCTCGTGCCTTTTTCCTTAATTTCCTAAGCTAGGAGGTCTGTGAGCCTCCTGCCTTGCAGCAGGGGGGTGGCCTAGGGCTTGTCCTGGGCAGAAAATTATTTGGGGGGAGCTTTAAGAAAGAAAATACCCAAAGAAAATATTCCTTTTGCCTTCCTTCCCAGGGAGGGAGCCCTCCCCAGCTGCTGCAGCACCCTCTGAACGAGGGGCTGCGCCCAGCATTTCCCAAACAGCCCCAGGCACAGGGATCCACTTTCCAGAGGAGTTTCCTGAGGGTATTCCCCACCTTCAGCTCTTCCCAAGGGCCAGCACCTCAAAGAGGCTTCAGGCACAAAGAAATCCTCTGCTACCCTCCAGCAGGAGCCAGAGGAAGCTGTGACCTGCTGTGTCTGTCTGTCCATCCTCCAGCCCAGCCCAGCCCAGCCTGCTCCAGCACCTCCCCAGGGAACAAAACCCAAAGGGCTGCTCCCAGCGAGGCTGGCAGGGGCAGTGAAGGTGCCAGGCACCGAATTCCACATGGGAGATGCTCATCCTGAGTTCCCACTGCGCTGGGGACGAGCACAGGGTTGTGTTTCGCTGCCACCCAACCGATGGCAGCTCTCCCCCTCCGCCATCACGGGGATAATTCACCCCAGAGCTGCCCTGTCACAGCTTCGTGGGCTCCTGGAGTGTTCCTTGGTGTTTCTGATGCCTGGAGTGGCTGCCTAGAAACAGAGACTGGACAGGAGTAAGGGAATAAAGGCAGGGATTTATTTGAAAGGCCTTCAAAGGTGCACCCTGGGGAGCCAGAGGCTGCATCCAAAATGGACCCCAGGATGGACCTCGAGTCACGAGCTCTTCACACTTCTATAGGTTTGGTTCATTTGCATATCAGCATAAATTCGCCAATTAAAACTTCAGCTAATGATGTAATTTCAATTTCTCCACCTCTCTAGAGGCCCCAGTTTACACCTTTAGGGCCTGGGACAGTCTGAGTGTCCTTGAACAGCAGGCTCAGAGAGGCTTTGTTGTGTCTGTGTGGCCTAGGAGAGCAGCTAACGAGCTGCAAGAGACTTCAGAGTTGCACACTGGGCGATACAGGATTTGAAAAATACAAAAGTTAAAACCTAAGGTATCATTTCTGTCCCTTCCCAGCTCCGGGATCCAGCCCTCGGCCGTTTCACCATGCAGCATTAAACCCCTTCTCCACCACATCCCAGCGCCAAAAAATTCCCTTTGTGCAGGCAGCTCGTGGTCCTCACAAAGCCCTGAACGTCTGAGGGGAAAGGCAGCACCATAAATCAACGTTCAGCTGGAGATTGGGGCAGAGATTACAAAAGCAGACCCCAGGTTCATGGCCAAAATTTAAAAAGTGCTGCAATAAAGCAGTGAATTGCAGAGTGGGCAGTTTGCTGTTTGCAGCTGTGGGGAGTCCCTTGGCCTGGGGATCCCAACAAGAACCAGGGATGTGCTTGGATAGGGAGGGGATTTATTGATGTCCTGCCCTAATGGGCACGTGGCTGTGTCATCAGAGCACGTCAGGCTGTGCTCAGAGCCCTGTTTACGGTGTGCTGGGCTGTTTAACTCCCTGGCACAGTGCAAACAGGGATTTATGAACCCCCCTGGGTTCTCCTGCAGGCCCAGCCCTTGGCACGGAGCTGCACCTGCAGCCTGGGATTCTTCACATGGGACAGAATTTTTCCTTGCCCTGAGTCCCAGCTGCTTTTTCCAGGTTAAAATCAGGAAACCAGCAGCAACACCCTGGTGTGGAGTGCTGTGGAAGCCTGGAAAAGATGAGCCTTGGCACTGAGCCCATTCCCCCTTTTCCTCCCTACCTGATATAAAACCCTGTCCCCATCCCTCTCCATGGGAATCATGTGTGGGAGCAGGGAAAACGGGCATGGGAAGCAGCTGCAAAAATCCCTTCACTCCATGCTCCAGATGTTCAGGAATTCTCTTCATCTCCCACCCATTATCAGGAGAAGAAATTGGTACCTGATCAAAGTGGCTGCATCCTAAATTTCCTGCCAGCACCACCCCTTGTCAGCTGCCCACTGCTCCCTCCAGGGCTAGAAATGAGGGAAGAGAGAAAATAAACTGATTTAGCAGCAAATCCAAGTGTTCAAATCAAAACCTGGAGCTCTCTTGCAGGAGCAACGCTCGGATTTGATCACTGGTGGCTGAACTTTGATGTGTGGGAGGCAACTCCTTAAACCTCCTCTCATGGAGGAGAAGGGATGAGATCTCGGATTCCAAACTGGTTCGTGTGGAGTTACCTCGTGAAAATAACTGACTCCCAGTCATGGATGGGCTGGAATTCCTCCTGGGAGCGTGGCATGGGGCAGTGCAGAGGGACAGAGCAGCTCTGAGTCACAAACCAAACCCTGCTGGGCGGTGCTGAGCGAGCCCAGAGCTCTGCTGCTCCGGGATTTCAGCATTTCCGAGGTGTGCACTGAGGAAATCCCAGTCTGAGGAGAGGAAGGGAGCACCCATCGTCCCACCACGGAGCTGGACCGGCCGTGGGCAGAAAGAAGGAGGATTCTTTCCTGTAAAAACATCCCTCAGCCCTTCCAGTTGCTCGGGCAAGTGCTCGGGCAGGATTTGCGCGCTGGCACCCGGAGCCTGCGGCCAGATGTGCTCCCAAACGGGCTGATGTTTGTTCCTGCCACACCCACCGTGTCTCTGCGGCACAATGCGTTATTAGCCATTTATTAATAAAAATAAAAAGTAGGAGAAGGGGAAACAACTCTCCAGGGAGAGGCAGGAACTTTAATTTAGCGGCGCAAAGGCTTTGGCTGCGCCGGCTGGAAATTCCCGGAGCTGTGAACATGAGGTAATTCTGACCGAGGTGAGAGGTGGAGGTGGAGTTTGCCCTCGCAGGAGGGTTCAGGGCCTCCCTGGCACCTCGAGCTGCAGCCACAGCAAACACTGGGATGATCCCCCCTCTCCTGTCCCATCCCATCCTGCTCTTTCCCACTGGAGCTCATCCCTCAGGACATCAGGAGCTCCCCTGGAGGAGGAGAGCAGGGGAAGGCTCCACAAAGGATGCACAGAGTCCTCTCCAGGCCTGGACGATGCTCAGCCAGCAGCTTTGGTGCTTTTCCTTGGGAAGGGGAAGGAGGGATGATGATCTGTGGGAGAGCAGCCTTTGGCTCAAGGCTTTAGGTCTGGATTTCATCTCAAGCTCTGCTCCGTGCTCCTCCCATGACCCCTGGCAGGCTCTCCCATTGCTCCGTGCTCGGGCTGTTCTAAAAACGAGCAGAAGGCTCCTTTCCACCACCCCTCACCTCGTCTGGGTCTCTCCCCTCGAGTTTTCCTCTGGCAGCTCCCTCTGGCCATGCTGGGAGTCCACAAGGAATCCCCAGATATCCCGTGGTAAAGGCTACGAGGGGATGGATCGGCCGCAGGTGGAGAGCTGCCCTCGGACTGCTGGAGCAGCTCAGCTGGTTCAGCCCCGCGGGATTCTGTGCCTCTGGTGGGACAAAAGAACAACCACATCCCCTAAAATCGTCCCCCTCTCTGCAGCCTGTGCCCAGGGCAGGTCTCTGCTGGAAGTGGAGGGTGCAGCCAGGGCTGGGATTTGTCCGGTGCTTCCTCAGTGAGGGCAGGATTTCCATCCCGTGCTTTAGCAAGGAAATGCCCTTCCTGCTCATTCCAATTTGGGAGCAGCTAAATGAGAAGTAACTCGAGTGAGGATAATTGCTGGCTGGTAAACAGAGGAGGCAGAGCTATTCCAGCAGACAGTGCCTTCACAAATTGAGCCCTTCATGGTTATTATATGATGATTTTATGGGAACTTCCCATTTTCAGCCGGGTTTTGTGTAAAACCTCGGGAAAACTTCCCCAGGAGAAGGTCCAAGCACACCTTGACTTCAAAGCAGGGCTGAGCCTGGAGCTGGGGGGCTCTGAGCACTGAAACTCCTGCCTGGAATTTCTCCAGGGACAGGGAGACAGAGCCTGAGCTGGCACTGGGAGAGCAGCACCCAGTTCTCAAGAAATAAAACTCAAACCACAGCTTTGGGACCAGCACGGGAGAATCACTTTGGACACGGTTTTTGTGCTGCTTTATCCTCACTTGTTCCTGACCAGCTGAAGGAAAAGAGCTGCCTGTGATTGAATCTGACAAAGCAGCTCGAGTTCCCCCAGTTTGGGCTGTTGGGGGAAGAGTTTTGGTTTTGGCCTGGAGAGATGTAAATAGAAATAAACCCCTGCACGGGGTCTGCAGCGGTAGGAAAAGGTTGGATGCAGCTGGGTCACCCAGAGCAGGAATTCCTGCCTGAGGATTTGGGATTGATGGAGCCCAAAGTGGGGTTGTGGAGCATTTCCCTGTGCCCACCAGTCCCGGTGAGATGGGAGGGAGGACTGGTTTCCTTTAGCAACTGGGATTGCATTTTAACATTTCTCCAGGGTGCAGCAGCCAGAGAGCTCCTCCTGGCATTTTGTGCACCCAAAAATCAAGGCTTTAGGGCTAGTTTGTGGCCAGAAGGGCTTGCTGGTGTCCAGGATGGATTTAGTGAGGAAGGGAATCCTGAGAACTCCCAACCCCAGGACAAACCCTGAGTGTGGAACTCGCTCCCAGGCCGGTGGAGGAGCCAGACTCCCCTTGAAGTGGATTTCTTTTTCCTCTTCTGTGCCAACCAACCTTGAAACACGATTGAAGCAGAAGGGGCTGTCCCAGCCACCGACCCTAAAAAATCAGTGGCATCTAATTCACTGCTGCAGGCAGGCTTTTGGAGCCTGGGCATATGGAAAGGGGCTGTAAAAATCCATCTCCTGCTCTATAACCCCTGCCAGTGCACCAGTTAATTGCCCATCAATATGCCAGGGTTTTATGGGGCAATTCCTTCTCCTGCACTCGAAGGAGTGAGCTGTGGAAGGAGGAAATATAGGAAAGTTTCTTTGTTGTTCTCCAGCTTGTTTTAAGCCTCCCCTGAATTGGTGTTTGCTTGTTTTCCCTGTGTTTTTAAAGCCCCCCTCGGTCCAGGTGGAATCTTGGTACAATTTGAGCTCTGAAGGAGAAATGTGGCTGCTCTGGGGCTGAGGAGCTGCTGAAGGAAGCAGGGACAGATGAAAAAGCTACAACTGTGCTCCTTCAGAGGAAAAAAGAGCTTTTTTTATGTGCTCAAGTGCACCAGCACCAGCAAGCAGTGCTTAGGTCCTGATTTTGATTAATAGTTGGCTGGAGATAATCTGCAACTATTGGGGATTAGAGAAACAGAACTCCAACATGGAAAGCTTGGAAGGGAAAATCTGCCTGCGAGCCAAAAAAGCTCCAGCACCAGCCTGGGGACAAAACAAGAAGGCAAAATTGATGTGGGCAGAGCCTCAGCTGGTGACAGCAATGCTGAGACCTGTGGAGCTGTGTGGCCTCCACGGGCTTGGGAATTCTGAGGGCTGATGTCCTTGCAGCTGGAAGCTGGGAAGATCAGGGGGTGTCTCTTCGTGCTGTTCTAAGGTGGGGATTTGAAATGAATTTATTCGCGTCAAAGGTTAAAAAAAAATCCACAGCAGTGCCCCCCACAGCCCCTGGGCTGCTGGAGCTGCTGGAAAGGAACCTGGGCTGCCTCCAGGTTATTCCCAAGCCCACACAGATGCCATTGAACTCGGCAGGGAAAGCTGCAGGTGGGTTTGGTCACCTGCCTTCATGGTCAGATCTCACTGATTTGGCCCTATAACAGAAGTCCTTAGATTGGAAGCCAAACTGGGAGCACTGGAAGCCAAACTGGGACCAGCTGAGCCTCTTGGTGGCCAAAGAGCTGCCAAAACCCCACTGAGAGCTGGTGCAGAGACCCCAAAACCCAGTGGGGAGTCCCTGTAGGGCAGAGCTGCTCTGAGCAAAGCATCTCCTCCCGTCTGGATCTCAGTTCTCCAGGAGCTGTGGGTGCTCGCTATCCCCGGGGAATCACTTCCAAAGCTGAATTACACTCCCTGTGAGGCAAGGATGGCCTATTTCCCCCTTTTATTTTCCGTGGATATGTTTTTCAGGGAGGAGGAGGAGCTGGATCAGGTGCTGGGAAGATCATTAGGAAGGTGCACGCAGCCAGGGCCGGTTCCTTCCCTTTGAGACCAAAATAACTCCCTGAGGAATATCCAGGAGCTTTGCTGAGGTCTCTGGGAGCAGGCCTGAGCCCAGCTGGTTGCATTCTCTGACAAAAATTCATTCGGAATCCACGTGGTTCTCCTCCAGCAAGAATCTGGACCTTTATTCCCTGCCTGGGAGGAAGGTGATGTCGGTGTCTCAGTAGATGAATCGCCCAGGGGATGCAGTTCTGCACAAAGCCACCCTCAAATCCGTGCTGTGACAGCAGCAGGGGGCTTTCCCAATTTCAGGAATATCAGTGCCAGGAATCAGGAGCGGGGCAGGCTTCCACAAGTGCACAGTTTCTGGAGAAATCCACCAGTTTGCCTCTAGATCTCCTCAAAGATGCACAGGCACCTAAACCACATTAGTGTGGTGAAATCTCGAAGAGCTCAGAGGGAAATTCCCTTATTTGTCTTTATTTCTGAATTATTTGTATTATAAAATTACAGGTGCTGGTTTCTCTGTCTCATTGGTGTGTGTTTGATGATGGATAATAATTGTCATTATGATTTCATACATCCATGGGTTCAAGTTTAAGAAGAGATCCCCTCCCAGATTATTTTTCTTCAGGCTTTAAAGACATCTGCTTTATAAATGTCTTCTCACAAACCAAGCACTGGATTTAATAGCAGAGGTTTTATAGATTTCTTAAGAATATCAGCCAATTATTGAAAACATCCCTGCTGAAACGCAGCAAACCTGGCACCAGGGGCAGGTGTGTGGAAGGAAAAGCCTCCAAACCCAGCAGGTTCCTGCCTGTCCTGCTCCTCCCCAGGCTGTCAGAAGGCATCAGCAGCAGCGCTGCCTCCAGCACCCTCCTCCTCCTTCCAGCTCCTTTGCATCTCCCGAGTGGATCTCACGCTGCAGCAATTACTTAGCAAAAAAAAAAAAAAAGAGGACACTAATTAAAAGGCTCATTAATGGGGTTACTGCAAGAACCACTTAAGCAGAGATCTCCCTTTGAGGCAGCGAGCGCAGAGCAAACAGGGAAGTGGCCTGGGAGTAGCGAGGTTGTCCCTGACCTTCCAGGAAGGGATTCCGTGGTGGGGTTTGCCTGGCGAGGTTTGGGATCCCCTGGGAGTGCTGGTGGCCCCGGGAACAAAGCAGAGGTTTCTGTGAAATTCAATTACAGCTTAGTGCAGATCCTCAGTGCTGGGATTTGAAATATCAGCATAAAGTGCCTTAGGCTGGGGTAGATGCCACTGGTTTGAGCTGGGAGTGTTGCTGGGTTGATCTCCAGCCTAAGCTGGACCAGAGCCAGCAATCCAACCCCAGCTGCTGCCAGGGGAAGGACAAGGATCACCCCAAACCCTGCTCTGAAAACCAGGGGGATGGGAGAAAATGCCACTAAAACACGGAGCAGTTCTGGGAAAGGGAGGAAGGAAAAAGAACGGAAAGGGGAAGGAGAAGGAAAAAGGAAGGTCCTCCACGAGGTTCTGCTGCACTGAGGAGAGTCCTGGTGGCCGCAGTGGGAAGGCTGGGCATGGGCCAGCCGGCCCCAGATCCCAAAGGACCATCCCTCAGCGCAGGGACTGCCAAGGGCCGCTCGCGGAGCAAGGCAGCGGTGGGAGGAGGCTGGGAAGTGCTGTCAGGGACGGCTGGCAAGGTCCCCTGCAGGCTGACACATCTCATTTTCCACCCAGAAGGGCCAGGATCCACTGGCCAGACAGCGCTGCCTGCACGGAGCTGGGCGCAGAGGAGAAAATAGCCCCGAAGTTCAGGAGAAGGTCGGGTTTCTGGAGCTCTCTCTGGCATGGGCTGCCCAGTGGTGCCTCCGAGGGAGCCAGGAACATGTGCTGGAGTTTAAGTGGAGGAGACAAGCCCTAATCCTACCACGACCTGCAAAAATGACACGGATATCAAAGCACATCCTCGCAAATGGGGTTTTTCCCTTCTCTTTAGGCCACCGTGGGCCCACCCTTTCTTGAGACTCCTCAAACTTTGGTAGCTGGAAAGTGTGGAAGATGGAAAGGCGTAAAGCTTGCATGGGAAAGGAGAAAACAAGGATTTTCTGACCCTTCCCAGACATGATTTGTCCTGTTAGATTTGGTTGGTGCTGCTATTTTTATTTGCCTGGCTTCCAATTGCTTTCTCACTCATGAAAAACATGTGCTCCCTCCTCGGTTCAGGGAGCAGGGGAAGTGGTGGGAGAAACCCATCAGCTCTCTGTGCTCCCATCCCTGCTGACAGCAGAGGGGGAAGATGAGGCTGGATCCCTGGGGAATTGGACAAGGAGATGGAAAGAGAGCGAGGAAGTTTGGGACGGTGGGGTTGGAGGAGGAGGAGGAGGAGAAGCACGGGGAAAATCCCCCTGAGACAGGAGGATCTTTGGGGACAGCCTGGTGTGGAACAGAGGCCCTTAATTACAGAGGAATCCAAGCCTCATTTGGTGTTAATTCAGCCCTGGGAGCAGGAAAAGCACGTCAGGAAAATGAAGGTGGCTCTTTGACACATGCCCTGCAGGGAGGGCACCGCGCTGGGGGTGCGGTGGGTGGGGGCCCGGGACAGGCAGGATTTGCTCCGGGATGGCAGCAGCCAGGAGGGCTCTGGCTGTCCCTGGAGGGTTTGCCGGGGATTTGGGGAGGATTTGCTTTTTGCATGGTCAGGAAAGTCCTCCTTGAGACACTCCGACCCGCTTTGTAAACGTGGTGGTCTTTTCCCAGCTGGGCTTCCCCTGCACTTTGCACCTGCAGCTCTGGATGTGCCAAACCTGAGCGTGTGAGGGGAAAAAATCCAGAGGATTGAAAAAGGAAGAGCTCACAGGGTCACCAAGCTCTCCTTAGCAGGAGGGTGAGCTGCCTGAACACAGAGTTTCTGAATCTAGAGTTTCTGCCTCCACTGCTCCTCAAACCAGTGTGAGGGTGGAGTGGGATCATGGAGTCCCAGACTGGTTTGGGATTGAAGGGACCTTAAAACCCATCCCACTCTACCCCCTGCCATGGCCTGGGACGCCTTCCACTATCCCAGGTTGCTCCCAGCCCTGTCCAGCCTGGCCTTGGACACTTCCAGAGAAGAATTTCTTCCCAGTATCCCATCTAAACCAGACCAGACGTGAGACTCCCGTCTGGCCCAGCTGGTGTAGGATAAACCTAAAGAAGGAGTGCAGGAAGGGCTGGCTCCGAGGTTCCCACCTCTGTCCTGGACAGGAACTGTTGAAGAGCAGCTGCCAAGCCCTCAGCTGGTGGCACTCCATGGGTGACACCGAGTGCTGGAGCCCTCCTGGAGACATCCTTTGTGTCAGGGCTGAGCCACTGCAGCTCCTGCAGCACCGAGTGCCGGGGGAAAGCCCCACTGCAGCCCAGCCCCAGGACTTGGAAGGATTTGGGGTCATGCCCGAAGCAAGCACTGAAAGCTGCATGAAGAAAATCACAACGTGAAGAGTGGGACGCAGATTTCTGTAGCTTGGATCTGTCAGGGCACTCAAAGGAAAAAACCCCAAAGTTTGTGTTTCGCTGCCTCTGCTTGACTCTTTCACCTCCACACTTCATTGATTCACCAGAACTTTCTAAATGCAGTTAACAGCACTTTTAAATGTTTATGTTTGCAGTACTTACGTTGATTAAGGCAAGGCTTCTTTTTAATATTGGCCTTTTCTTTCTCCTTCAGCTGGCAGGCAGCTCCCAGAAGCTTGTGCTGATTCTGATCAGATGCCTCAGACTTTCCACGCAGGACGCCAAATTAACATCTCTGCCTGCAGAAATGGCTGGGGATAAACACATGTATATCTAGGAAAAACAACTGCTAGGGAAAGGATACACAGAGCTGTGTGTGCAGTAAAAACGCCTCTCTCCTTCGCCGTCAGAGCCGTGCCAAAATGGGAGATGGGGAGCAGGAGGGGGGAAAACGGGAGGGGAAGGATCCAGATCTTCCCTCAGTGCCCGGATCTGAGTGCCCGTGGTGATGCCAAGGGGTTGGGAAAGGAGAAGCTGCTGTACAGTGCCAGGGAAGGAGGAAAAAGGGGGGTCAATAAAACGCATCTCCATGAAGGCTGATAGCATGCTCCTGCTTTTCCAAGGTAATAAATAAGGGGAGAGCTCCCAGAGCAGCGGTTAAAGCAGAGAGAATTGGCAGACAGCGCTCTCAACATCTGCTCCCTTTAACAACATACGTCTGTGGAACACAAGGGGCTCTCTGCAGGCCTTGCCTGGTCCCTGCTCAGGGAAGGGAGCTGGGAATGGCAGTGTGGGGTGGGATGGAGCCGATGGAAAAGTCTCCAGGAGTTTGCCGCGAGCTGCACCCAGGACGAAATGTTGACAAGAGGTGAGCAAGCACAGCTTGGTGAAATCTGTCTCTTCCCCCTCTTGTGGCTTCTCCAACACGAGCCTTTAGTGCCTCTCTTGCCATCCACTTGCATCTTGTCACCCCCACGTCCTGCCTCTGATCTGGGAGCTCGGCGAGGGGCTCATTAAAGGTGCCCCTCTGTGCAGCCTTGTCCCCAGATTGCCACCGGGTGCCAAGCCAGGCCCAGCAGGCTTGGCATGAAAAGTTAAGAATTAGGCATGAGTTTAGAGCCCTCCTCCTCCTCCTCCTCCTCCTCCTCACACTCTGGTTCTCCTGGCTCACCAGGACATGATAAAACCGATGCACACTCAGGGAATGTTACTCATCCAAAGCTTGGCACCTCAAAGGGAATATGTCATGGGAACGTGGAAGGCAGCAAGGGCGCCTTGATTCCGACACTCAGAGCTGCAGCACCTTGGGAAGGAGACAAAACTCAGCTTGTAAACGCTCTTGCTGAAGCTGCTTGATCACCTTTCACACCCTGCTGAAAGAAAAACCTGCCTGATTTTAGGGGAGGGCTCATCCCGCTCTCCCAGAGCTTCCTCCCTCTGCAAACTCCATCCTCAAAGCGCATCTGGCTCTGGCGACACCCCCGTTTGTGCTGTTCCCCATCCCATAACGGCATCACAAATCCCAAAGGGACACTCCCCGCTCCTTGCTCAGCTGCTCTCCGTGGCGCTGCCAGCACCACGTCCCTGCCATGTCACCAGGCTCGGTTCGTGCCTGGGTCACATGCAGATGAGGAGCTCGCAGCGTCCATGTGGCACCGTCCTCCCGCGGCTTCAAAGCCAGCCCCGCATCCCCTTCCCTGAGCGGCAGCGGGGACAAATTCCAGAGCCGGGGTTGCCATCTGGGCCGTGTCCATCTGCGCTGAGGCGCCCGAGCTGCAGCTGATGAAACGCGAGGGCTGGACTCGAATTTTCCAATATCTCATGAACGTTTCACTGAGCTCTCCGCTCGGTGCCGTGCATTTAATAAAGGGGTTTTTTTTCTTTTTTTTTGGTGGTTGTGTTCTGTATTCGGCACGGTGCTTGCATAGGAGCAGGCTCTGCTTCCAGTTACTCCGGATTTCTGGAGGCCATCCCCCAATTTCTGCTCGTGGAAGGAGGAGAAGATGGTCTGTAATTTTAATTGCAGTTTGAAATACCCGTAAAGGAAAGTGGGGTTCCTGTCTGGTTGGGAAGCCGAGCTGCTGGCAGATGTTTCCAAAAGCCTCGTTATAAATGCAAACAAAACCGAGTTTTTGCACTCAGAAATTTGCCAGGGGATGCGGGAGAAAGCAATAAAAGCCTCATAGGTGATTCACAGGGCAGCCTCCCAGGAGACTGAAAAAATATATATTTACCATCTGGTGCAATCAGACACCTTCCAAAATCATCCAAGCCTTCCCATTTTCCTCAGAAATATCTTCACGAGCAAGGGACAGAGGCATCCTTGGAGGCTGCCAGAGCAGGGCCAAACTGAGGACAAATTTGGAGGAACAAGTCTCTCCTTTCCCCTCCATATTCTGTTTCTAATTTCCACTAATCATGTACATGTTATTTTTAATTTCTCCTGTGTCGGGATTCAGCCCGGGCTGGGGAAAAGGGCTGGGCCCATGGCTGTGGCAGGGAATGAGGGCTCAGTCTGGGCTGTGTTTTAGGGCAGCTTGGTGGGTTTTTGCCTTTTTGGGGAGAAATCAGGTCACAGCCAAAGGTTCATGGAATCCCAGAATGGTTTGGGTTGGGAGAGACCTTAAAAATCATCCAGTTCCAGTCAGTTCCATGGGCAGGGACACCTTCCACTGTCTCAGGGTGCTCCAAACCCCATCCAACTTGGCCTTGGACACTCCCAGGGATCCAGGGGCAGCCACAGCTTCTCTGGGCACCCTGTGCCAGGGCCTCCCCACCCTCACAGGGAAGGATTTCTCCCCAGTACCCCCTCTAACCCAAATCTCTGTCACTTTAAAGTCATTAATGGTTCCTTCAGACCCCCTGATTCCCAGGCACTGCCATTTCCCTTACTGCAGAACAGTGATAACTTATAAATAAAGGGAAAAACTTCCCTTTTGAAGAGCCAAAGCCATTTTATGAGTGCTTCCTGGGCACCTGGAGCCGTTGGGAGCAGGAAGGTGAGGGTGGCCCCAGCAGCAGCAGCAGCAGCAGCAGCAGCAGCAGCTGGGTGAGCAGCAGCAGATGTTCTGCACAGGAACGTGTCGGGGCCATCCCAGGAGGAACGTGCATCTGCTCTGTGCAGGGCAGGGATGATCCTGATTCGTGTGGACGGCACCTCCTTCTCCGCAGGGAAAGCTGCGCTGCGCCCGGCGCCGCTGGGGCGGATCCAGGCTGGGAGCAGGTGTGGGCAGGGCTGCCTCCCAGGACACTGCCTGGGTCAGGGGATGTCCCTGCCAAGAAGCTTTCAAGGAGCACGTTGTCTGAACAGGGATTAGTGTGGAGAAGGCTGCTCAGCTCGGAGGGTCCCAGGAGTTACAGGGAGATGTGGTTTCCAACACCGGGGCCACGCTGGATCTCCCTCTCCCCAGCTGTCACTTACATCCCACTGCCCAGTTGTCCATTACATCCCATTCCCCAGTTGTCACTTCTATCCCATTCCCCAGTTTTCAGTTATATCCCATTCCCCAGTTTTCAGTGATATCCCATTCCCCAAATGGCCATTACATCCCACTCCCCAATTATCCGTTATATCCCACTCCCCAATTATCCATTACATCCCACTCCCCAGCTGTCAGTTATACCCCACTCCCCAATTATCCGTTACATCCCACTCCCCAATTTTCCTCTATATCCTATCCCAGGCCCATCAGCATTCCAAGCACCACGGCACCAGCTCCATCTCCCGCTGAAAACCCCGGAGCAGAGGACCCCACTGCAGTGGCAGGAGAGCTGAGGGGCCCTGGTGACAAAAGCCACGCTGAGGTCCCTCAGCTCCCTTCACACAGAGCCTCGCCCCAAGCAGCCCCTGCACTTTCCAAGCACCCAGACAGCATTCCTGAGCCTCGTGGATGAGGGAAAAGGCTTTTCCAGAGGCTGTCTGCAGCCCAGATGCACTCAAGGGACAACTGGGCTCTTCTTTCCAGGAGCTTCTTTGATCTCTGCCTGCAAACAGATGCAGCTCTATTATTATTATTATTATTATTATTATTTCTCTTTTTTTTTACAGTCTGCGTTGCCATCTCGGTGAGATGCACAAGACGTGGGACATTTGGTTATCATCAAGCGATGGTTTCAATCAGCTGAGCCCTCCTGCCCCCTTTCCAGTCCCCTGGCCACAGATGTCGTGATGGCATCTGGGGCACACGCTGGGACTCTCAGGCTGAAGAAGTTCTCGGGAGCCTCCTCTTCCTTTTCTGTGCTGTTCGTGGAAAACTTGCTGGTTTAATAGAGCCCAATTTAGGGTGTCACTCACTCAAAGACCTGATCCTTATGGATGGATTTTTTTTGGAGGCAGAAGCCAGAGGAGGGTCCCAGAAAATGGTGGTGTTTTGCTTTTTTCCCCCTCCTTTCTCCTTTATCCTTTCTTTTCCCCTCACTATTGGTTCCACGTCACAAAGCAGCTGGGAGATGCTGCGAGATGGCTCCAAAAATGGACAAAATGTGAGAAATTGTGGCTGGCCGTGCCATGCCCACATTGCCAAGGGCAGCACGGAGCCCAGGGATGGAATGCAGGATGCCAGAACACTGGGACATGCTCCAGGACATTCCCACCCAGGGTGCCCATCCCTGGAAAGCAGCTGGCTGCCTTTCTCCACTGGGTACTTTTTCTTGCAGAATCCATGTTTTTCTCCCTGTATTTTCCTTGGCACCCAGGAATTCCCCTTCCCCCCCTGAGCAAACGCTCCTATCAGTTATCCATGGGGCAATTCCCTCTCCCAGGGCTGCTCCCTGGAAGTGAGGGCCGAGCTGCCATGAACCAACCTCCAGCTGTTCCTCCTCTCCCTTCCCTTCTCCCACATTCTCCTCCACTGCAGGAATAACCTCAGGAGCTGGAGCCGAGCTCGTGGATCCCAGATCCTTTGGCTGCTGAGCTGCAGAGGGAGCAGAGACGGAGGGGAGCCCCTCAGATTCCTGGAGATGCACTTCCCAGAGTTTCCCAGTCCCTTGGAGGAGGAGGAAACACGTGGCAGGAAGGAACGTGGATGGGGAGAGGAGGTTCCTCGGTTTCTGGTCGCTCTGCAGCACCTACGTGATGCAACCACCATTCCACAGGCGCATTTTTAGACTGTGAGTCAGGTGTCAGGGAATTTTTGCAGTCATCCCAGGAGCACGTTGGATTTCCAGCTGCTTCCCATCAGACCACAGGGAAGGACGCTCCAGCTCTGTTAAGAAAAGCTGGAAATTATGCAGAGAGGGATTCTCACAGCAAATTAAAGTGGGAGGACAATTCTCCTTGTCTGTGGAAACTGCATGTTGTTTTTAAGTTGTTCCTTCACCCCAGACTCGAATTAGCTTTTAGAATAAAATTGGAGATATCTGGACCCAGAATAAAATTGGAGGTGTCTGGATCCAGCCCTAGATTTAATCCCAGCCTGCTCTGAATGCAAACTGGGTTTCATGATATTTCTCTCTGGTCACAGACACGTGAGTCCTGCTCCAATTCCATCGGTTCACTCTGGATTTCTGGGGGGAAACATCTATTCAAAGGGAAGTTTCATGCTGGCAACAGGAGAGCAAAGCACAACAAAAACCCCCTTGTCTCTGCTTGGATGTACAGACTTGAATGAAATTTTAGGATGAAACATGGCCCTAAGTTATTGCCTTGTGACTCTAATTAAACACATCCTAATGAGCAATGAGCAGGGTTTGTGTAATTCTGTGTTTGTTGGGCTACCTAGAAAATGAATCTCTTCCCTCTGGTCCCTCATGGCTTGGGGGGAAAGAGTCACCTGAGGAACCTATGGATGCTGCAGGGCATGGAAATGGGAACTAAAACTCCCACATCTTCAGCAGAGCAAAGCTCTGGCTGCACACCCCCTTCCAAGAAACCCCAAATCCCTCTGTCCATGCCCTCGTTTATCCCCTCCTTTAGGGCAGCATCCGCAAATTGGGGGTGCAGAAAAATGAATTCTGGAGATTTTGTGTTAATTATAAAGCCTTAATTAGGGTCTCCCTTTATGCTCCTGGCAGGGAGGCGAAGGTGCAGCATCCCCAGGAGCTGCTCCCTCTGGATAATTTGACATTGGCTATTTCTGTGTGCGTGGAAAACACTCTGCACTGTCAGTCCCAATTAGCTCCTGCATTTTGCTTTGTTTGAAGGGATTTGTCCTGGAGAACAAGAACCTCGACACAGAAATAGGGGAAGAGGAGCCTTGCTGAGTCTTCCCAGATAGGATGGGCTGGGACAGAGCCAGGAACTGCGAGGAAAGTTCCGATTCTTAAGGACAAGCTCAGAAATCGGGACCAAAACCGGGAGCTGAGGGCTGTGAGAAAGATTTCCTGGCCATGGGGACCTTGAACGGGGTGGTGGGAGAGGAGGAGCCTCAGCAGTGGCGAGGTCACGGCCACGGCCTTGCTCCCGACCCGGCTTTTTTTGGGAGAGAGCTGGGGGGTGGGGGAGTGACTCAGCCTTTGATCCGCTCCAGTTGTGTGATCCTGCACCAAGCTGAGAACATCCAGAGGAGAAAATGCAGAGGATGGACCCTGGGAGTGCTCCTTGAGGGGGTTTAGGCCTGGATCAGGCTCTCTCCCAGTCCTGCAGTTCCTGCTTCGTGCTGTTCCCATTTCCACTCCGTATCCTTCCCTGCGCTGAGGAACCAGCACAGCACCCCTGCAGATTTTTTTTCAGCCCAAAATTATCGTTTTGTGAAATACATTCATGTATTTCGTAATTTTTGTATTTTGGGAAGTACATTTATATTTTTGGGAATATAGATATATTAAAAAAAAAATTTAATTTTAGACATTTAAAAATGGTAATTTTCAATAATTTCACTGCTGAGTCCCTAATTTCAGCAGTCTTCAGGATGCTCGGGGTATCCCTGAGCTGCTGGTGGCCGAGGCTGATTCCTGCCTGTCACAGTCAAGGAATCTTTTCCAGACCATCTCCCTCTGTAAATTTAAACACTGAGTTTTTCTGCTGTAGGAAATAAACCACTCTGGTAGCTTCAGCCTCAATTAAGGTTGGATTTAAATATCAAGTTTAATCAACCAATGCTGATTTGGCTCTAGAAATGGTGGGAAAGCAACCAAACTTTGCTTGGAATATTCCTCCTCAGCTGGAACACATCTGGGTTTGAACAAAGGTTTGAGTCCAAGCTTTAAAACATTTGTCCTTTTTTAATTAAAAATCCCAACCTAACAGATCCAATATTTCCAACTATTATATTTATTTATTCGCTGGTCCTATAAAAATATAAATCTTTATGTTGTTTCTAACAATTTGCTATTCCAAAACAGCTTTGGGTGTTCATTTTTTTCCTAAATGACGGAACTGGGGGCTCAACGCCCATTTTTAAGGCACTCAGGTGTTTTGGAACCAGGTGGGAAGGAGGAAAGGTCACCTCTCTCGAGTAACAATTCCAATAAATAAACAAAAGCAGCCAGAACCCCCAGTGCAATGGGTGTGTGTGCTGTGTTTAATCACATCCACACACAGGATGTCCCGGGAATGTTTTCATAGCTGGAGAAATCCAAGGCTTTTTCTAGGAAATCAGCTCCTCAAGGCACCAACGGCACGAAGAAGCTCCGGAGGTTTTCCTGACGTGGACAGCGCTGCACTTGAAGGTCGGATAAGAATGAAAAATTGGCCTTCAACGGAGCGGCGAAATCCGACGCGACATCCAAGGTTTGCACGGAAAGAGAGGGAAACACCGCATCCTTCAGAGGTGGGAGAGCGGCGAGGGGTGACGTGTTCCGAGAAGCATCCCCGAGCCTGGCTCCTTTCCAGCGCAGTTCCTCGCCGCGCAGGAATGCGCCCAGCAGCTTTTCGGACGCGTTGTGCCGGAGCCCAGCGCTCCGCACGGGCCCTGCCGCCGCCCCGGGGATGCACGGCCGGGCCGGGAATGTGCCCCCCGCCCATCCCGCCCGCAGCTGAGCGCCCCCGGCCCCGCTCCTGCCCCTCTTGGGGCATTTTATCCCCAAATTCCCGCTGCAATCCCAGCTGCTCTGCCTGTTAGCGCCCAGGAGCGCGGCGAGGCGCGGACGGGGATTTGCGCCTGAGGAAAACGTGCGGTTCGTCAGCTGCGTCCTGATCCTGCTGCAACAGGGAGTAACTCAGGCCATTCCAGCCAAACATGGGAAGGAATGGCAGTGGAACACCTGAATTTAAGGAACACGAACCCTGAAGGGAGCTGCGGAGGCAGCACGGGGGGCAGGGTTGGGTGCCTGCAGCTCCAGCATCGGCACCTCGGGAATCTCGGAGTGAGGGTCCGAATTCCCTTCTCCCTGCTGGTCAGACCTGTTAGATAACAACCCCTTGGCCTCCGTGGCTTCTCTGCTTCATTGCTTCCAGGTACTGTGGGGTCAGCTCAGGCCAAGCAAGTGGTGCTGGTTAAGAACTGGCACTGTCCAAGCGGCCGGAGCGAGGGAGAGCCAGACCCCATTCCTGGTGGGAATGTGCCTGTCTGAGTCAGGGATGGGACCTGCTCACCCTGCCCTGCTCCAGGAAGCCTCAGCACGGAGTTACTGCTCTTTCTTCTCTTCTTTTGTTCCTCTTTCTCTGTGCGCTTCGTGCCGAGGTTCCCTGGCGTGCTGGGAATGTCCAGACCCAGCAAAACCACCGGCTTTGTGTCTCTTCCAAATCCATCCCACGGGATGGATCTGTGCTGGGGAGAGGGGTTCCCCACCAGCCAGCCAGGTCTGCATCCCAAATCCTGGGGAGAATTTGGGCCTGGGGGTTTGGACTCTATGATCTCAGATGTCTTTTCCAACGTTAATGGTTCTATGATGTCGCTTCCTGTTATTAAAAAAGAGCCTCATGTCGAGAAATCCCGGATAAAGCCAAGGAGATGCTTATCCAGGCAGCGAGATAAAAGTCCCTTCCACACTTACAACTCCTGGAGTTATCTGGGGCTGCTGCAGAGCTCGAAACAACTTCAAATAGATGGAATTACAGTCGCCTTTACGAGTTATTTTTCTGTTCCTTCGCTGCAGAAATAAATCCCTTTGTTCTGTCAGATAAAAATGTGCCAGAAGAGACAGTCCTTGATACAAACTCCACGGCTGATTATTCCTTAAAATAAACAAAAAGGAGATGTTAGGAAAATAAATGGAGTTTTCTAAGGATAAACCTGAACCTCACGTGCATTTCAGGGTGGCAGCTGGGGGTCGTGTCCCTTTTGGGCACCGTCTGTGCTTGGGGTGGCCAGTTCAGTGGGAATGGGGTGGGATTGCTGACCCCCAGCCATGGATTTGGGCTCGGATTTCCCAGTCAAGGGTGGATTAATCCTGACCCAGTGCCCAGAGGACGGAGCTGGGAATAGGTCGGGCTGTCTGCAGGAGCCTTTTGGCTGATGTGGCCAAAGGTCAGAGGTTGTGACATTAAAGCTGCCAGGAATTCTCCATCAGGGACTTCTTTTAGTTCTTTTTCATATTCTCATCCCAAAGCAAAAATTCTGGCAGAAAATTTTGTCCTGTTCTTCTGCTCTCTTTCTCCTTCCTCCTTTATTTTTTCACCTCCTCACTGCAACAAAGAGCTCTTTCCACCAGGAAAAGAACAACGGAAAAGTTACGGTGAGAGGAAAATGAAGGAAATCGGGTTTCTCCCCAGTGCCATGTTGGATCTGTGGCAGCCATTGAAGTGGCAGTTCCCAAGGAACCTGTGGCATAACGTGCCTGACTTTCCAAGGAATTTGAGTGCCAAATTCCCTCAAATTCCTGAGAAAAGCACAGCCCAGGTGCCTGTGGAACAAGAAGCAACCCTGAGCTTTTCCCCGCTCTCCCGCCTTTCATGTCAGCTCAAGGGTTAAGGGAGTCTTTAACTTCTCTGAGCCACATTGAGCCTCAATTTTCCATTTCATCTCCATCCCCAGAACTCCTATTGATGGCAATATCCTGTTCGGGGCTTTTCCTTCCTTTTGATGTTTGATTTCCTCCTGCTGGCTGCGTGCTTGTACACGGAGGCTGATCAGAGGAGCTGACATTTATTTGAACAAGGGACGAGAGGGAATGGGATGTTTTGTCTCGCTCAACGTGCCCGGCTCGGGGAGAGGAGGGAGCTGTCACCAGATTCCAGCGTGTCCCAGATGGAATATGCGGTTCCTCAGCTGTTAATTGCCAGGAAAGGATCCTGCCCGGGCTGCTGAGGGAGCAGAAGGCTCGGTGAAGCCAGGCTGAGGTGTGGGGAGGGCAGGGAGCCGGGGTGGGATGCCGGCCACGTTCCCATCCAGTGGCAATTCCCGGGCGCTGAACACGCTGTGGCCAGCTGGGGCTGCTCCCGTGGCAGGGCGGGGACAGCTGCAGACTGCCACGTTTCTTGGCTGCCTCCTGAAATCCTCCTTCCCTAAAAACACCGGCATGGGCACTGCACGTCCAGGCTGAGACTCGCAGCTGCTTCTGCTCCAAACGTTGTTTTGATGCCCCTCGGATGAGGATGACAAGTTGGATTTGCTACGTGCTCTTCCTACAGATCATTCCTGATAAATAATGCCCTTTTCCCGTGGCATAGGCACAGCAAAATGCTGTTAAAAAATACCTCACAAAATCAGTGTTGGTGTTGGAGCACCTGAACGCCAAGAGCTGCATCCAGGCAGAAAAAATTGGCCGTGAAAATCTCCCCTAAATTTGCTCATACTTCTCCATGCAGCTATCGCCAGCTCCAGGGTTTGGAATTCAAAATCTGTGTCCAGATTTCCTTTGGCAGTGACTTCTCCAACTTAGGATGGGCTGACACAACTGGGGAGTGAAGGCATGGACTGAAGTCTGAGACAATTTGGCCTCTGCTCAGATTCCACAAGTTCAAGCCTTGTCTTTTTGCAAATAATTCCCACTGCTGAGGCTGCCCGGACTCCTTTCCCCCGGAGGAAGGGTCAGCAGCTGGGAAAGGGCAATTCCAGGCCCCCACAGGGCTGGGCAGGAGCCCCTGCACCCACTGGGTGTTGGGTTCATTGCTGCAGGACCCGACCCCACCTTCCCCAAGCTCCGAGTGATTTAACAACCAGCGACTGCTCTGGTTTTTGGGAATAGCTCCGACCACAGGGAGCACGGTGGTTTTTCCGTGCCCTGCACCTCACCAGGAAAAAATGCAAACCCCACCAAGAACAACTGAAGTCTGCACTTTTCCCAATCCCCAGAGCATTTTGCCCAGTGGCTGGAATGCTTCTGATGTGGCATTTCCTACCGTCCTGCCGGGCTGGGAGCTGCAGGAACACGGCTCAGGGGCCGGGATGGTGGCACTGGGAAGGCTCAGTCCATGAGGGAACTCCCTAGCCACTGCTTCACAGGTGGGACATTGTCCATGGGACAGGAGTAAGGGGACATGGCCACAGCCCTGGAGGACAGATCTGTCACCTTCAGGCAGCCACTGCTCGTTTTTATTAAAATTTTTAGAAATTTTTTGATAAATTACCAGGCTTGTCATTCAATCCTGAACTTTTCCTTGCTAAGCTCACACCCTACCATCAGTAAGTCAGCACATCCACAAGGATTTGGGACTCCCCAGTGGGAAACAGGGCAAATAAAGAATAATTAGATCACTGTGAGAGCACATACTTCTCTCTCTTGATCAGCAAAGAAAACTCTGTCATTCTACTCGCAGCTGACATGAAGGAAAAGATGATGATGATAATAATATTAATGACAATTTGTAAGATAATAAATTGCCATGCAAATCTGCCAGCCAGCAGGAAAGCATTTCCCTGGCCTCTCTCCATATTAGAGGGTTTAATTAATACAATCTAGGGACAAACATGTATTTTATTTCCAGAATGGGACTTGTAATTTCCTGAGGCTTGGAAACCCAGATGGTTTTGAGTTTAGAATATATCAGGATTTGTTTTAAAGAGTATTTCAGCAAAGGTTGGACGGGGAGAGGGGGAAGGGGTGTCTTTTATTTAGTTCAAAGTTTAATTTGTGTGCCTTCAGCTGAAGTTCAGAGCTTCCAATGGGAGCAGGGATAGGGAAGGGCTCAAATATGCAGACAGCCACAGGACAATAGCTGTGGGAAGCCTTGTCTGCCTTTGAAATGAGTTGTCATCCAAGGGACTGGGATGGTCCCGGGCTAGGAGAAGCCTGGGATGCTGACAGGGAAAGGGAGCAGGGATCACGGCCTTGGAAAGCCAGACACAGCTCCCAAAATAACCCTGGCCTTGTGGCACCAGCGTGGTGTGGCGCTGGGAGGGTCCCCGAGCTGGCTCTGAATGATAGCCTTGAGATGAAAGTTAGAGGGTGCCTGGAGTTACTCCTCCCCAGGCAGAATAAAGATCCATTTCTTCTTTTTCCTTCTTTTTCCCTGGGTTTCTCTGCCTCGGAAGGGCTGGGGTTGTGACTCACACCTCAAGCACATGAAACCCTTCTCCGTGGGCCCGTGGATGGAGGAATCATTAAGGACTTGAAGACGTCTCAGGCACAAAAGTCAGCACACACTGAGTCATTCCATGTTCCCGAGCTCTGGATGAAAACCCCGTTGCTGTCTCTCTGCCCCTCTTTCCCAGCCACTTTTGGAAAGCTTGGGATTCTCATTAAGGTTTTGCAGTCCCAGCACCTCCACAGAGCCCGGGGAGCTTTATTCCAGATGTGCAGTGCCAGCCTCTTCCTGGTGCTGCTTCCACACTCACGGGATGGAGCGTTTCTCCAAAGGAAAGAGCCACGAGGGCCAGCTGAACAGAGGAATTGGAAAAGCACAGAATTCCCCATTTTCCCTCTTATCCTGTTATTTTTTTAATGCCACTGGTCACGAGAGCAATTGCAAATCAGCTCCTCTACCAGGCCCAAAAAACTCTGATTTTCTCCTTCCAACCCTTTTAGGAATTAATATAAATTTAATTACATCTCAACGAGTGTCTCACTTCATTTTCCTTTGTTTAGCTCACTGGATCAGAGAGTCACCATTCAAAAAACTGCTTTTTGCAGTGCTGAGCAACCCCCAGCAGCCCCTGCCTGGCAGACTCACCCACTTCTGCAGGAGAAATCGATTGTGGCAGAAGCAATTTTGTACCCAAACACTCCAGACCCTGCTTGTCTCTCCATTTACTCACACGCCACTGTTTGTTCTTCGAGGAGCCCGAGGAGCTTCAGCAAGATTAACCCTGGAGATCGACTGTGTGGTTGAGAGGCGAATAATTGTGGAGTCTGTAACCAAACCCAGGGCTGAGAGCTGCAGAACCACTCACGAGGATTGTCAGGGGATGGAAACTCCAGCCTCAGCTCGGGGTCTGCTCAACAACTTTAAATAATGGGGCAATTAAGTGACTTGATTCCCCAATCACAGCGAGAATTGCACTGGAGATGTGGCCTCAAAGTGTCCCCAAATCAGGGGTTTTGTGCTGTCGCAGCCACCTGGAGCACAGCTGATTGGGACCCTGATGCTTTTCCACAGGCAGAGTAAATTGCTCTTAGGCTGAGCCTAAAAAAACGTGTCCTGCCAGCAGCAGCTCGAGGCCAGGCTGCAGACTGGGATTATCCTTAGGATGGCTGGAGTTGGGACAAGCTGAGCTCCAAGTGGGAAGGCTCAGCTGCCACGTGGAGTCCCCTGGGGCATTATTCCTGTGTGACAGCCTCTCCCTTCAGAGGGTTTGGTGGGTGCTGGGGAAAAAACTCCACAGGCAGCTGGAAGGTCTGGGCTCAGGGAATTTGAAGCTGCACAAGTGGTCTGAAAGTTAGAAGGGTCTTCTCTGTGGGCACAGCAACCCCCAGCCTCCAAAAGTCAGGAGATGGCTCAAAATATCCCATTTAATACTGGTGTTGTCCCACCTTAAAAAGCTTCCAGGCCCCAGCTCCAACTCTTCCATGATTCCATTATTAAATTCCAACTCTACAGGTCTCATTTGTTCTGGGATCCACTGGGGCCCACCAGGAAAGCACCTGGTGATGGCTTTAGCAGTGGCTGGAGCTGAGCAACCTCCTGAGTGGAGGTGGCTGAAATGAGTGAGAAAACCAGGAAAAAAAATATCCTGAGACTGCTGATAAAGGGAGGAGTGACCACAAGGACTCCATCCATCGGAGTCAACGGATCAGATTTTTGGGAAGTGAAGTCAATCCCTCCATACCTTGGTCCTCTAAACTGGGACCTAAAAATAGAGGAGGCTGTTGCTGTCTAGACAGATTTTAATCAAGAGCTCGTTCTCCTCCCTCCTGCTATTTAGCGTGGAAGTACCATGGCTGGAATCATTTTCCAAATGCAGAGACCTCACAGAATTGCAGGGAGGAGGCACCACCATATCATTATCCTGCTCCGAAGGGCCTGGATAAAAATATCCCGCGTATCCATGCAGGCTGCAGCGGCCAGAGGGGCAGCAGCCAGCAGCTCGAAGGGATTTTAATTTGGGATAAGCAATCAGCTGGAATACTGATTCAATCTCTGTTGTGGATTTCTGGTTGAGAAATCAATCAATCAATCTCTGTCGTGGATTTCTGGTTGAGATTTGGGCTCCCATCTTCTGGTCTGGGAAATCACCTCAAAGTCCGTTGGATGGGGTGGGATGTTCCAGGTGGAGCAGGGGATGTGTTCACCTGGAGAACTTTGGAATGGGAATGAGCAGCAGCCACGAAGCCACACGGAAAACACTGCCCAGAGAATTTGTGGCTGCCCCATCCCTGGAATTGTCCAAGGCCAGGTTGGAGCAGCCTGGGATAGTGGGAAGTGTCTCTGGCCAGGGTGGGACTGGATGAGCTTTAAGGTTCTCCCCAACCCAAACCATTCCACGATTCCACGATTCCAGAGGTGATCTGGGGGGCTGTTGTGCGTGTGCCCACACCCTGAGGCTGTGCCCTGCTCCCTCCCAGTGCCAGAGGGAAGGAGGATGGCAAACAGCTCCATTCCTGCTCCTCCTTCCAGCCAATGTCATCTCCTCATGCTCGGCTCGGGAGCCTCAGACCATGAGCTCATTTGGCTGCTCGGAGCAGAGGCAGAAGCCAAAGAGAAAAAGGGGAAAAAAAGGAAAAAAAACACAGAGCAAACAAGCTCCCTGTTTTCCAAGGGCTGGGATGGCACCAGCCCCTCTTTCCATCCAGTCCCTTGGCACTGCAATCCTGTATTTTCTGGGATCGCTCCCCACTTCGAGTTTTCCGTTTGTGGCTCGCCACGCTCAGGACACTTTTCATGAGGTCCCAGTCCCCTCTGGAGGACACAAAACTCAGGAATGGGAATATTGCAGCTCTGGGAGGCCTCTCCTGCCTCCCTTCTCCAGAGGGACACGGCATTCCAGTGAGGTGGGAGAGCCTGGGAAGGGGCTCTCCCCTGGCACCCCTTCCTCCACTGCTTCTTCCACCCACCTCATATCCAGGAGCTTCTGCCGAGTGCTCCAGCCCCCAAAAAATCCCATGGGAAGGGAGAAGCTCCTGGGAAAATGATGCTGAAATAGCAGAACCCAGG
Organism: Machaerirhynchus nigripectus; assembly: GCA_013397975.1. NCBI lineage: Eukaryota > Metazoa > Chordata > Aves > Passeriformes > Dicruridae > Machaerirhynchus > Machaerirhynchus nigripectus. Next base: position 463,894 of record VZRQ01010886.1, read on the forward strand.
AAAAACCTTTTTTTTTTTTTTAAATGGATTTTTTTGCTGTGATTTTTCTTTGCCAAGTGCTCCATTACCCCAAAGCATTTCTATGGACATAGTGAAAAAATACTTTCACCTTTCAGCATCAATCCCAGCTCCAGCTTTTCCTTCCAAATGAAACAGGGAGATGGAGGAATCTCCCAGGACAGGAAAACGTGGCTCTTTTCTGCTCCTTCTCCCAAAACCTGCTCAACACCTCAGCATAAAGTCAATTTTCCTACAGAAAGTAAAGCCTGGAAAAGCCATTGCGAGGGATGGCTCGAAGGTGTGTGTGTATAGATTTTGGAGAACTGATAAGGGAGGGTTTTGGCCTCGCTGCAGGCCATCAGAACGTGAGAACTTGCCAGATTTGGAGCACACAGGATGTTTCATTCTCTCCTGGGACAGCTGTGTGAAAAACCAGGGCTGAGAAAAAAGAGTCAGAGATGATTCTGGTACCAGCTGTGCCAAGGGAAGCTCCTGGTGGATCCCTGGGCTCGTCAGTTCTCTCTCTGCTGGCTCCATGAGATGGGCAAAATACAAAATTAATGTGGGTCAGGGAGAGGAAAATAATGAGAAACTCCAAAACCAGGGCTATTTTTGTACCCTGTTCACCAGGACCATGAGGAACACGCAAAAAAATATCATTCATTTCTCTCCCCAAACCAGGGCACCTTCTGGTGATGATTCTGGTACCAGCCGTGCCAAGGGAAGCTCCTGGTGGATCCCTGGACTTACCAGTGCCCTGCCAGCATCAGTTCTCTCTCTGCTGGTTCTTTGAGATGGGCAAAATATAAAATTAAAGTGGGATGGGGAGAGGAAAATAATGAGAAACTCCAAAACCAGGGCTGCTTTTGTACCCTGTTCGCTTGGGCTATGAGGAACACATAGAAAAAAATATCATTTATTTCCCTTCCCAAGCCAGGGCACCTTCCCTCCAGTTTGCAAACCTCTCCAGTGCTCCCATCTCCCCCCCAGGAACTGAGCCTCTCGCCCAGAAGGGTTTCATTAACAAACAGCAGAATTCTCCTCAGTCCTGCAAAATTCAAGGGCTGTCAGTTCCCAGCACTGGGAAAACATCAGGCTTCCCATGGCTCTTTGTTGTAGGATCGTTGGAGAGCTAATGGCCATTCATGAACTCCCAGTGTTGCAACACGATCCCTTTTTTTTTTTCCTTTTTCCAGGATGACTTAAGAAAAAGAGGAGAAGGGGGAAAAAAAAAGAAGAAAAAAGTCTTTTAGCAGAGACTTTTCAAAAATTCTTTTGATGGCTCTAGAAACAGGACCAAAATCAAACAGCAATTAGCTGTAATTAGACTTTAGCCTAAAAAATCCCCCACATGTGGAACGATTTCCATGGCAATTACTGGGGACTTCTGGGCACACTCGGCTGGCACAGTTCTTCTGAGTGCGTCCTTCAGGAGGGAGCAAACTCCTTCCCCTCCTGGTTGCTGGGTTTTCCTCCTCCCTGAGGAGCTTCCATCCTTGGTGATGGCTTTTGCAGTGGCTGGAGCTGAGCAACCTGGGTGGGGATGGCTGAAATGAGTGAGAAAACCGGGAAAATTAAAAAAAAAAAATTGAAATTTTTGATTTAAATTAAACACATTTTGTGTGTGCTGGTGGTAATTGAAGGCTCAAGGTAGCAGAGCTGGAGCTTTGTGCCACCTTCACGCTCACACACCTGGCTGGGCTGGGACTGAGGGATCTTGAAGGACATCGAATTTTTCCTGGGAATGCCACCTCAGGCACGAGCACAACACGAACCCTCCCAGCAGCTGTGCCAAAATTCAGGATTCCCCAGCACGCAGGTGAGGCCAGGGCTGACCTGTCCTACTTGCAGAGGCGGCAGCAGCAGTGGGAGAGGTGACAATTCCACTTGTCCCCACGGAAATGGATTCTGGAGTCGGGTCAGGGCCTGTGCTGGGGTTGTTCTGCCTGCAGAGCCCCGGAGCAGCCTCTGGCTGATTCCTATTCCGACCAGCACCTCTGCTTAATCTGGACTTATGGAGGAAACATATGGAACGGATTGAAAAAGTATTGCTGTGCTCTGTGCAGCTCCTCTCTCCCTTTCCTTGGAGCAGGGAGCAGGAATATGAAACATCTGGGATTCCTGAGCACGGCCTGACTTGCTGGGCCCAGCTCTCACCCCGTGGGCCACGGCTCCCCCACCCTGCAGGACCCCGAGGAGCGTTCGGCTGGAATCAGCCTCTCCCCAGGGAATGGGATCTGCCTTCCCGAGCCACGGGGGCTGCAGGTGGAGGAAGTCATGTCCAAACCTTCCCAAGGCTCTCGGCTGTCAGGGCTGGCTGAGCAAAGCCCGCAGGTCCCAGGACCCCAGATTGGTTTGGGTTGGAAGGGACCTTAAAGCTCCTCCCATTCCAAACCCCTGCCAGGAGCAGGGACACTCCCGTTAGGAGTTCCTGCCATCCCAAGCCATCCATCCCAGGTTGGATGGTGTCAAGGCCTCCAGTGATACCCACTTTTCTGAAAGCCTGGTTTTAATCAGTGCAGTTTTCTTTAAAAACCAACCAAATCCATTTTTTTTGTTGTGCAGTGACAACAACCCCCCTGTGGCAGGGCAGCCTGTCCCGACAACCCCACTGCCCGAGGGAATTTAGATGGGATTTGGGTGCTGGGGAAGGCTTGGCTGTGCTCAGCACGGGGCTGGAGGTTCCCTGGGGCTATCAGCACCTCCACTGTGCCCTGGGAGGGGGCAGGGAATTGTTGGGTGCCCCGTGCCTAGCCCAGCCACGGGGAATTCACACCTCCGGCAGCTGCCAGCCAGAGCCAACGGGCTCTGACTAGTCCCTCAGATCATCCAGGCTGCTGGAGGAGATCAGCAGCCAAGGGTTAGATCCACCCTTTCTCCATCCTTGCCTGTCAGAGGGAAAGGAGAGCGAAGTCAGGGTCATGTGAGGACACTGTGGTTTCAAACACACCGAGAGCTGCGGCAGCTTTGCTGGGTCTCATCCCTGCCTCGGCCCTCAGCAGCAGCTGGGGCTGTCCCAGATGGGACAAATATTGTTGGCCCAAAGAGCCTGGGCCTTGTCCTTCAGGATTTTTGTGAGTCAGAGCTCAGCAGCACCAACTCAGCTCTTCAGGAACATCCAGGATCTCACAGGACCCTCTGCCAGAGGCTTCCCTGAGCGATGGAGAAAATCCCCATTCCCCAGGAGCTGTGGTGGGGAAAAAGCCTCCCTGTCTGTGCCAACAGCCCCTGGGACACCAAACCTCCTCCAGTCCCTCCCAGCAAGGTGCAGGGCTCAGCTCTGTCCCCTTTCCAGCCCAGATTTATGACTCCAGCACCAAGTCTCCCATTCCCTGAACTCACCCACCGGATCTCATGACAACAGCACATTCGTTCAGTGCCTGCTGTGTTTATTCAGTCCAGCCACTGGTTTATTCTCCTGAAATATCTGTTTCAGTGTGAGGCAAGTTCATTGCAGGTTCCTGTTTCCCCACATCAATTTGCATAGATTAAACCCCCACTTGACAGCTGAGTAAATGACACCAATGAAGGGCTGTGCCTGGCCTGTGGAACAGCTGAGGGAGCTGGAGCAGAACGGAGCTAAAGATGTTCTTATTTATGTGTTTGTTGGGTCTGCTCTGGCGTGGACCCTCTGTCTCTACTTTGCTGTGGCTTGAACTGAGTGTCAGTCTGGGTATGGTGAAAAAAACCAACATTTCTCAATTGTAGCTGGGATTGCTGCTGGGAAAAGTGGCTCGTTTACTTCTGAGGGCTCAGCATGAGCTGCAAGACCCCTGGGATATTCCAAATGGAAAACATGTCTGTGCTGCCTCCCTGAAAGGAGGAAGAACAAACTGCCAAGGCTGAAAGCCCAGGCTCTTTCATGGGACCCAGAAGGTTCCTCTGTGTGGGATTGATTCTCCTGCACAGGCATTTCTCGGTATTTTTCTGGCTTTTAAGTTAAGGGAGCAAAAAGAGCCCAGGCTCAGCGTTGTGGAAGGATTTTCAGTCGGCTTTGTGGGGCTGCCTGAGATCCCTCCTGAGAGGTAAAACCCCGTGGTCCATGTGCAGCAAAAGGATGGCGAAACAACCACGGAGCCTCCGAAAGACTTTGGGAGAGGTTTGGATTCCTCCTTGTGAGCTTCCATGAGGCCCTTTATTAGAGCTTTGTGGGTGTGGATGTGTGCTCACTCGGGGCCTGAGCCAGCTGAACTCAGTGGGAGTCCTTTGAAAGTCCTCTCCTCTGCCCTGAGCAGGCCCCGGACTGAGCTCAGACTGGGAATACTCCTGGGGAAGGATTTACTTGGAGGAATGTTCTGTGGAAGGAGCAGCGTTTCAGGGCCTGTTGATAGAAAGCCATTACTGAAGTCATAAATAAGAGCATTGGCACTGGCAGGGGTGAATGAAGTGAGGAGTGCATTAGGAGCAGGGGTCATCCAAAGCCAAAACCTAGGGAAGAAAGGCTTTTAACTCCCAGAGAACACTCACATGCTCTCAATCCTCCCAGAAACTTTGATTTACATCGCCTGGGCAGGCTGCTCACAGCGTGATGTGGCAGGGGGAGCAGAGACTGTGTAAGCACTGAGGTGCTGGGTTTCTTCGGGGTTTTTTTTTGTACAGAGGGGTAAATATTGAAGCTCTGCAAGTGCTGGAGCAGTCAGGGAAGTCCCCACTTCAGTGTGGTGACAGCACCTCAGGGACGGGGCCCTTCTCCCGCGCTGGGCTCTTCAGGCGCTCTCGCTGTTTGAGTGCTCTCCTGGCCTTCCCCTCACATCAGCAGTGCCAAACCTTGAGTGGAACCATCTGATAGAAGCTGGAAGTGTATCAAAGATGGGATTTGAGCACAGCAATTCGGGCCTCAGCTGCAGGCCAGAACCACCATCTGCTCAACGTGTCCCGGCCTGGTCCTTCGCCGCTGGGTGAGGGCCGTGCACAGCATCCCTGAGCGTCCCAAAGGAGCCCAAAAACCTGATTATTTTCCCCCACTCCGGGGAAAGATTCTGGGTTTTTATGGATGTCAGAAAGAGGAGAAGGAACTCCCACGTTGCACAGCTCGTGGATATAGCAGAAGGTGGTCAGGGCACCAGAGGGATCAGTTTATAGGGAGGAATTAGAGCTTGGATCTACAGCTTGGCTCGGGGAGGTGGAGGAGTGGGCAGAAAAGCAGCCTGGAAGGATTCCAAGGGTGTGAGCACAGAGGACTGAGGTGGAATATGTGGATCTGGACCTGGAGGTGTGACTGGGAGCACAGGAACCATAGGGAAGAGGGAAGGATGGTGCAGCACGAGGTGAGCAAGATCAGCTTCTGGCCCAGTCTCATACTGTTGCCATGAAAAGCCAGAAAATAGGGATTTTTAATTTAGCTAACTGATTAGTTTGTTTGGTTGAAGTGCCATTAAACATCAGCATTTCTTTCCAGCTTGTTTTGGAAGTTCCAGAGCAATCACACAGAGTTTTTGTACACCAGCCCTCTGCACAGCACCATGAATTGTGCAGTTTTAGGAGTAGAAGTAAATACAGATATTAAACCGGGGGATATGGAAAAATGACTGGTTTTTCCACAATAAATTGGCAAGGAGGCAGGATCCATACTCGAAAAGATTTTAGTCTCCAACATGTGTGATTGTGGAATCTCATCTATTTTTCATCTCTGACTGCCCTAATCTCTGCTGGCGTAAAAAAGAACTCTCTGAGAACGGCTACACTTTATCTTAGCCCAGAGTTATTCCTTAAAAACCTCTGCACATTCTTACGTCATGCCCTGGGAAGCTGTCACTAATTAGGGACAGATGAGTCAATCCAGATAAAATTAAATCCTGGTTCAACTTTTGCCCCAGTTTCTCCTTTCCTGCTGCCCTCAGGAGCCTGCAGTGCCTGACTTGTTCTCATGGCTTTGGTCGTGTTTTGGTGGCTGGAACTCTTTGGGAATACAGGAATGGGATGCTTTTTGTTCTATGTAAAGGAAAAGCTGTGCTTGTTTCAGCAAGGAAACCTCAGACTCAACAAGCCTCAAGGGGAGGTGAATAGAAACCAAAGCTTTACTCTGCTGCTGCTGAAAAAAAAAAAAATCAATTTGCATTAATCAAAAACCTCTTAAGAGATTTCAAACGTTGTTTTTCCAGACTCAAGGAGCTTTGCAGGCAGAGGATTCCCAGAGGCTGGGTCAGAGTCTCTGCTGGCATCCACTTGGGGTGTCTAATCCAACATATCTCCCACTGACACCCACCAAAGCTCCTCTCTTGGAGGTTCCTTCATCAAACCCAGTCACCTGCGGTCCAAGGAGCGTGTGCCTGTGGAATGACATCCAAGGGAAAACTTGGCATGTTAGCAGAAGTACATTTAGAGCTGATTTGTGGTCGGGTGTGCAAGTGGAAAATCGGCAGCGTTGGGATGGACACCAGCAGCTTTTCCCTCAGCCAGGCTGAACCCCCAGGCTTCCTGAAATTAATTTATCACCGTGCTCCCAACCTCCTTGGGAACGAGCTGAGGGTAATTCTGCATTCCACAAACTTTCCTTTCCCACTGCTGGATTCAGGGAAGTCTCCATTCACTTCCCTGCCCAGGATTTGCTCCTCCACAAATCCCTCAATCAAATATCCACAGCAACCTTCCCTTCTGGGAAGGTTGACGAGTTCTCCTGAACACCCAGTACAGGTGACAGTCCCATATGGCAAATCACTCTTACCAGCTGGTTTCCAACACCTTCATTTCCTAACAGGGAAAAACTGGATATTTTTCCCAGAAAAACATATGTAAATCTCGTTTCTGCGTTGGGGTTTTTTTTGCTAAAACATTTCTTTTGCTGCATCATCCCCCTCGGAGTGTTTGCAGGTTGGGACAGAGAGGTGGAGAGAAGGGTTCAGGAAGAGAACATTTCTCTACGTCCTGATGTACACATGAGCCAAAGCTTGACTGGTGTGATGTTCCCAACCAGGATGACTCAAAAAATCATAAAACTGAGATATTTCCTACTCAGGCATCATCATGGAGACTTGGTGGGAGCTGGTGGTGGCTGAAGCCTTCTTGATTTCCCTACAAAGAACCCGTTTGTAGAGGAGGGAGATCTCCAGCACTAAAACCAGAACCCAAACTGCCCATTGCAGACAAGGGGAGAAGTAGAAAGTTCCCTAAACCATCCCTGGCTCCTGCACATCTTCAACAGATCCTCTTCCCAGAGTTTAGCAGGACAGCCCCTGGTTAGTGGGACAGCGCCTCGGGATGGGACTCTGGTCCTTTTTAGGGCTGTTTTCCATTGAAATTTCCAGCTGAGAAAGACATTAAATCCCCAATTTCCGCCACTCTTCCCTCTGGGAAGAGGATCTGTTGGAGAAGTGCAGGAGCCAGAGATGGTTTAGGGAACTTTCTTCTCACCTTGTCTGCAATGGGCTGTTTGGGTTCTGGTTTTAGTGCTGGAGCTCTCCCTCCTCTTCAAAAGGGCTTTTGGTAGGGAAAGTAGGAAGGCTTCAGCCACCACGAGCTCCAGCCAAATCTCCAAACAAATCTGTTTGAAGGTTCGTGGTCTGGGAGTGATTAATCCAAGGTGGAGGAGGGGAGGGAGAGAGAAAAGGGGGAAATCAAGATAAGGAAACCCTTCTCGCAGGGATATTGCAATTATTCCAGGTTTGATTTATGAACTCCTGGGCCTCTTTGCAGCGTGTTCATCTCGGGTTTGTCTGCCGTGAAAAAAGTGCCTTTCAACAAGGAGAAACTGAAGCTTGGGCCAGGCTGTCACAAGTGTTTTCATTCTCATGATGTCCTCAAAGACCAGCAGAAAATACCCAGTCCCCGGGCACAGGGCTGCAGCCAAGAGGGAACCAGACACCATCTCCACGGACCCAAGGCAACCAGGGATTAAACACCACCCTGGGGACACACCCAGCAAGGGCTCTGCCTAGGAATTAAATCAATTTGAGTGTTTTCAAAACACCCTCCACAAAATATCTTGGCTTCCTCGTTGGCGAGTCAAGTGAAGAGCACCAGGAGCGTGCGGGGACGTGGCCACCACGATGGTTTAATTCATTCTGGGGATGCTTTTTTTGCGTGGAAAGCCTTCCATAGAAAGCAGAGCAGCGCCGGGATGCGCAGGCTCCGTCCCTGCCGGGGCACTGAGCAGCTTTTCCAAGCTCCAGGTTCCAGCCCTGCCGGCTGCAGGAGAGGCGTGGCCGCAGCTCGTTACCTGCGCCTTCCCCTCCCTCTCCTGGCACCAGGGATGCGGGAATCGGCACCAGGGATTTGGGAATCGTGTCCCGGCCGCTGGTAAAGCCATCGGAGGGGACGGTTCAGCGCCGGGGCAGCTGTTCCAGCCTCCTGTCTCAGATGCTCCTAACGCAGAGCTCAGATTTTCCATCCGTGCCTCCAAGCTCTGCTCCCTGTTTCGGGGTCTGACGCTCCGTCCCTGCTCCGAGCCCGATGTCAAACCTCTGTGTTACAGAATATTGAGAAAAGCTCCAGCCAGACTTCCGAGCCCGATAATTTTCTTGGTCTGGAAGGATTTTGCTGCCGTGTATTTTGTCACCAAATCCTGGCATCCGTTGGTGATGCTCTGGGCAGGAAGCAGATTGTTCCCAGCCAGGGACAGAGGATGAAGGGATGAACATCCTGCACTCACACCCAGCCTGGCACATTCCAGGGCTCACGAGCAGAGCCTGGAGGGTGAATTTTGGCAGAAAAAGCCAGGCTCCTGAAGAGGGAGGCTTTGGGGCCATCCCTACCACCCAGGGAGAATCTGCATGGAAAAGGAATAATTTTTTTCCTTCCATCAGCCCTGAAGTGCTGGCAGCCCACAGGGTGGTCCAGCGGGATGGGAACACACAGGGTTAAAAGCAGCCCTGGCTCCACTAGAACTGATTGCAAAACCCCCCTTTGGCTCCAGTGAAGCAATTTCCCCACCACCCTCACCAGCTCTGCCTTCCCAGAAAGGTGAAGGACGCGCTGGGGAGTTCCAGTCAGAGCCGTGCAGGGAATGCAGATGGGTGATTAGGAATCTGTGCCGGTGCTCCTGCAGCAGCCTCAGTCCTCCTGCGGCCCTGCCTTGCAGCTTTGTTCCGGAGAATCCTCCGGGGAGCTCATTTAAAAAGCAGGAATGCTCACCAAAGAAATGATGTTCTGTCTCCTGCGAGCTGGGAAGTGGAGGGAAAAAGCAGGAGACCTTGGGGAAAGGCAGAGACCCATCGAGTCAGGGCACAGGGATTGTTTGCTGCAGCAAAGCCAGGATCTTACCTCTGGATTTGCTGCTGGCTCTGCCCCAAGCCTCTCCAGAGAGCTCCAGTTGTCCTATTTTTGGTTAAGGCTGCAGGCTCCCCCTGCAAACCTGGGCTCAATTATTTGGGTGCAGCAGGCTGGAAGTTGACCTACAGGTGCAAAGAAAAATGTTAATAAACCAATTGTGTCTCTCCAGCAGAGGAACAGAAACAAAACCTGAATCAGGCACCGTTTGGCTGTGAAAAAATTTGCAGAGCAGAGGTGCTTGCAGAAGCACTGGGAGTAATGGGAATGATTAAGAAATTAGAGTTGTCTTTGCTGAGACAACTTAGAAATAAATGCATAAATTAATGGGAGTTTGATGAGAAGTTTTTAATCATTTTTACAGACAGCTGTGCACTGACAGCAGCTCCTTTGCTGTTCTTCCTGCAGAAGAGACTGGGGAAAAAACCGTGTTAGTTCTGATGTTAGGATGCCACTGAAGGGGAGTCAGGGTGTGAGGGGAAGGCTCTGGGAAGTGAACACATTTATTCAGGCTGAATAACCCCCTTGTGGTAAACGGATTCCTCTAATCCCCCTCTCTCGGGGTGTAACTCCTCCGATGGTATCAGACCTTTGCTAGAACCAGCAATTTTTCCTACCAATTACCCAGGAGCTCCAGCCCATCTCCCTCTGAAATAACAGGCAGGGCATTCCTGCCAGATTCCAGTCGGATGATAAGGGAATTCATTGCTGAGATGATCACTGCAGCCGGGGTGATGAATGGGCTCGCAAGGATTTTAGGGCATTATTTCCCCACGCTCCTTTTTGTGCCCGTGGCTGCGGACTGGCTCCTCCACGGCCTCAGTTTGCTTCCAGGGGGTTATTTCTGCACGAGGATGGGCATTTTTCTCCAGGTCTCGTTCCTCCCCCATCTCTCCTCGCTCAGAAAACAAGAGAAGGACAATTAAATCCATCACAGGGACGGCGCTTTTGATGGGGTTTGTTGTACTTGGCACCCTGTCAGCAGCGGGGCCTGCGATGAAAAAGGTGCACGTTTAAGAGGCTTTAATCATTGCTGGAGAGCCGTGGAAGGTGTTAAAAATGAGCTGCTCTGCTTCTGAAGCTGCTGAGGAGATGCAGTGTGAAGATGCAGCCCTCCCCGCTGCCGCTCAGCTCCGGGATTTGGGTTGCTCCCTTTCCTAGAAATGAGCTCCGTGGCTTTACCTGAAGCTGTCTAATGGCAAAGGTGGCTCAAAGGGGGAGATTCCCAAAATAAATTTGGCTGGTGGTAAAGCGGGCTGGCATCTGAAAGGCTGGTCCAGCCCGTGGCTGAGGTCAGGCTTTTTAACAATCCCAAACATCAGGAGCCCCTTTCCTTCACCCAGCCCGGTTTAGACCAGTGGCAGCAGCAAGAAGCAAAGCAGAGCCAGGGAAATCCCCAAACTGCTGCTTCTGCTGGAGAGGAAAAACAATCTGATGGCTTTCAGCAGCCCTCCAAAGCCTGGACACCTCGAGACAGCCCCAGCAGACCTTCCCAGACAGCTTTTCTCTCCAAGCCAAACCCTTCAGTGTCCTTTTCTCATTAAGGATCATCTGTTGGATCACTCTGAGGGAGCAGTGGGATGTCCAGAGCTGTCACTGCCATCTCACACCAGCCAGCGATCTGTGCCTGTCGGGCTCCAAGAGAAGAAAACAGCTGAGGATGCAGATTTACTGTTTATTTATGCAAAAAAACCCTGATATTTTAAAAATCTGGCGCTGTACCCTGCTAGTGCCCTAACAAGGAAGGGCAGAGGGCACTTCCCAGGGTTTATAACCAGCTGGAAGGTTGAGCCCTGGCTGTTTTTCCCATTCCCAGGGATGCAGTCAGGGTTACCATGCCTTTATGTCATTAGAACCTGGGTGGATTTTTGGGTTTGGGCAGAGAAAGACAATTTCCCAGTGGAAGTTCTGCCCCTTTGCCTGGCTCTGCCTTCGCTCAAGGATGGTGCTGTTCTTGCCTGGTGCCCTGCAGCTCTGCCAAGGCAGAATTCCTCAAAAGTTTTCCATGTTATCTTACGGTGGGAAGGAACAGGAGTTAGATCTGGCTTTTATTTTCAGCTGTATTTTGGTTGGGTTTGCTTTTGCCTCTGTAGGTGGGTCAAGGCAAGCCACAGTCAGAAAAAGCCCCCCAAAATCTGTTTACAGTCAAAATTCAGGGGAAAAAAAGTGGGTGTCTAGAAAATCCTTCATTTCCTTAGGAGTTAAACCCCTCCTGTCCCGAAGATTAGGTCAAATGCAAGCCTTGGTGGTTGAGGAAGCAACTGCACCTCTGGAAATCTCCCTGGAAAGGCATCTCAGCATCATTTCCATCAGAAACCCACCCCAGGCCCTGGGATTGCTGCAGGGATCGACCACCTCCGAGCTCTGACCACCTCCCTCCCTCCTGGCTCCTGGGTGATTTGGAATCAGTCAGTCCATCTCTTTGTGCTCATTTTTCCCCAACAGGGACCCTGATGTCCTATGGCTCTAGAGAACAGGCAGTGGGAGGAGCACTGCTCTGCCAGCTTCAGCTGCCTGAAACTCGGGATACTGAACTTTAGGGATCATCAGTCTCCTCCAGCTGGGCCTCATCTCCAGTATCTCACTGAGAGAAAAGTCCAAGGTGTTTAAAAGCAGGAGCCTTTACTGAATTTGTGGAGATGCAGATTTTCCTGTATCTAAAACTGACCAGGGAGCAAATGTTTGATCAGGATTCTGCCTTCCCCCACTTTACTGGAAGACACTCGCACTTGGGGCTCTGCAGTCTGGATCTAATACACAGCACAGCATTAATAGATGTTGGAAAGGGTTGCTACAAGCTATTACTGAGGCAAAGTAAAAGAAATCAGATGTTTATGTCCAATTATGCTTTTGTACAGAGCCGTGGCCAGGGGAGAGCAGAGACAGCGAAAAGGAAAAGTGCCTTTTTCCATTTGGGGACGGCGGCGAGATGGACGGATAAGGATGAGGAGAGAAGGCGCCAGGGGCTCAGGTTTCCCTCACATCCCTCTGGCAGAGCAGTGCAGGGAGCAAACAAATCCCAAATCTGCCGACTCTGCCTCAGGGAAGGCTAAAGTGGTTTTGCTGTGTCGAGTTTTGTGTCAGGAGTGGAAGTGCAGGCCCTCGGTGACATCCCTGCCCCACCCGTGGCACGGGCAGCAGCCCCTGCTCTGCTCCCTGTTGGCTGCAGCAGCAATAAATCAACTTTTAGACACTTTGCTCTACTTCTCCACCAACCCTCTGGCTCTGTAACCCACCCTGCAGACACCGAGAGCTCCAGCAAAGCAGAGAAGTTTCATCTCCACCTTGACCCTGGGGTTGGCAATGTTTTCCTGGGGCCAAATTTCCCTGGGCACACCTAGAGCAGCTCCATCCAAACCCGCTAACAGAGCTTCCCCAGGCAGTTGTGGTGCTGAGCCAGATCCCATTAGGAGTGCTGGCCATGCCCAGTGTCCTTCGTGGCACCCAAACCCAGGCACAGAGCCACCCGTGTCCCTGGGGAGCAGGACTGGTGTGTCACTGGGCAGAAAGGGACATGCCACCAGCAGAAAGGGACATTTCATGGCCTGCAGTTGCCCTCCCTACAGTCCCAGCTGTAAAAAAAAAAAAACCCACCAGCATCCCCAGAAAATTCCCATCGCCAGCGCCCCGGCCATCCACGCAATCCGTGGGAGGATAAAGGCAGGGAGAGGGAGAAGGGGGGAGAGATAAACAATTTCCTACACAGTTGTGGCTCAAGCCCGCCTTACAAGAAACACATGGTCCCTGACACAATATTTAGCTCTCCTGTAACATGGTCCATTTGGAGGCTGGTGGCTGTGTGGAGAGCTGTAGTAAAACATTCCTTGCTGGTAACACACACACAGACAGAGAAACCCAACCTCAGGAGGAATGATCGGGGTTAACTCCATAAAGGCTGGACAAGGGAGGTTCTTCTGGAGCAGGGATGTGCCTCAGCATCTCCTCAGGAGCAGGAAAACCCACCTCCATTGGTTTGAAAGCCTGTCCCTTGGCTTTGCCCCGTTAGACCCAGAGGAGAGGAGTCTTTGGGGCTGGAATTTTTCCTTCACTGCGCTGTTCTCTGCTCAGAAAACAGTCCCGGGGAGGATCTCTGTGCTACGCCAAAAAAAAAGCCTCATTTTTTTATTATTTTTATTCAACTTTTGTGCTCATTAGCTCAGGAACTTACAGTTGGAGTTGTCACTGGGCTCCTCCTGCCAACATCTTGCAGGGCTTCGCGGGAGTTACATCATTTGGCCTCGGAGGAGCAGCTAAGTGGAAACACATTTGGGTTCACTCGTGTTGCTCCAGCTCCTTTTCCCTCTCTCCCTGGATTCCCGGAGCAGAGCAGGAGGTCAGGCAGCTCTCAGTGCCCACGGAGCACCCCTTGGGATGCCACATCCCACGGGCATTGCACTCCCCAAAGCCATCCCAAATCCTGCAGTTGTTCCAGATCTGCTCCTGGGTGAAAGCACGAAGAGCCGGGTATTTAACCCATCCTGGCCCGTCCCTTCTGCCTCCTTAGGTTTCCCCTCAGATTTCTCCTGGAGCTGTGTCCTTCCCCTCCCAGCTCGCTCTGAGCCAGTGTGTCCCCATGGCCAGCAGGCTCTGCCCTTCCCACTCCTCTTTCTGCTCTGCCGTGCAGGGTCTGCTTTGCCCAGACTCAACATTTTTACTGAGGAATTGCAAACACTCCCAGCCCCAGCCCAGTCCTGCCGTAACCAAGGGCAAATCAGATCCCACAGCAGGAAATTCGTTGGTGATGTAGCCTGAATTTTTTTCCTGACCATGACTGGGCCATGCAGTGGCAATTTTACCTTCAATGGCTTCATTTGCTCCTCAACTCATCCATTAACAGAATCCCAAGGGTGGCTGACACCCAGCCTTGCCCACCAGAACTCCGCATCTTCCACGGTGCTGGAGCTTTTCTAACCTCAAAGCCAAGGGGGAATGGGATGATGAAGCAAAACGAGGGTCCCAGTTGCAGGCTGGAGTGGATTTTTAATTAGCTGCAGCCTGTGGGCTGCCAACCACTCGTGCTCTGCTGTGCCCAGCCTGCCCAGGGAAGGGGACTCGGGGCCTTGCTGGGAGCCAGAGCGGGTTTGGAGCTTCCCCACCAGTTCTGCGTGTCAGTGCAGCCCCAGCTGCTCCTCTCCCTCGTGCCCCGACGAGCTGCTGAGGAATAGCTCATTATTTATAAGAATAAAGCCAAGAAGCTGTCCCTGCAGAGGCCACCCCAGCGAGCTCCCTGCCACCCAGGTCACCAGCTGGACACGGGGAGCTCTTGCAAAAGGAGCTGCTTTGGAGCAGCCCTCACCAGCACACCCAGCCCCTCTCCCTGCATCTGCTTCACTCCACGACACCCACACCAGCCTTTCCTCTGGGCTGGGGACTCGCTGATGGGTTTGAATTAAATTTACAGTCACGGTTCACTTTTTTCCTCTGTCCGTTGATGTTTAGTCACGAAGAGGCAATTCCTTGTGAAAATGCCCTGAGCATGTGCTGCTCCTGCGTGGGTTTGTCCCGCAGGATGTGGTGCAGGGCTGGCTGCACTGACTCAGGGCCGTGGGAGCCCCAGGGAGGTGCGGGAGTCTGGGGAGAGGGGCTGATCCTTGGAAGGAGCAGCAGAGTTCCGTGAACACCCCCGGGGACACATCCTGCAGCACCTCGGCCCCGTCCCTCCCCCCTGACAGCCCGGGGACAAGCGGAGAGACGGGGAACATCTTCCTTGTCGTTGTCATCAGTGGCAATGACTCCCAAGGCTCCGGCGACACCCGGGAGCCCCCTGAGCATCCCCCGGGCGCGGCTCCGCTGCTCCGGGAGCTCGGGAAAAGGCAGGCGTGAGCACCATCTAGTGATGCCGGCGGCGGGCCCGGGGCTGTCCCCAACGTGGGGACCCCCACCGGCCCCAAAACCCCCGCACGAACCGGGCTGTGCAGGGCCGGGCACCCCTGTGCTGGGTTTGGGTCCCGTGTGATGGGTTGGGGACCACTCTGCCGGCTGCTGTGCGCACAATTCCACCCCCAGGGAGGGGTAAGAGGACCGGGAAATTAGGGAATCCTATCCCTGGGTAGATCCTGGGTGGTGAAACCCTCCGGATCAGCTCAAGCACTGCAGCTTTCCATCCATCCATCCCTTCAGGCAATGCCCACCCTTTCACATCAGCCCCGGGAGCTCATCCCAGGGCTTCCAGCAGCCTTTCGGCAGCAGAGGATGGGGAACTCTGCAGGATGCTGGAAATCGCTGTCCTGGAAGGACAGAGGAGGCAGATGGCAGCAGGATCCTGCACTTCCTGGGAAGGGTTTTGGTGTCACAGGCACTTTCCCTAATGATCCGCTTCCCAGCATCATTTAAACGTACAAGAAGCTTAGTCTTTTTTAATAGTATTCATTTGAAACTTGGGAAAATATGAGCTAAGAGAGAGGCAGGGCTTCAGAAAGAAACTGGGAAAGCCAAGTGAAAGCTGTGCTGCAGGGACTGAATTTTAGAGATGAGTGGGAAAAGCACAATTCCACTCAGTGGAAATTTTCAGGGTACTGAGGGAAAATGCGGCCTGTTTCATACTGAAAGCAAGATGTTTAAAAAGTCAGGGGTTTGCTCAAAAAATCAACCTTGCATGGGACAGGGATTTCTGATCCTGGGGCTTCTCTAGGCCCAGTTTTGTAAAACCAAATTTTGAGCAATGTGGAGACACCAAAACCCCGCTTTTCTCCCTCACAAGGAGTAGGGTTGTTGGTTTATTTTGTTTTAAAGTCACAGCTTTAAAGATAAACCTCCTGCTTTCTGGTACCAGCCTGGAATCAGAAATAATGCATTTTGCTACCAAAGCCTCATTGACAGACTCTGAACTCCTAACACAAAATATTCACCACATTCCCGCTTTTTTTTCCCCAATTCCAGCTGAGGACGTGCCACACACCTTGTCCCACGTACCTAACGCACACCAGGGGACAGGCAGGCAATTTGTGGATCGTGGCTGTAGCACGAATCACTGGAGTTAAAATAACAGGAAGCATTTGGGAAGGGATTTTCAGTCTCACTCTTCGGGGTTTCGGTTGATCTGTTGTTCCTAAAGGCAAGGGTGAGACTCAATAGTGGCAGAAACAAAACAATTTGGGCTGTGAGAATCCTCCAGCTGCTCCAGAGAGGCAGAATCCGGCTGCTGCAAGAGGCCCAGATGGGTTTGGGGTCTCCTTTAACCTGGGATTTCCTGGGCAAGGTCTGGCTGCATCCCTCAGCCCTGCAGCTGAACACCAGCCTGTTTTTAGGGTGTGTTTTTCTGATGCTCTCAGCCTCTGCGAGAGGTGAGGGCTTTGAAAGGACACATGCCAGATCCAGGGATTTCCACTTCCCAGGAGGTTTGGGGGCGGTGGGGGTGGGAATGGCTCTGTTCAAGCCTGTGAAGGTGAAGGGAATGTGCCAGGGAGGCTCCCCCGGAGCAGGGCTGCTGCCCACGCCCCCGAATCCCGAGCTGTGCTCCCTGTCAGCCCAGCTCCATCTCTCCCTTTTCTTAAGGAATACACAGCCTGTTCCCAGGCTGGGCTGAGGACCAGTTTTCCCTGCATCCAGAGGCCCGCTGGCCCTTTCCTAGGTGAGCTCAGCAAGCACAAATGTCCTCCCTAAACAACAACAGAGAGGAGACAGCTGGATCCGAACCCGTTCTGGTGCACGCTCCCTTTCCAGTGAGTCATAAAAGTTCCTTGGCAGCAGCCCGTGTGTGTCTAACGGGGATCAGGTTGGGGGCAGTGCGGAGAGCTGAGGATGGAAAATATGTGTTGAATTTACTCCTCTGTCCCGCTGCTGATCCGAAGGTTTGGGAGCTCTCCTCTGCCACATGCCAGCTCCATTCCGAGCTCTCTGGGGCTTGTTCTCCCTGTGTTTTCCTGTGTCGCTCTGCCTTGTCCCCTGGAACATCCTGAGGGGGACAAAGAGGCAGCCAGAGTGCCCGGGGGGGACAGGCTGCAGCCTCCAGGCACTCAGCATGACTCACAGTGCCCAGGCCGAAAGAAAAGCCTGAGGAATGAGGCTTCTCCATCTTTTTTTTTTGTCTGAGCAGCAGCAACCAGCAAAAATTCCCATCCCCTGCCTGCAGAGACCCTCCTGTCTCTCCCTCTGACTGGTGCAAAGTGGGGTAACCCCCCCCAGATCTCGTCTCAGCCTGGCTGGGTGTTGGACCAGGCTGATGCTCCCACTGTGTCCCGACCCTCGCCTGCTCCGTGGTTATGGAAATAGGAGCTGGATGAGCACATCCCAGTGGGAAACACCCAGGGGAAAATGCTCCTGGTCCTCTCCAGGCTTTGTTTGACCTCAGTAGAAGTGGCAGGGCCTGGAGGGTGCGTGGTGTGGAGGCCCAGCTCTGATGTGGTTCCGTTCCCCTCATCCCCAGCCCCGGGAGTCTGTGCTCGCCCCAAACACCCACGGCGAAGGGAGGAAGGAGCAGCCCAAAGCTCTTGGAAGGAGATTCCCAGGAAATGGAGTTAGTGTAGTGCCTGAAATCCCGGAGGAAATGGAGCTCTTGGCACAGGGCAGAGCCCTGTTTTTCAGTAGATCTGTGTTTGGTTGAGAGGGAGAAAAGCCCCTCTCAGGAGCCTCTGCTCTCAAGGCAGAAAGCAGCACCCTGGTTTGAGCAGAGCCTGCAGCAAGGAGGGAAATTCTCCCAAAAACACGAGGAGAAGCTGCCAATTCCCCTCTGCAGCCCTTCCCCTTCCCTTGTCACGGCATCTGAGCCCTCAGTCCCACCAGCAGCTGTCGGACGCTGCTGTCCGTGTTCGCCTCCCACTCCCGCTTCCAAACACAAGCCAGGGTAAAAGAAACCTTGGGAAGCACCGCCCCCCCCCAGCACCCAAAGCCACCAGGCAGATCCTCTCCAGGCCTGCAGCCAAAAAAGCTGCTGGTTCTTCTTTTCTCAGCCATTTCTCTGCCTGAAGTGGACACTGAAGAGAGGAAAAAGTGAGAAATGAGCAGAGAGCGCTGGGCCCGCAGATGTGTGGGGCCTCCCTGCCAAAATCCCTGCTCGCTCCTTCCCCTGCATCCCAGCTTGAGGAACAATTCCAGGGGGTCCTCGGGGTGGGAGGTCACATTTTCTGCTTTTCCTGCTGCAAAGTGGCCAAGGCCAGGTTGGACAGGGCTTGGCGCAACCCGGGATAATGGAAGGTGGAATGGGATGAGCTTTGAGGTCCCTCCCAGTCCAAACCAGTCTGGGATTCTGTGCTGTGTGCATATAAATCCCATTTCTTGTGCCCAAGGCCACAGAAGGAGGTCTGGAGGGGCAGGAAAGGCTCATCCCAGCAGGGAGGATCCCTGTGGATGCTCACTCTGGGGGATGTTTGCAGAGCAGTCTCAACTGTTGTGTGTTATTTTTGCAAGCATACTCCTCATGGGGTGTGAAGGAACTCTGCCCTCTCCCAGCTCACACTTTTCCCTCCGAAAATAAGTTTGGCTCTCTGCCAAAAAGCTGAAAATTAAAAAACTTCCTCTTTGAAAGTTAAATTTTTCGCTGATTTTTGGCATTCAGAGGAAAACTTCAAACTGAAAACATCTCTGCAGAAATCCTGAAGTCGTTATTTTGACAGAAAAGTTGGCGCTGCTGATATTTCTCGTGGCAAAAAATAAATATTGAAGAGCCATCCCAGCAGTGATGCCGAGCCTGGAGCACCACGAGAGGCTCACAGGGCTGGATCAGCTCAGGATTTCTTTGGAATGAGCGATTTTCCCCTTCCAAGGAGAAGGACTGAGACAAAAGCAGGGAGGAGCTGTGCTTCCCTTATTTTAGGACACTTTGTCTAACGGATGAGAACTTCTCCCAGGCAGTGGGAGGTCACTGCTGGGCTGGGATGTTGGGTTATGGGGACCACCGGGTTGATTTCAGATTTTCTCAGCAATTTTATGAGCCCTAAATTCCTAAAACTACCTTTCCTACCCCAAAATTACCTTTCCTAGCCCAAAAGCTGAGCCAGCCCTGCCACCACACAGCAGCCACACGCTCTCTGAGGAGCCACAAGAGGGCATTAGATTCGTGTTTCTTCCCTATCCAGAGAAATCCAAGCTATTTCCTGGATCTCGCTCCATTTCCCAGTGCCCAGGTAGGACTGTGGGAATATTTAGC
The DNA here is from genome assembly GCA_013397975.1 of Machaerirhynchus nigripectus. Classification (NCBI taxonomy): domain Eukaryota; kingdom Metazoa; phylum Chordata; class Aves; order Passeriformes; family Dicruridae; genus Machaerirhynchus; species Machaerirhynchus nigripectus. The sequence continues at coordinate 483,182 of VZRQ01010886.1, forward strand.
GAATCCTAAAGCCTTAACAAGGCAGTTTGGCTTCCTTTTCACTCCTGCAATTTGGCTTTTTATTGCCTCTGTGGAGCAGGAGGAAAGGCAGGGAGGGGGAAAAGCAGAAATAACCAAAAACACAAACAAACCCAAGCCACAGCATTTCCAGTGCCTGCAGGAATTGAATGGACGTGAAAGAAATTGAATAAATGTTAAAAAAACCCTTTGAAAATGGTAAGGGAAGCAGGTTCAGGGGGTTTTCTGGGATCCAGGGAGTCCTTCTGAGCCTGGATTTCATGGAGGTGTTTCCTACCCTGGCAGCAGCTGTGCTGTGGCCTGTCTGGTGTCACTCCAAAGTGTCCCACTGTCCTCAGCTGAGGGCATTCCTCCAGTGAAATGACATTTATAGGACCAGGGCCATGTGCTGGGAGTACCCTGCAAGCGTGAAGGGACATTTTTCAACTCTAAAGTGCCACTGGGCCTCCACCCCTTAATTAGAAAATCATTCAAAGCAGCTGAAAATAAATCAGCAGAGTCCCTTGGTCTTCAAAGTTGAGGGTTTTTTTAGCAGTATCAGCCCTGAAACAGGTAAAGAAATCGATGCAGACCAAGGTGTGTGAACAGGACCCTGCCAGGCTGGTGTTCAGGAGAGGAAGGTGCTGTTCAGAATGTCACAGCTGCTCTGTGCACCCACACAGGAGGGAGAGCATTTGGTCTGCAAGGAGCAGGAAAAAAAAGAAAAAAAAATTCAGAACTTGAAGCAATTGAAGGAAGATTTATTCCCTTTTTGTTCTGTGCTCTCCTGGGCTGCCTGACGCGTTTGGGAGTCCAGGGAGGCGCGTGGGCCAGAGAGAAACTTCCCAGACCAGGAGGGAAATGCAGATGGAGTCAGCCCTGACTTGGCTTTCCCAGTGTGTGGCAGCAGGTTGGAATTTCAGATCCCAGGTCTGCTGCTAAAACCACATCCTAGGGAAGTGTGGCCCCAAATCCAAGGCCTGGATTTGGCTCGTGGTGGCCTCGCCGTGCCTGGTGGCAGACACAGCCCTGACCCCCGTGTCCCCAACTTCCTCGTGGGCTGAGGAAGCTCAGGAGCTGAGCGTTGTTCCACTGGGCAAACCTCTCAATCCTCAGCTCCAGGAAGGTGGAATGTGAGCCCTGGGGGCAGGAGGAGCTCAGCCCCCAGCGCTGCACCCATGTGCACACGCCTGAGTGTGTCTGCAGGCGTCTGGGGGAGGAACCGCTCCAAACCCTCCCCAGCAGCAGCCCTGAGGTGGTGAGGGAAGGCTGGAGCTCCGTCTCCCTTCCTTGGGGGATTTGATGTTCTTCCAACCCATCCCGAGGCTGCCAGGTTCTGCAGCTCGAGGGGAAGCAACAACATCAACGCTCGTTAATCAAACGAGCCTCGGGTTCCTGCTGCCAGCACGTGGCTGCGACACATCCGCTTCCCCGGCTGACATCTGCCATCCCGGGGAAAAACGTGTGGGTTCCAGCCCAGGAATACCTCCCACAGCAAAAATGCCTCCCACAACCCTGGATGGAGCCAATGGAGCTTACCCAGGATGGAAAATAAACCCCCAGCAGGGAGGGAACATCCCTGCCCAGCCTCTTCTCCCGATCCAATCCTTTCCCAAATCCACCCTCATCCCTTAAAACACGTCAAGCACTGGCACCCCTGGTGTCTTCTGTGTTCTTCTCCTCTCTAATATGATTTATTTTGCAGGCCAGATAATAAGGCCATTAATTCTTTGGCTCCTGCTGTGAACAGTTTAATGGAACATGACAAGAAAACAGCGTTTTCTTTCGTGGGAGTAATTATTGGCTGACTTTAAGTCTTTACCTACAGCAATAGCTGTGAGGAGAACAGTCCCATTAAAGGCAGGTGGAGACACTAAATCCTTGGAAATTGCGTGGTTTTTAACCTGAAAGCAGAAATGACCAGAGCTGGGACAGTCACCTTAGTGCAGGTGAAATATTTCCCTCAGGTCGGAGTGGCTGCCCTGGCCGTGGCAGAGGATCCATCCTGTGCTGAAGGAGGGGATCAAGGATCTCCACTTATTCAAATTTTTCAAGGAGGAGCTTGCTCGTGGGACGCACCCACCCTGACCATTAGGAGAAAAACTTGAACGGAAAGAGATAACAGGGGGAAGAATGGGGAAGGAGAATAAGGACGGAGGAGGCATGAGAGCCGCGGGCAGACGCAGCCCTGACCTCGGGGCTGCCTCAGACAAATGGTTTCCCTCTGCTTTCCCTGCAGGACCGAGCTGGAAAATCCTCATCAGGCACGCTGAGTGGGTGCAGGCTTGCTGTCGGGGCACTGGTCCCGCTGGTTTATTGTGGTGGGGTTGCTCCATTGCTAGGAGACGCCGTGTTGCTGTTGGCACTGGGGGATGTTGGTTGGGTCCGAGCCCACATGTGCAGGGGAGGTGATTCATGGGATCTGGATCCAGGGTTTCAGGCTGCCCTGAAAATGCTGGAGAAGAACATTCCCTTCTGCTGACACGCGGCCACGGCGGCTCCCGACAGCCACCCCGGCACCCCACGGGGACCTGAGCACCTGCAGGGCTCCCAGATCCGGGGTGAAGAGCCCTGGAGGGACTGTCCCATCCCTCGAAGGGTTCAAAGCCAGGCTGGATGGGATTTTGAGCAACCTGGTGTAGTGGAAGGTGTCCTGCCCATCAGAACAACACCTTTAAGGTCCCTTCCGACCCAAATCCCCCACAGCTGCAAGATCTCCTCACAGCCCCCCTTTCCATGCTCAAAAACCATTGCAACACCAGTGGATTTTACTTTTTTCCCCTGGGGATCTCGCACTAAATATTGCCTGAACATCCCTGGATCAGCTGCTCCGTGTGCCCAGGCCCAACACTGGTTTTGCCATCGCTGTTGGTTATTTGGATGTCGCCTCCCCCAGCTCTTGGCACCCAAAATTGTGAGGTCCAAGCCCTCCCTTTGAACAAGCCACGGGTGAAAAAGCCACCCCTGAGGAGCCACGTCCCTGATGTCCCCAAGGCCAGGCTCTCCCTGGAGCCGGGGCTGGGCTGCAGCTCTGGAAGTGTGGAGGAGTTCAGGAGTTCAGCCACGGCTGCGTGGCTGTGAAACATCTCCAAGCTGCAAAATCGGCCTGGAAAAGCCACGTCCCAACCCCTGGCTGCTCTTAAAAGTCAAAATCCCAAGGGCAGATAAAAACCTCAGATCCAACCCCTCTCCGGGAGGGTTTGCACTGAACTCAGCTCCGAGCTGAGACCCAGCACCCACAGCTGCCACCTCCTCTGGTTTAATGATGTTTTGCTCCAAAAATCAAAGAGCTACAGGGATATTTACTATCAAACACTGACCTGAAGCCCAGGCCTCCTCTACGTCCCACTTCCCTGCTTTTCTCCCCAGTGTTCCACAGCTCCTGGCAGCGTTTGGAGACACGGAGCAGCCACAAAGTGCATTGTAGGCACACAAAAGCCCGGTCACTGCCTGTGCTGTGCCTTACGTCTTGTCCCTGTCCTTAAAAAGCCCTGGAATGTCCCTAACCAGCCCCTCATGTGCCCGCCGGATCCCTGGAGAGCAAGAAATCTGGGATTGCAGCTTGCACAGATGTCATAAAAGGAGGAAGGAAAAGCTGTTCCTCAAAAGCCGCCCTTTGTGGGACAGAAATCCCAGTTTGTCTGGGTTTGTGGGGCGCCTTGCCGAGGGTGCTCTGCTCTGCTGAGGGTGCTCTGGCACAGCTCGTGGGGATGCTGGACGGTGCCTGGCTGCATTTTGGGGTGCAGCTCCCCCTGCTCTGGGGGTGTGGCACCTGCTCTGGTCCCTGGGGCTCATTCCAGGCCACGTTGAGCAGCTCAGCAGTGACAAAGGGCGCTGTAAGGGGTTCCAAACACCCTCTCCCTAATTCCCAGCGAATCTGCCGTGTCCAGGCCATCCCTGAATCCCTGCAAACCCAGAGCTGAGGCCACCCCTTGCCCAGCCTGCTCCCAAACCTCCTTGCCAACTCCTGCCAAACCTGGCCGAGGCCCAGAGGCGCCACGGGAAGAGTTCGGGAGAAGTTCCACACCAAGGGGCAGCTGGAGAAAGCCGGGAGCATCCCCAGGGCGCCTTGGCAGTGCCAGCAGAGCCACCGGTGATGCCCCACGCGCAGCCGTGCCCTGGGGCTGGGCACGGGGATGCTCACACATGGCCTCAAGCTGCCATCTAGTGTTTTCCACATGGATCCTGCTGCCAGAGCCAGGGACAAGCAGCCCGGAGCTGGATTTGGCTGCGGCTCCAACAGGACCCCGAGAGCAGCAGGGCAGGAGGGGGCTGCTGGCTCCCGGCAGCAGGAATCTCAGATACTGAGGTTATGGAATTGTCCAGATTGGATTTTAGCTCTGCTGGGTTAGTGCCATACTTCGGACAAGCGGAGCATCCGGAGCTTCAAAGTGTTTATAAAAATCAGCAGTTTCAGAAACGGCAAGATTAAATCAGTCCAAACAAAAAAGGTCCACTCTGATCACGGCAGGCCGAGCGGGGATGGTGCCACATAAACAGGGAAGGGGAGGCCACAGTGCTTGTTGGGAGTCAGATGGAGCTGCCAAGGACAATAATAAGGTTATCTCTCCCTTTGAGAATCCCGGGGTTTGTCCCCAAAACAGATGCAGGGATGGATGGGATCCCCCGTGTCCTGCTGGAGCTGCCTCTGGGGTGGGAGGGAGGACGCTGAGCAGAGGGGTCAGCAGCATCCCCAGCACAGGGAGTGGGATGCACAGACCTGGGGGGGCACCGAATGTTCTGCCTGGCCTCGGGGACAAGCCCTGGCCACCTTCAGCCCCAACTGGGCTTAACCAGCCTGGCCTGAGGGAGCCACAAAACTCAGCAGCTTTGGGCAAACAGCCTTTCCCGTCTCTGTCTGAGCTTCCATTTGTTAAATTCCCTTTCCAAACGAAAGACGAGTTTGACATCAGGTGGTGAATTCCCCCCGGCCCCTCTGGAGTCCCAGATTACTCGTGCTCAGAAGCCACAGTGGTTTGTTTGTTTTGTAAACCAGGGCCCCTCCCGGCGCTGCTGCAGCACGCCCTCCCTCCCTCCCTCCCTCCCGGCGCTGAAATCCAAGCCCTTCCCACCGAACAGAAGCTCCATTCATCCCCTGTTCCTTCCCTGGCAGCTCAACCCCCTTCCAGAATCCCCCTGAGCAGCCTCTGAGGTTGGTGTGGCCAGAGGCTCCCAGGTGAGGCTGGCACAGATTCCTTTGGATGGGAAGCTTTGCCTGTGCTCTCTACCCTGGAATGATGTGGGACCCCTCCGTGGGCTCTGCTGCTGCACCCTGCACTCGGTGGGGACAGAAATGTCACAGCAGCCACCTCTGTGTCACCAAATGAGCGTGCACCAGGACATGGGTGGGCTCGGAGCAACCTGAAGAGCATCAGTGTTGCATGAAAATCAGATTATTTACTTCTCATCTCCAGCTCACGCTTCCACTTCCCACTGCCCTCGCAAGAGTTCCCTGCAGGAGCCAGTGGGTTTGGTGGAACTCTCCTCCTCCTGGCCCTCCCCACCCATCCCATCACCCCCTCCAGGCCTGGCAGCACCGGATGTGGCTCAGCCTCTCTGAGGGATAGCTGAGCCCCACGCCATCCCAAATGCATCCCAGATGATGCGAGAGTCCAGCAGGGTCCAGTCCTGAGGGGCTGCTGGAGCAGCACCTCAGGATAACCCTTCACTGGGCAGAAAAGTTTGAATTTGGGGGATATTTCTGTTTGAGGCCTCTCCACTGATTTTTGTGGTCAATCCTGCTCCTCGGGAAGGTGCAAAACCACGTTGCCCTAAATCAGGTTGCTCCAAACCCCATTCAACCTGGGCTTGAACACTTCCAGGGATGGGGCAGCCACAGCTGGTGGATGCAGCAGCATCAGCCAGTCACACCCCAAACTCTCAGGGAGCCTCTTTGCACAAATTAAAAAAAAAAAAAAAAAGAAGAAGGGACTGGCTTAAATTAAATGGCTCATCTCACTCTGACAAACTCAACTGCAAGAACCGTGTGAGTTCAGCAAAAGAAAAATCTGCTCCCCACACAAACACAAACACAAACAACCCCCAGAGCAGATGGGAGCAGCTGTCTGGGAAAATTGGTACTAATTGTTGCTTTGCTGCAGAATTCACAGCTCTGAGCAGCTCCCGGAGCAGGGAGAGCTCCCAGCAACGAGGGGATCAGCTCTGGTTTGGGTTTCAGGAAGGAAGAGAGGCTGGGGGTGATGGGCTGAACCCTAAAAGTGGCAATGCCAGGGCACAAGGAGGAGCTGTAGTGACCCAGGCCCAACGGTGCCATCGCCACCCAGGTACCTCTTGGTGGTAAATTTGACCAATTTGATCCCAGTAACACTTGGAACCACATCTCTTCTGGCAAATATTGGACAAATCCAAGCATTTCCTCTCCTGCCTTGCCCCAGATGGAGAATGGAGACAGCCTCTTTGAATTCCATGGATCAAGATCCCCAGGGAATGGTCACAGCACAAAGACTGTCAGGATTGAAGGAGCTCTGAGGCACAGGGTGGGATTGTTGGGGTGTCCCTTCCAACTCAGGCTATTCCATGATGCTCTGGCTCTCTGATTTAGCCTAGAGGAGCGCTCAGCACAGGCTTTCATGTCCCAGATCATCTTTAAATGGGATTAAAAGGCATTTCCAAAGTCTCTCTCTGTTCCAGAGGGAATGTCGACCCCACCAGGCTGGAAATGCTGCAGCAGAGCCGTGCCTGACTCTGCTCCTCCTGCACCAACCCCTTGTGTTTGCAGGGAGCCTCTGCCCAACCCTGCCCTTCCCAAACCTTCATTCAGTTCTCTAAACCCAGAAATCCCTGCCCAGTTTGCCCTGTTACCTCCCCATCCCAGCTTCAGCTTCCCAAGGTGGAAAACCCATGTGAAAGAAGCAGTGAAATCACCCCAGCTTCTGTCACTCTCCAGGCTGAGCCAGGAGCTGAGAGCTGAAAAACCTGGAGAGGTTTCAGCCTCTCCAGCAGCATTTTCATGCTCAAGTGGAGCCACTGGAGCTCAGGAGAGGGAGATATTATGGCCTAATGCAAACAGCACTGAGAAGACTGAACATAATTAAGGCCCTAACGACAAATGTTGGACTTGGGTTTAAGCTGCCAACAAAAATCTCCTCCCTAACATCCCTGCAGAGGGATAAAACGCTGAGCAAACCTGGGGGGAAAGGAGGGAAGACAGCGCTTTTCATTTCCCAGACTGATTGATGCTCTCCAAACAGCATCACACGCTGTCGCTGACAATTTCATGCTGAGTTACTCCCGCTGCCTCCCCGCCACAGCCGTACCTACAGATGGGAAGGAGATTTGGTGTGCCTGGAAAAGGAGAGAGGGAATATTTCTAGCTGACAGCTTGTTTTCTTTGGTCAATGCGTGGAAGGGTTTGAGTTCATTATTTCACGTCTAGGCTCGGTTCCCAGCCACCAAAGGCAGAGCTGGAGTCGGGGGGTTGGACACAAACCCAAAAGCTTCTCCTGAATTTGCCCGAGCAAGTGAGCGAGATGTGCCTGGGGACATGGAAATGAGTTAATTGCTGTAATCCGAGCCCTGGAGAACATTTTAGTTGGGCTGCAAAGGGGAATTCGGGGCTTTAAAGCACTTCTGGAGACGAAAACTTTGAGGTACCGGGCACCCATGGGTGCTCTGCTGGAGCTGAGCACAGAGGGAGGGGATTCAGGAGGGAGTGGGTGAGGAGGAGGATGAAGAGCAGGTGGAGGAAGCAGAGAAGCAGCAGCTGGGATGTGGCTGAGGGGCACCTCCAGCTGCCAGCCCTGCCAGGGCTGTGCTCAGGGAGCTCAGCCAGGCCTGGGGTGCAGTGCCCTCGCCCTCACCTCACCTGCCTCGTCTCCATTCATGATTTAGGATTAGTTTTGGCTCCAGGCAGGGAGGCTGGAGCTGTAACCCGAGCTGCAGTAGCACGGGGCAAGAGCCTGTGTTCAGAACAGCACTGAAGGAAGAACATTTCCCTCATGTGGCGATTCACAAAGCAAAGGTTTGGTTTGAGAGAGGGTTTGGGGGGCTGGGTACCTCCTGTTCAACACCCCACTGAAGGAAACTGGTGCAACTCAGGTCCTTAAAGATCCTTTTGGTGCTGTCCCTGTGACAAAAAGGATGCTTGGACAGGACAATCCCTTGCAAGGAGGGGCTGGAGAACGTTTAAATTCTCATTTGCACTCCTGCCTCCCCCTGGGGGTCTGCAAAGAGCCAGCAGAGCCTTGTGGGGTGCTGAGAAACAGCAGAGCTTTTTGGGATACTGGGAACCAGCAAAGCCTTTTGGGGTGCTGGGAACCACCAAAGCCTTTTGGGGTGCTGAGAGCCGGCAGAGCTTTTTGGGGTGCTGAGAAACAGCAGAGCTTTTTGGGCTGCTGGGAACCAGCAAAGCCTTTTGGGGTTCTGAGAGCCGGCAGAGCCTTTCAGGACGCTGAGAGCAGCATGGGCAGGGTGCTCAGGGTGCATTTTCCAGACGCCTGCCCTGCATCTCCACAGACATGTCAGGGGATGCTCTTTGCTGTCACCGCTGAAAAGTCTTGTAGCGGGTTCAGGACGTCACTCCTGGGCTGTGTAAACAGCTTGGAAAGGTCAGGGCAGGGAAAGCACACATTTCCCAGGACAGCTGGGCTGCGTGCATGGAATGTAGGAACGGGGAGCTCACAGAGCACTGTCACCTCAGCAGGACGAGGCAGGGACAAGAGCCATAAGGTTTGAGCAGCTCCATCCCAGGGACGCTTGGGACCACGTCTCTTCTGGCAAATATTGGACAAATTCAAACCTTTCCTCTCCTGCCTTGCCCCAGGTGGAGAACGGGGACAGCCCCTTCGAATCCCATGGATCAGGCTCCCCAGGGAATGCTCAGAGCACAAAGGCTGGCAGGATTCCAGGAGCTCTGAGGCACGGGGTGGGATTGTGGTGCTGCAGGGAGTGGTCACGTCCTGGCACCCGCTGAGCTGGGCCCTGCAAGGTGGGTCTGAGGTTCCAGCAGGAGCAGACGCAGCTGCTGGGCTCATCCTTCTCCTCCATAGTTCTTGTTCCTTGTGTCCCCATCCCAAGGATGCTCCTCACGCCCCTCCCTCCATCCCTGAGGATTTCGTGTTTGCCTTTGCTCAAACCCACAAGTGTCACCGCGCCCGCATTTGCAGCCCTGATGCTTTTGCTTTCCAGGAACGTTTGTGTTTCGGTGTTTCCACCAGTTTTGGTGTTTTCCAGTGGCTGGGTGTGGAAATCAGCTTCTGGCGAACCCTTCCTGAGCTGGAGCTGGGCTGGCTCTGGCTCTCCAGTGCCAGGTTTCCCATGGATTCACATCCAAACCTGCCCAAACCCTCCAGGAGCTGGTTTTCGGGCAGACAGGTTAGCTGGAAGTTGCCTGAAAATTGGAATACTCATGGTTGCTAAGCTGGGATCGACATCTCCTGCTCATCCCATTCACCAGCTTCCAAAAATAAACAGTCCCTGCTCAGTATGAGCAAGAAGAGCCCAGCTGGGATGTGTCTGAGCTGGGAGAAACCCATTCCCAACGCTGTCTGTGAGGATTTTGGGACTCGTGGCAGCAGCAGACGGCAGCAGGACAGAGGAGAAGAGATCCAGGAGGGATCCAGGAGGGATCCAGGAGGCATTTCCCTTCTCCCAAGGGATCAGCAAGGCCCAACCAAACCCAGGAGAGCAATAAAGAAAAAGCCCATCTGGCCAACACCCTTCTTCTGACTCAGAATGGGAAATAAAATGCCAGAAAAGGAGCTTTTTCTCTATTTTTTATTCTTTTTTTTTTTTTTGAGCAGCCAGTAGGGCCTTCATATTTTCCCACTGACATCACCCAGCATGGTTTGAATCTGCAGCGAGTGGTAAAGCCTCAAAGGCATAATTGCAGTTGTCTTAGGAAAGTGAAATCATCTGGTGCTCCCAAGATCCCCTCCCCCTTTGCTTTTTTTTCCTCTTCTTTTCTTTTTTTACCCCCCCTCCCTCCCTTTTTAATGTTTCTCACTCAGCTTCCAGATGTTTCCTGAGGAAAAAAAAGAAGGAGAAGAGGAGGCAAAGCGAGGCCCGGAGCGGGATGCTGGAGTGGAAAAGGCCACGTGGCAGCGGGAGCCTCCCGGCCAGAGGAGGGGAGAGCTGGGAGGAACGGCCTGGCTTTGGGGCAGCCCAGGCTGCTGGGACACGGAGATCTGGCTGGGCGCTCCCTCATCCCATCCCAATCCCACTGGGAGCTGCCCCGGCCTCTCCGCGGTCCGTGGAGGAGCTGAGCGAGGTGTGCTGAGCACCAGCACAGCCCCGGGCACAGCCAGCCTCCACGTCTGGGGGAGTTCCAGAGCCAGGCAGGACTTTCTGCAACCCTACAACTCAGAGCTGTCACAGCGAGGCAGTGACTCTGACAGAGCCTTCTCCAGCTCCTTCCCGAGCTCTCAGCGCTCTCGGGGCTTTGATAATTCCCCATTTCTCTGGATTCCCAGTGGTTTTGGGGAGGCAATTCCAGGTGCCCACAGTCCCTGGGGTTAAGGGATGAGGTTTCCCCTCACATGGGGCATTCACATCAGTCTTAAAGCCCCCTAAGAGCTGCACACATCCCAAACCCCATAACCCGCACAGAGATAAGCTCACACCACGGTTTAGGCAAGCCCAGCCTAGGCCTGTTTTCAATTAGGGCTGTAATTTACGGAGCTGGCGTGGAGCAGGGTGACACAGACTCTGAAGGAGGTGCCTGGAACTCTGCCTGCCCTGCACCGAGCTCCCTTTCCTCAGAGAAAGGCAAGGAGGAGTCACACCCTGCTGGAAGTGCCTCTTCCTGCACGAGCTCTGCTGAGCTGCGAGCGGAAAGGCCAAATTCCCAAGGGTCAGGAATAAACCTGAGACTGAGGACATCCCTCAGGGATAAACCTGGGGCAGGCTGAGCAATCCCCAGCTCCTGCCCTGCCATGGGAGGAGGAGCCACCAAGGAGGTGGCAAGGGGTGGGTTCAGAGGCTGAGGAGGGCAGGACGAGCCTTTCCTCCCCACCCAGCAGAGAAATCCCATTTCAGTGCTCTTCTGGAGCTTTGGGGTGGCTGTCAGAACCCAGGAATGGCCTCGTGGGGTGGGAATTACCTTCCCTGTGAGCTGGGAGAGCAAAGGATGCTCCTCCATGGGGTGCTACAGCCCCAGGAGGCCACCACGATGACACCACTGGACCAGTGGGTCCAGAAGAGTTGTCAGGGAACCAGGCAGGTCCGATTCACCAGAGAGGAATCCAGCAGTTCCCAGGAATTCCAGAGCCTGCTGAACCAGTAGCACGAGGGGGTGGGAAGGGACGCAGCCAGCCAAGGATTGTGGAGAGTCTGGGTCAAAAGCATCTCTGAATCAACTCTAAGACTTCAAAATGAAGTCATGTCCACTGTGTTCAGAGCCTCAAGCTCCTGATAGCGAGGGGGTGGTTTCCAGGCTCCTGTTGGGAGCACAAACAGCTCAGCCAGACCCGTTCCAGATGTTCTGCCCTTGCTGGAGAGGAGGAACCATGACTGCAGCCTCCTGGGTGTAGTTCTGGGTTGGTTTAGAACCAGCAGCGAGGGTGATGTCCCACCTCCCTGCCCAGAGCGAAGCTGGAGGGGGGTGAGCTGTGTGAAATCGTTGGGTTTGTGCTTCCCAGTGCAGGCACAGAATGGGTTAATGGAATCCCCATGGGAACACATCCCATCTGCGGCCTGGGGGCTCCTGCTCCATCCACGGGCAGGGTCTGGAGCGTTTCCCCACCCTCAGCACTCGGTTCAGCATTCCCAGAGGGACACAATTCCAGCTCCACCCAGGCAGGAGCCAGACCTGGCCGCAGGAGCCGGAGTGAGGGAGGAAATTTGGCCTTTGGGGAGAGCGGGGGAGGGGAAAGGGGAGGGCAGAACGTTGGTGGGAGCCCCAAGCGATGCGGGATGCGGGATGCGGGATATGGGATGGGGGAT
>VZRQ01010886.1:511711-523084 GCA_013397975.1 Machaerirhynchus nigripectus
TGCTGAGCTGGCGAGAACGGCGGGAGCAGAGCCAGGAAAAACAAATCAGTCCTGCCATCCCATTCAGGAAGTTTCACTTTAAACCGAACCAGATGATGGCTCCAGCCCTCGGATATGTTTAACTGTGAGATAACCAGCCCGGAGCACGACGTGCCAGGGCTGGGAGGGGGGAAAGGAGCCCTGATCCCTGATTCCCTGCGGCTGCTGGGTGTCACGTAGGCACCCAGCCCACCCCGGGGGCTGCAGGGGGGAGCGGGGCTGGGATTTTCCTGGGAATGCCTCTTTCTGCGGAGAAATTCCCTTCTGGTTTTTGCAGGGCGCTCCCAAGCTCCTGCTGGATGGGGACTTGAAGGAAACCCCGCACCGAAGGGCACCTGGAAAGGTGGGAATTCCAGAAATCCCACAGCTTGGAGCAGGAAAAGGCAGCAGGCTCGAGCAGGGGGTTGCTCAACCACAGGGAGAACTCGTTTGCAGCCCCAGCCGGGGATCACACCGTGCCACGAGGCCAGGAGGAGGCAGAGAGCTCGGGAGGACTTCGGGGAGCTCTTGTGCAACTCCCAGCCCACGAGTTCACCCTCCTGAGCCACCCGGGGTGGTGCCACCACTGCCCTGCACCGCTGAGGGATGGAGGGAGGGCAGCAGGGCCCGGTCATGGCTCTCAGGATGTCCCTGAGGTGCCACCAAGTCACTCAGGTCACCAAGGACCTGGGGGTGAGCGTCACAGCAGGACGTCCCCAGCCCACAGTCACTCAAAACCAGTGAGAGATTCAACTCCAGAGCCCCTGGCAGAGGTTTTGGACCTGAAACACTCCCTCAGACACCACTGAGCACGGAGGCAGAGCCCTGGGGGACTGGTGTGGACTGGTGGCTCAGTCTGTGCTCAGGCACAGTGGTTTGGAGGGGGTTTGGGGCACGAAGAGCGGGGCTGTCCCTGTGTCACCCCCTGGCCACCTCCAGTGTGTGCCAGGGCTGCAGATCCTGCTCAATGTGCTCATCCCACTGAGGGAATAACCCAGGAGAGCTGCTGGCCATGATTCCCAAGGCAGCTCTCCTTGTGCCAGCTCTCCTGCAGCACCAGAACTGCCCAAGTCCAGGATCCAGCTCTGGATCTGCTCCAGAAATGCCATTTGTTAAAGCTTTCTGGAAGAGAAATCAGCTTGAGAGCCGGCCTGGGGTGCACACAAACGCCCTGGGAGAGGAGGGGTGACAGCCCTGCTCCGTGCCCTGTGCTCATCCCTCAATTCCCCTGCTCCCCACACACCAAACACGCCCCGTGGCACCTTCACCCTCTCTCTCCCTGCCTCAAGCCAGCCAGGAACATCCCAGAATCCCCTCCAACAACACATCCTTCATCTGCCAGCACTCCAGGACCCGAAGTGGGGGAAAAAACCAAATCCACCATCCCTTCTGAGGGCACGCTCTGCGCTCACTGCTGTGAAAGCATCTTTTTATTCACCCATCCCCACACACACACGAGGCCAGGAACACAGGTGAGGTGCAAATCCCAGGTGCCTGGGCTGTTTTTCCCCCAACATTCATGCACCAGCAGCAGCTTCCAGAGCTCTGCCTGGTTTCTCCAGAAGCTGTCAGTAACCCAAGTGGCAGTTGCCAGCTCCAGGCTGTAACTGGGAAAACGCGCCCACTCAGCTCCGCAGCGGTCCAGGAACGCATTCCTGATTCCCCCTCCCATTCCCAGCTGGATTGGGGGAGGCAGGGAGGGGAGAAAAAGAGCATCAATTGAGGCTTTCACTTCCCAGCAGTGATGCTCATCTGCCACCGAAAATTAACTCCATGTGAGTCCTGTTCTCGCTGCGGTTTCGCTCGCCGTGGTTTCCGAAAGGGAAATGATACCCCCCTTCCCACATGGGCTCATCCCACTGCTGGGGCTGTGGGAGCTGGGGCTCCTCAGGTCTGCCCACCTTGCTGGGTTTATTGGCAAGGGAATATCGAGCTCTGTGTGCTGCACACAGGGGGGGTTTTTTTTAGGGATGCTCACAGCTGGAGCGGGGAGAAATGAGGGAATGTCCACGCAGGGAATGTCCGTGGGGACGGAGAGCCCAGAACAGGAGGGACACAAGGGCGCCCTGGGAGCTGCAGCACCCATTGCAGGGGGTTGGCAGGGGGTGAGGGCGCAGGAGGAGGGGCACAGGGAGCTCACCTGCCGGGCTGGTCGGGGTATTTGTGTTTGCAGTAAGCCTCTAGGGACGCGTACACCTTCTCCCGCAGCGCCTCCACCTCCGCCGGGTTCGAGAGGCCCTTCGAGTCTGAAAGGCCACACAAACCCCGTCAGCCCAACACCTCCAGGCTTCCCAGGCAGGCCAGAACCCCTCTGCGTGCTCCCTCCATCCCTCCCAGCCCCACTAAAGTGGGGATGCAGGCTCTGAGCTCCGGGGATTTTGGGAGCACTCGAAGGTTTGCCCTGCAACTACAGATTTTGTCCCCACCTCACACCCTAGCCCCAAATGTTTTGGCTCATCCCAGTGGTGCCAGACCCTCATTTAAAGGGTTTAATTCCCCCTCCAGCCCTGGGCTTGTGGGATTTCTCCCCGCAGCACTGTGGTGGGGCTGAGTGCGAAGCCCCTGCCCTGGCACAGCCCCGAGGATCTGTTTTTAGCAGGGCAAAAGGGACAGTGCAGAAATCGATATCCCCAAGCACATGTGCCACGGGAACCTCTCCAGATTCCCCTTCTTTGACCATATTTGGCTAATCCCAAATTACAGACAATAAATTACTGCTGATTACAAGGAGGGGGGGGACTCAAGAAGAAAAACAAACCAGAGAAACTGTAATAAACCCTGCTGGAACAGCCTGGCCTGGCTTTGGTGGGAAAATCCAGGGAAGGAGCTGTGCCTGGGCACAAACTGTGCTCCGTGAGGGCAGGGAGGGAAGGGGTGGTGGTGGATGTGGAGGTTTGTCCTTGCCTGCCATCTGGTTTTGCTCTGGGCTGATCCACTCCAAAATACAGAGACCCCCTCCAGAGAGCTGTGCAGGTATGAGCAGCTCCTGCTGCACAGGGATTTGTTCCCTGGAATGCTGGAGAAAAGCCCTGGCACTGACCCTGCTTCTTGCCCTGGGCAGCTGGGCCCGAGGGGGGAAAGGGAGCAGCGTGAACCCTGCTGGGGTCTGGGAAAGCACGGTCAAAACCTGAAGTTTTGGTGTATTTTACGAGCACATTTCACGTCTTTCAGCCTCTCCAGCCCTGCAAAGGGCTTTTCCAGAAACGCAGGTAATAAAAGCCATGGGATGATGAGGTTGGGAAGCAGAGACAATCATCTCCACGCTCTGGTGCTGCTCTAATCCACATTTTTCTCTTTAAAGAACATCCAGATTCCATTTTGTTCCAATTCAGGGACAACTCCCTCAAGCACCTGAACTTTGTTTTCACAGTCACTCTGAAAGGGGGAGAGCTGACAGGACAAGGGGGAACGGCTGCAAACTGAAGGAGAGCAGGGTTAGATTGGATTTTGGGAAGAAATTCTTCCCTGTGAGGGTGGGGAGGCCCTGCACAGGTTGCCCAGAGAAGCTGTGGCTGCCTGGAAGTGTCCAAGGCCAGGCTGGACAGGGCTTGGAGCAACCTGGGATAGGGGGAGGTGTCCCTGCCCGTGGCAGTGGGGTTTGGAACAAAATGAGCTTTAAGATCCTTTCCAAACCAAACCAAACCAAACCAAACCAAACCAACTTCCATCCCTGCCTCTCTCCCTTCCTGCCCTGTCCTCGGCATCTGGGTGCCCTCTGCTATTCCCAACGGGGCTTTTTAGGGAAGAAAAGGAGCCCAAAGGACAGAAGAGCAGCCAAGAGGGGCCAGGAGAGCAGCGCCAGGCACGTACCGGGGTTGAAGAGGACGATGGCTCGCAGGCAGCCCAGCTCTGTCTTGTCCATCAGCATGTCCCTCATTTTGGACACCAGTTCTGTCAGTACTCTGCAAAAACACACAGAAAGCACAGAGTCAGCATGAAAAAACCCCAGGAATGAGAAGCCCCAGGTGTCAGAGCCGGAGTGAGAAGCTCCGGTCACGTTTAACGAAGTCGGGGACGGTGCTGGCTTGTGCTAGCTGAGGATGTGGCCTCATTTTCCTCCTCCATCAAAAATAGCTCATTAGGAACATCAATAGTTCCTGTGAGATACAGCAGGGACCATAAAAACAGCCTCCATCCATTCACCGAGAGGCTCTGGCACCTGAGAAAGCTGCCTAAAAATAAAAAATAACAATAAAAACCCACCCCAACAGGTATCTAAAAGTAATTTCCTCCGCCGGTAATTTTTATTGCTCCCTCTGCTCTTACTGCAGGTGTCGGTCTTGAAATATTTCCCACTGATTGCCCAGTTTTTCACGTTAGATCCTGCAGCAAAGCCACGATCTTGCACTTATGACCTCACAGGAACAAATGATGTCACCCAGGTCCGAAGAACAATTTCCTCACAGAGCAGAGCAGCAAAGGTGATTTGGTTTCGACTCGAGATGAGTCTCGGGGAGAGAAATCAGCATTTCAGCGGCGTCTGGAGCCACGCCGCGGGTCAAACACCCGGCAAGCCCGGCTTTAAAGCACTTTCCCAAAGCCTGAGATTAAAGAGCCCTGGGGGACACGCCTGTGGAACCCGCTGAGTGCTGCTGGGGCCTTTCCATTGTGCAAATAAAATCGCGTCTTGGTCCAATTAAAGATGAAAAGGAACGAAGGAGTGGCCTCCTCCGAACATCAGAAGGCATCTGGACCCCATGAAAGGGGCCTTGATTTGCTCTGGGCAGCCTCCTCCCCGTTTGGGGCTGCTGGGTGTCGCAGGTTTGAGAGGAGGGATTTGATGCTGCGTTCTCATGGACACCATGGGGTGGACACCCTCACCCTGGGCTCCTCCGAGCCCTCCAGCAGCAACGGAGGCAGCTTGGGGTGGAGACAGAGATGGGCACGTCCAGGCAAGGCGGTTTAGGATGCGATCCCATCCCTCCATCCCAGCCCACCTGTCGAAGATGGCCCCGACGCCGGCGCTGTGGGCGCTGTTCCGGTGCACGTGAAGCCCCGTGGCCAGGAGGATCCCGTCCTTCACGGCTATGGAGCGGTGGGAGAAGGAGGCAATTAGGAGCTCGTTCCACCCTGGGGAGGAGAAAACGACCGAGGCTGCAGGTTAGAGCCGTGGGATCCTCAGGGAGTTCGGGAATCGGTGATGTCGTCGCCGGAGGAGGAAGCAGCCTTTGCTGCAGGAACGTGGCTGGGTGTGGGAAAGGAGGGGGGAGCCAGCTTTTCCTTGGATGTCAGGGAAGGAAAAAACCATCAGGAACCCAGTGCACTAAAAATAAAGCCAATAAGGGGAGCAGTTTCCTCTATAAACCGTGCAGCCACCGAGCAAAGAGCTCTGCCTCAACGCCCCGTGGGTGTGGAGCCCTGAGGTCCCCTCTGCCCTCAGCACCTCCAGCCCTATCAGCACTCACTGTCAGCTCCTCAGGCCACAAAAGTTCACCCACCAACCCTGAGCCCTGTAAAAGGGACCATGAAATCTCTGAAAATACTGGGAGGGTTTGGGTCTGCTCTGTGCACAGCCCCACGGCCGTGACTGCTTCCATGGCTGCTTGGAAAGCAGATTTTAGTCTTAACAGTCAGACAGGCTGCTTTGGGATGTAGGAGGGACACCCCCTGAGCCCAGACCTACAGGGAAGGGAAGGGAGATGCGACCTCCACGCCTTCCAGCTCCCCTTCCCAATCCAACACCTTTCCAATTCCTAAATCCATCACAGGCTGAGCTCGAGGATTCCTGAAACAAAGCCCCAGCGAGAGGAAACGCTGCCGAGCTCCAAGGATGGAAATTTGGGTGACTTTCAACCAGGAGCAGCATCTTCAGTCAGACAAGAGGGGTCTTCTGCAACACCCCTGGCCTGAACACGTTCTGGAGTTCTGCTCCAGAAACCTCAGGATATTTGGCTTTAGGGTTTTTTTTTCCCCCAGGCTGGGAAAGCAACACAACAATATCCTTCACCTCTCCTGCAGGAACACGTCTGGTCCCGCTGCCTGCAATAAACACAAGGCCCATGTGTGCTGTATTTACCTCCTGCTGCAGCCGTGGGCTGTGCCATCAGAAATGTTGACAGGGAATAAAGTTCACTCTTTCCTAAGTGGCCACAGGATGTTTCCACCCCAGCCACGGGAACATTTCTTTGGCTATTTACTGGGTGAGGCCTGGCACTTTCACAGGGATTGCAACACCGTGAAACCCAAGGAGGACGGAGGAGAAGGAGCCTGCAGAAACCCTGTTCCCGGCAGGAAGAGGAATTCCCAGAGCCAGATCCATGGGGAGCTGTCACACACAGCCCCATAGCAGCTCCACCAACAGAAACCAGAGGTGGCTCTCAACACCCACTCCAAGCTGGGCTTATTCCAGCCAAGGAGCACTGGATCCATCATCATCCTTCATCTGGATGATTCCCATGCAGAGCTGGGATGTTTCGGCTGAAATGGGGAAGATTTTTCCTACCTTGGCTTTCACCAGAACATCCCCAAAGAGCTGCCAAGACAGAGGCGAGCAGGGAAAATTCAGAATAACCACAGGCAGCAAGGGGGAATTAAGAGACCAAACAAGCCTGCCCCGAGAGTTCTGCACTTCAGCCCAGCTCTGGAGTGGCAGAGCAGAATTCTGTGACTCCCTCCTCACCAAACAGGGTGGCTCTGGCTCCTCTGGGATAGGGAAGGCACTCTGGCCATCATGTCAATCCACCTCCCTGCCAAGTTCCCCCACCAGCCCTACAAAAGCAGCTGCAGCTGCAGGGATGTAACGCTCAGCATCCTTTGCCAGGCTGAGAAAACATCAGGTTATTCCTGTCTCAGCCTGGAAAACAAGAAAACCCGTGGAAAACAGGCTTAAAAAGTCAGGTCTCCTTCCCTTCCAAACAGCTCAGAGAGGGAATATTTTTAAATGATTCAGGATTTGAGGAAAGCTGCTGCCCGCCCAGCCGGCACCGCTCCTCCAGAGCTGTGTGCTCCACTTGTTTTGCCTCCCAGGATGCCTGACTGAGGCTCTTAGCTGGATTTTAGCACTTCAATATTTCATGGGCAGCTGTTCTCAGCAGGCCACTCAATAATACATAGAGCCACTGGTTAGAGGACTTGGGCAAGGTTATCTGAGGCCCTGGCTTGGAGCAGGGAGCTCCAGGGAGCCGCTCCAGGTGCTCGGCAGTGTCAGGGCTGGAGCCACCACGAAATTTGGGGTCTGCAGCCCCTCTCCTGCTGCCCGTGGAGCGAGTCACAAGCAGAGAACACAGGCCAGGAAATCTCCAGTTCCAGTTTTGATCAGCTGCCTGCTAGAGAGAGAGGAAAACCTGGAACTGCCGTGGTGGGTTTGGGTTCCGCTTCCCAAGAGGAAAAGGCAGAGCTTTGTCTGAAGGCAGCTCTTTGCAGGAAGCCCTCAGAGATCCCTACAGAGAGGCTTCCCTGCTCATCCACTCTCTCAAGAGGCTCTAGAAATCCTCTTCAAATCCACACTTTGTATGCTCCAAAGGGCCCGGAGCCAGCTCTGGCAAAATCCATGGAAAAAGCAGAGCAGCACCTTCACCAAAGGGCTGCAGGAGCCGCCCTGGAAGGACAAAAAGTGAATTTTGGGGAAACAAAAGGAACTTTAAAACTACCGAGCACTTCAGAGTGCCTGGCTTACAAAGAGCTTCATGCCTCAAGCACATCCTCACCAGGCTCTGCTCTGATTTCTTGCCCTCCACGATCCTTGTACAGCAGCAGGAGCTTGAATTCACTCAACAGGGGAAGACCCTTCCTACAGCCCACTGCTTTCCCCTCCCAAACCCTGCTCCTGCAGCCCCCCTGCTGCACAAGGAAATTTAAAATAAGCCCTGAGAGTTCTATTTTCATCTTGGTGGGCGGGAGAAGAAGTGAGATGTGTTTTTCTCCCCTTTCTGGTTTTAATTATGATCAAACATTTCAGTTTGATGAAATTTCACGGGGGCCTGAGCCTGCTTGGTCTTTCAAGCCTCAGTTTGGGAGGAAGGCAGAGTTTCATTCCTTTGGTTTAAGTCACCCAGCACCCATCTCTGAGTTCCTCATGGATCAGACATGAAGCTGGGCCATTTTTCAGCTGATTGGCCACGTTCTGGATCCCGTTCAGCAACACATCCCATGGGGCTTTTAAAACCCTATTTTAAAACTGAACGAATCAGAGTCCACCACTCAGAATCAATTAAAGATTTTCAAGCTGCCAGGACCTAAATCTGAGGGTACAACCTGTCCCAGGGACAAGGAGATGGGGACAGATGCCACTCACCTGCTCTGAGCAAGATGACCTGGTCATCCAGGGGCAGCTCGGAGAAGTGGGGGATCCTCTTGGCCCACTCCACCAGGGTGAAGAGCTGTTTGTCTGCTGCCTGGCAGATGTTCGTCACCGGGTCATTGGGCTGCCAAAAATAAAAAAAAAGAGAGATGGAAAAGCTTGGAAGAGGCAGAGCAAGGAAAAGAGAGGCTGGAGGAGCAGCCTGCCTGCCACCCCTGAGGTGGGTGTTATCAGTCACAGGCAGAGGAAGCGATTTGGCTGCTCCACCACAAGGGCTGTAATAGTTTTTAGCAAGCCCCGAAATGGGAATTGGGAGTTCTGAGACTCCAAATCCATCACCCTGACTGATGAACCCAAGCAGCTCCAGCCTGGGGAAGGGCAGACTCCAGCATCTCCCAGCTCGATAAACCAGCACCAGAGGGGGCATTACAGGAAAAAAAAGAGAAACCCCCTTTCCTTTGAAATATTATCCAGTAACAAAAACCATCTGCTCTCAAGGAGGACAGTCAGCCTAAACACACCAAATCCCTGTTTAAAGGAACTGCTCACAGCTCAAGTGGATTTGTGATTAGGAACTGGAAGAGCCAGCCTAACCCTGCTCCAAGTGTGTCTGTAGGGTTTACCTCCCTGGACAGGGACGTATGAGCCCTTCCCATCTCCCGCTGTAATCCCTGCTGATATCCAGCAGCTTGGATTGTACAATCAGCTTCTTTCCATGTCCTTAAAAGAGCAGTTTCCAAACTGGAGGAGGAGTGTTTACTTCACCCCTGGCTGGCAGGGGGAAGGGGGTTGAATTCAGAGGCAGAGCAGACACGAATGTCAGCGTAACCTGTGGCAGAGCCCACCAGGTCCATGCTGCCAAGCCACCCTCGTGCCCCTCAGAGCCGTGCCCCACACCCCTGCCCAGTCCCCTGGCAGCGAACCCGAGGCTCTGTGCCTCAGTGGCCGACGTCTCCCATCCTCCAGGCTTAAAATAACCGGGATTTGGCGAGCTCAGGGCACCTGCCTCGGAAGTATTTCCACCTGTCGCGTGCAGAGATGGATGGGCACCGGCTGGCACCGGGCACCGCCACGGGGATGTGCCCCCCTGGCCCAGCCCCTCTCCAGCAGCTCCCCCAGGGGAGCAAGGGCAGGGCAGTCTCACTCCCAGGGAGCTGGGGCTCTTCCCTGAGGAAGGAGATGTGAGCAGGGCCCGGGCTTTTCCCAGGAGAAGGAGATCAGATGGGATTTTCCCTGGACAAGGGGAAAACCTGAAAGCGCACGTGAGGAGGAGCTTTGCAGGGTTCAGTGTTTCCCTGGAAGCACAGGGAATGCTGGCACTCAGGGGCAGGAAGGGGGAGAAGGGACACCAGAGGCCCCGAACATCCCCAACCTTGAGTTATCCCAGTTTGCTCAGCCTGGTGGAGAATCCTGGCATCCCGGCGAGGTGGGATGGGGATGGAGCCCTCCACGCCCCATCATGACTTATGGGAGACCCCCTGCTCCAGCAGAACCCAGCCCTCGCAGCAACAAGAGCCTGCAGAGCCCCATAAAAGGTGTAATTTAGGTAAATGAGATGTTTTGGGCAAATCTTTCAGCAGGGCAGGCTCCCGGGCAGGTTTGTCACCACGTGCTGGGCTCCAGGTGCCCCAGCCCTGGCTGTCCCTGCACGGGCAGCACAGGCTGTACCCAACCTCTGGTGCTCCAAAGCCTCAGCTTCAGTTCCACCTCAGATGGCAATTCCTGGAACCACCACGGCCCTTCCTGGCAGAACTTGATCACCAGAGCGTGAGAAGCAGCTGGAAGCATCCAGAGGGCCCTGGCTGGCTGCGGGAGGGGGGTGGCAGGGCTGGAAACCCTCCCTGTGCATGGAAAGCAAATCCCCTCCTGCAGTAAATAGCAAGGGCACGGTGCCGGGGTGTGACAGAGCCAAAGGGCACCTGATCCTCCTGGAAAACGGGAGCTTGGAGGCATCTCCCAGAAAATGGTGACTTGAAACCAGACGTTCAAAGGCTGATTAAGAGCTAATGGGGAGGACAGCTCTCAGTTACAGGCGTTGCCTTTCAGGGGCCAGGAGCCCGTCCCAGGCGGTGCTTACAGGGGAGAAGCCCGAATTCCCAGGGCATGGGGCAGAGGCAAAGCCACCCCCACTGCCCAGGGACATGGCACAAGGTGACAGCCACAGACACGAGAGCATGGCGTGAGTGACAGGACAAGGGGGAACGGATTCAAACTAGAAGAGAGTGGGGTTAGATGGGATATTAGGGAGAAATTCTTCCCTGTGAGGGTGAGGAGGCCCTGGCACAGGGTGCCCAGAGAAGCTGTGGCTGCCCCTGGATCCCTGGAAATGTCCAAAGCCAGGCTTGGAGCAACCTGGGCTAGTGGAAGGTGTCCCTGCCCACGGCAAGGAGCTGGAATTAGATGATCTTTGAAGATCTTTTCCAAGCCAAGCCATTCTGTGAGTCTCTGAATGTCTGATTCTATTTCCCCACCCAGGCTGGGCCTCGAATGCCACCCCTTGGATCTTCTGAGCAACCTGGGATAGCGGAAGATGCCCCTGCCTGTGGAAGCAGATGGTTTTAAGGCCCCTTCCAACCCAACCCACTCCATGTGGGGGACAAGGGTGTTCATCCACCCTGCCACCCCCATCCCAGCCTGCCACAGCCAGCTGGAAATGCCCCTGCAGGTCCCCAGCAGTGCTCAGTACAGCCGGACCGAGGTGCAGAGGCACAAATCAAAGCACCCAGCACACGAGGCCAACAGCAAACAGCTCCTGCTTCCCCCCCTGTGTTCACCAGGGCCTCGATTTGCTGCTTTTCCATCACCTGGGCTCTGAGGGAGGGCCGGCAGGGCCGCAGCTCCTCCGTCTTCCCCCTCTTCATCCGCTGGCCTCGTCAGGGGGAGCTACCAATCTCATCCATCTGCTAAGCCTGCTACAAATGTCACCTCGTCGGCAGCAGAAGCCGCTTGACAATAATAGGGCATTTCAACAAGCCTCCCGCTTCTATTTAGATGCAACACACATCCTTGTTCGCAGTAATGCGTGTTGAATTATGCAGGAACCGGCTTTCAATTTGCTACAAGAGGCTGAGGAGACGCGGTGCCAGACGAAGCCATTTATTTCAGCTCGCTCTCCG
>VZRQ01010886.1:526747-538938 GCA_013397975.1 Machaerirhynchus nigripectus
CCTCCACCCTGCCTCGGGCTCGGGGCAAGCCCCAAACAGACAGGAGAGACCTGTCCCGAATCCTGTGGGGTGGGGACGATCTCGCCAGCAGCCTGTCACGTGCTGCTGAGTTATGTCTGAGCAGCTCAGAGATGAAAAACACTTATTAGATGCTAATAACATTATTATTATTAATGACCTCCCTTGGAAACCTGCACACGCTTTTCCTACACCTGGACAGCAGCTTGGTGCAGCTGCAGTGGGAACTCTCTCTTTTCTCTGTCACTTGTCACAGACCCTAAATCCCAGCCTTTTCCACACACCACTGTTTGCCACAGCACATTTCAGCCCACTCTGCTTGAGAACAGCCCCGGCATGGCTGGCCACAAGAGACAAGGCTCTGAACTCCCGGCTGAGCACTGAATGGGGCAGTCCAACAACGTAAAAACCCCTCTATTTATTGCCAGTCACCCCAGCACTCCCTCCCTGCTGCATCTGAAGCCGGTTATGGGATGTTCGGGCAGAGCAGCAGGGGCACAGGTATTGTTTGGGGGAAACCAGAGCTGCCTGTGACACAAGGAGGCTTTTCAGACCATCAGTGGGACCAGCTCTGCGCCAAGTGCAAAGCCAAACCCTACAATATGAAACTCCAGGTAGATTTGTGTCGTGGCTTTTGTCCATCTGGCGCGGATTCTTCGCCTTTTTCAACCCATCATAAAAAAACCCTGTTTTAATTTCACCCCCCAACTGCACTCCTGCTTTTTCAGCCATCAGAAAGAAGTTTTTGCTTAATGCCAACCCTTCTTCAGTGGCACAGATGCACCAAGATTCCTCTGGGCACATTAGAAGAGATGAAACACCTACTAAATAACACAAAGGCCTGAGAGAAAGGCAAACCCGCAACAAAAGGGATCTTGTAAAAAAGACTTAAATGCCAAAGTGCCGATGCAGAGCTGCTGCTGCAGCTCTCGAGGATAAAGGTGCAAAGCTGGGATCACTGGGGTCACTCCACCAGCGTGTCAGCCCCAAAAACACATCCCCATGCTGGACACTGGGACTTGTGGCAAAGCACTGCGGAGCTCAGGGCAGGCAGGGGCTACTTAAAGCCTTCAGTCTGCAAATCTCAACCTCATCAGCGCCACGTCCCTGGCCTGAAGACTCAGACACGCTCCAGGGGCTGTAGGAGAGAGGATCCTACAGGGCACCTCGGCAGCACCTGCCGGTGATCAGGCTGGAGCCAGCTGATAAAACCCCACAAGAAGAGCCAGAACGGGCAGGGACCGCACACGTAAGGAGTCACTTCCATCGATGCGAGCTCGGAGCTGCTGCAGCAGAAGCTCGGTGCTGCAGCTCCCCGCAGAGCCGCTCAGGGGACAGCTGACTCAGCCCAGCTCAGCCCCACGCACGCCCGGCCTCGCCCCGGCCCGGCTGGCTGCCGGCAGCACAGACACCCCGGGCAGAGCAGATGGCACAGTCCCACCCAGCAGCCAAAGATAACCCCGGCCCTCGCCGGGGAGTGTTATCAGCTCTGCTGCAGCCGTGCTTCCAAGCCCAGGCAGCCCCCTCCAACGGCAGGACGAGCGTGGAATCACTTTGCCATCGCCCCCGTCCATCCATCCCGTTCCCTGCAGGAAAGCAGCTTCCCAGAGCTGAGCTGGAGACCCCCGTTACCCTCCTTTCCCTCTGGGATGATGCCTCAGGCACTGATCTTCCCCAAGGAGGGCACCTGCAGGTGAAGCTCGGCTGCTCCTTGTTCTCTCCACACCACCCGCAGTTTGTGAACACAACCTGTCCCTCCCCTGGGAATGATGCAGGACACCTGCCCAGCCCTGGGTGATGGATGCAGCTTTTGGGGATGCCTGCCAGGCTGTTGGCTCAGTTGCTGATCCTATTTTGTCTCCCTCCAGGCAGCTCCAGGAACGAGGTGGGAACAGCTTCACTCCTCATGTGCGCAGTGGATTTGCTCCTGCAGCAGCTCTGGGCCCGCCCTGGGGTACACAAGAACTCCCCTCCCAAAATCATCTCGCTGTCACCTCCTTCTCCCAGGTGTGGCACTCCCCAAGTCCCTTTTCAGGATCCAGAGGCTGAGTTCCAACCCTGTGTCTCCACTTCCCTAACTGCGGGTTCAGCCTGAGAGCCCCAGGGCCGGAGAGCCCAGCACGCTGTCCTGAAAGCTGCAGGGATTTTCAGCTGGCACTCCAGACTCACGGATCCTGTGGGCTCCAAGACTTGGACTTCCCATCCTGGCTTCAGAAGCTCAGCAGAGCTGAGAGGACATCCAAGGAGCAGGCAGAAGTGTCTCAGAGCTGCCAGTCACTCACACACATTCCTAGCAGAGTTTTCCATCTCCCCAATCAAGCCCAGTGGAAAATGCCTGGATTTCCTGCCACCAGCAGATCCCTGGAGCTGCTGAGGGCCTGAAAAGCTGCTGCTCCATCTTAGCAGAGATGCTGAGGGACACATCACCATCCCAGGAAAAGAATGGGGACTGTTGCTTCCTGAGATGTAGGAAAAAACAGGGGATAGAGGGAAGGAAGGAAGGCCAAGTGGGTTTTTTAACCACAAAATACAGAAAAATCTCCAGCAGTGAGCAGACCCCTCACCACACAGACCTCCCCTCCCCTCTGGAGTCCACTCCCCACTCCCACTGGGGATTAGTCAAATAAACCACGGTGGAGATGCCAAAAACATATTTTTCAAATGGGTCTGGTCTGGGAACTGGGTTTCCTTTGCGGGTTTGGCTGTTATTTGTGTTTTTAAGAAGAGAAACACAAAGGTGGCAGCTGCACGGGAGCTCGTCCGGCGACAGGGAAATGGGAATAACCTTGTTCTCCTCAGCTCCCCAGCTGGTCCTGAGGGTGGCACAGCTTCTGATCATCACCGTGGGTCTATCCACCTCAAACGCAGGAGCTGAGCCAGGAATCTGGCTCGCTGCATCCCAGAAAAAGACTCTCCTGCAAGGCAGAGTGCTCCCAAGCCGTGGCCGCCCCGCGTTTCCAGAGCTGAGCTTCCCAGCCCTCCCCTCCGTGCTGACGGCTGCGCCAACGCTTTTATTTTCCTTCAAGGAGCCTCAGACAGCTGAGAGCTTCTCCAGGCTGATTCTTCTGAACACGAGGGAAGCATTTGAACCTTGCAGTTCACTTGAGGAGGAAAAAAGATGCAGTCAGGGAGCTCGGCGAGGCAGCCCCACCTCCTCCAGCTATGTCTGAGCCGAGCCAAGGACAGAAGCCTGTGTTTTCCATGGCACCTGATGAAGAGCCTCTCCTGTTGTTCTGCCTGATTTGGTCCGTGCTTGCCTCAGGCCAGCTGCTGTCATGTTTCATCTTGAGCTCCTCCAGCCCATCTGCACTTCCCCAGGCCATGGCACAGCGCGACGTGGAGCCCCATGTGTCCAAACCGCTCCTTGGTGACCTCTCGTGTCTGTAAAACCCAAAATGGCTCATCCTGTGGGTTGCAGATGAGCCTCAGCTACCCAAGTCTGAGGGCTGATGAGCCAAAATGCCAGATCCATGCTCTGCAGGTGCCCACATCACGCTGGACACCTTGGCTGTGCTCGTGGGGCAGCATCTGATGGCTAAAAAAGCAGCTTCGAGTCCGCTGCAAAGGGCCACCCAACCCAGTCCAGGTGCCCAAACCAACCCCTGTGGGTGGCCACGCTCGTGGGCACTGCACTTCTGTGCCAAAGGAATGTCAGGGAAGGGAGGGAGAGCCCCAAAGGAAAGGATTTTCCACGGGGAAATGGTGCTTCTGAGAGGGCAGGAGCAGCACAGGTTTGTTCATTCACTGGGAGAGACCTGGAGGCTACAGCAGCTCCAGCGACACTCACCCAGTGTCAATACAGAGCTTTTCGGGATGAAAATCCATCCCACCAGGAAGAACAGCGTGGGGCTGTGACTTTTCACAGGGAAAGGGCAACTCACTGCCCCCAAAAATGGGGTTTTCTCAGGGGGACAGACCCCGTGTCCTGAGAGCACAGGGGGAAGGCACCAAGGGAGCCCCACACCCGCTCGGTTTTGGTTTTCCCCCCAGCCTGCAGGTGGGTGGCTCGTTATTTAGGAGGTGCTGGGTGGGGGTTACTGGGGATTTCTGTTTCTCTCACTCTGGAATTTACTGGGCTCTGCTGCCTTTTGTGAAGCCACGTCCTCGCTGTGTATCACCAGCATCTCGAAGCGTTTATGCCCCAGGTACCTGTTCATATCCAAAATGCCAAGACAGCTGAGGAAACGAATTCAGACAGTGTTTCTTCTGCTTTGCTTTCGTGTGTCACCTTTTTTTTTTTTTCTGTTTCAGAGGTGCAGCTTTCTGCTACTGTAAACAACCTCAAAAGCTGCAACACATGAAATAAATGGTGGGGTTTTTTTTGTTTCCTCCAACGTTTTCAACTGAGCGCCGCAATTTTTTCAAGGAGTGCAAAATACCATCGTGGTAATTAAAAAGTGTCACTTCTGAGTGTTTAAAAAAGTGGATTGAAACCTTGGAACAGCTCTGGAGAACAACAGCAAGAAATCCCTAGCTCACTTCACTCTCTGGAGTCTGAAGTATAAGCAAACAGCAGCTAAAAGAGAGAAAACCATAAGCCAAACCCATTTTCTCAACCTAAGAGCATCCTTCAAAGCAAACAAAAAACCCAAACCCAGCATCATTTAAGCAGCTGGTTTAAAGAGCAGCACTTTAAAAGGATGTAAGAAACAAGCTCATTAAGCTGGGAGACATTTTCCATTCCAAAATTACTCCTAAAAATAACTGTGCTCTTGACCTCTGCCCCTTCACTAGGCTGTGGCCACTTGCCTGCTTTCACGTTCGCTTGGACACCGGGTTGGAAGCCTGAATTCCTGCTCTTTCTCCCCAGACTCCTCGTGCTCCTGAGGGGTGCTCCAGGAGCAGGGATGGCTCCAGCTCCAGGGGGATGCACAGCCATGGCAGGGGATCAGGCACGAGTCATCCCACGTGGGAATCTTCAGGCCCTCTGGGCTAAGTGATGGAGGAGCTCCCTGGAGACATGGGAAGGTCTCTGGGCTGTGCAGATGCTGCAAGTCCAACCCTTCCCAGGTTAAACCCCTCAGCTCGGCAAGTGAGAGGGGGAAAACCAACCCACAGACTTGGGAGGAGGAAGAATTAACTCAGGCTGCGAAGTTTAATGAAGTTCTGAAATCTGAGACCAGGCATGCAGCTGGCCAGATGTCCTGCATGCACCGAGCAGGGCTCTGGATCTCGGCACAGCAGCTGCAGCCACGCTGTACCTGCACCTGGATCTAGGAACGACTTTGGGATCAGCTCCGCAGCCCGGGCTGCAGGTGCCGCAGGAGAACAGCTCTGTGCTCTCCAGATGGGCTCCGAGATGCACCAACACCCAGCTGGCACCAAACCCCAGCCTGCAGCCTGGCACGTGGACGCCCTGCTCCCAGCCCGGGCAGCCCAGCAGGTCCCGCGGAGCCGGCCTGGCTCTCCCCAGGAGCCCCTCGCGGCCGGGGGGAGGCTCCGGGAGCCGGTTCCCAGCGGCCGCTCCCCGTGAGGCGGCCAAGGGAGCATGAGAAAGGGCTCCTCGCTGGTATTTCCTGCTCCCTGTGCGATCCCGAGGCGCTGCCAGCACTGCCGGGGCCGGCACCTCCTCACACGGGACGGCCGGAGCCGCGCCGCGCCCCCGCCCGCCCTGTCACCTCTGCTGTCACCTCCCGGCACGCAGAACCACCCCCATCCCAAGCCAGCCGGTGTTTACTCCCACCTCTCCACGAGACCTCTGCCTCCCCTTGAGGCACTTCCCACTTTTTCCCTTCCAAGCCCGAGGCTGCTGATGCACAGACACCTCAGACCCTAGCGAGGAGCACATCGAGCGTGGAGAGTTCAGCTCCCGGATGCAAAGAGACACCCCCACAACAATAATCCCTGCATTAGGCAACATCCCTGATGGTAATCTTAATTTTGTTGACTATCCGGCATTTAGTGGGAGACAAGAGTACAAAAACCCAAAGCCTTGCACAGCTGGCAGAAATTCTTAGGGGAAAAACGTTCCCAGTTGCTTATTTATTATCTCAGAGAGCGTGAGGCTCGTTCACAGCGAGCACGGGATCTGACGTGTTTTTAACAGGGAACAGCCAGAAGAGATGCACAGTGCAGGAGGAACCCTCTGCTCCTGCAGGATTTCCCCCCTTTAAGCCAAGGGCTATAGCCCTGAAGGATCCCTGTCCCCCAGCAGGGCCACCCTGGGCCCGCTGCTGCTCCTGCCCTGGCTGGGAACAAGGTCCATCCCTCCAGGTCTGCTCTTGGCATCTCCATCTTCACCTGGAGACCCCTCAGCTGTTTGGATCAAACACTTCCAGACCTCCATCAGGTGCCCTGTTCATTTTCCTTCTCTAATCCAACTTCTCAGCTAAGTAAGAACCCCTTTCCTTTTACCCCCTGGCCCAGGTTTTTGGGTACGATGGTGCCTCTCACTCCTCCTCCTCCTCCCAGCACCACTCCCCACCCCAGCCCTGCCTCTCACCACAGCTCCAGCACTCACTTTGGAGCTTTTTACTGTGCTTCCACCACATCCCAGTACCTCTGGGCTACAGGAGAGATGCTTCCCAGCAGGAATCTGCTGTGCCTTTACGCAGCTATAAATTAGGTCTCCAGAGCAAGATGTTTTTTACGGAAATGAGGCCCATTACCCTGGCTCTGTTACTTAAAAGAAACAAGAGCTTATGCCAGAGGATAAAAAGGCAGCTATGTTGTGAGTATTTAGGCAAAAGGAATTAGCAATGCAGGACTCAGCCCAAAACTCTTCCCCAAAATAGAGGTGGGAGCAGGAGTGGTGTAAGGACAATTCCTGGCGGCAGCAGCAGTCAGCTGGGACGGGTGCAATGGGAAGAGACCTTTTTTTTGACAAATCAGGTGGGTATCACACGTGAAACTCAAGAGCTGCTCCAAACCAGAGCCTGGCGAGATCCAACTCCTGACTTTCAGCTTCAGGACAACTGAGACATTTCTGTGAGACACTGAATTTTTAGGTTTATAACGAGAGACAGGGGAGTTATTCCAGCTTTCTCTACACGGGGATTATGCCCAAATCATCTAATGATGACTGCAAATCACCAGTTCCTGCCCTTCCCCAACGCTGCCCTCACCAGATCCATCAGCACTGCCTGAGCGCACTCCTGGAGTTACCAAGATCCCATCTGTCACACTTTTAAATAATTGTCTGATCATTATGAATTCATTTGCTATTCATTGTGATAATGTTAATCAAGACGAATTAATAGAGTCCTCACACTGTACGTGCTCCCTGGGGACTTCCACCACCATTTAGAAATTAATTAATGGACCTGTAATTTTTAGCGGCGCTGCCCATGCGATCACCGCTAACGGCGGGCACGGAGCAGGTACCTGCTCACAGGGTGGCAGGGCAGAGTTCCAGCACTCCTGCTGCCCCTCCCAGCCCTACACACCTTATTCTGGGGGGCTGAAAGGTAAGGGGGGCTCCAGATGCCTGTGGAAGGCTCTGGAGGCAGTGCCAGGGGAAGGGGATGCTCTGTGTTTCTCCTGCTGAACACGCAGGAGAGCTCTTGGCTTCTTTTTGGTCATCTGAGTCTCCCATGGCTCGTGTTTTGGATCAGATTTTCCTCATCCCGCTGCACATCTCCCATGGGATCCAGTATTCCCCAGTGCTCTGCATCCAGGGCAATGCCAGCCCCCACTCCCACACTGCCCTGAATGCCTCAGTCTTTCCAATTAACGCCGCAGCTCTGCTGGGGCAGGCAGATTTGTTTTGAGCACCGAAGGGTTAAGCTCGGCAGGGCCAAGGAGGTCCCCTGGGTGCCCTGGCAGTCCCCCCACACCTCCAGCACAGACAGCTGTGACACTTGGTGACTTTGGTCCTCGGGTAACCACATAAACCGAGCGTGGCAGGCTTTGCCCGACACTCAGAGCAGCTCCAGCGCTGCCCCGTTTAATCAACGCTCCAGACAGGGCTGAGTGCTCTTCAAAGGGTCCCAGGCTGGAGCTGTGGGCCAGGGCCAGAGCTGGGGTGGCTTTATCAGCCTGTCAGGGAGGCAAGTGTGGCTCTGAAGATGTAAGGGGAGAAAGCAGCATGGAGCCGGGGTCACTCTCACGTCACGTCTGCTAAGAGCCTGCTCTGCTGGCACATCAGAACAGACGCAGTCAGCATTTAAAAGGATCATTTAAAAGAGGCACTGCCGGGCAAGTTTAGATCTTAAATTTAAATTCTGCTAAGGGGAAGAGCTGTCTTAAGAGCCTGAACTTCTTTCTTCTTCCCAATGAGCAAAAAAATGCAGGATTGGATGAGGTGCTGAAGCCCTGGCACAGGGCGCCCAGAGAAGCTGTGGCTTCATCCCTGGATGTGTCCAAGGCCAGGTTTGGAGTGGAAAGCATCCCTACCCACGGCCCATCCATCATTTGAGCCCAAGCCCAGGACTCAGCACTGCCCTGGAGCCCACGAGAGGCTCTGGAGCCCACAGGACGCTCTGGCTGCGGCGCAGAAGCGAAATGCAAACGAGATTTTCGTCACCGCCGTGCAGACACCGCTCTTCCTTCCTAGGGAAGGAAAGCTCCCCGCAGCACCCGTGGGTGCTCTGGCCAGGCCAGGCCTTACCTTCTCTCTTCATGCCCATGGCCAGACACTTCTGGTAGCGGCAGTACTGGCAGCGGTTGCGCTGGCGCTTGTCGATCAGGCAGTCCTTGTTGTCCCGGCACGTGTAGGTCAGGTCCTTCCGCACCGTGCGCTTGAAGAAGCCCTTGCAGCCCTCGCAGCTGTAAACCCCGTAATGTTTACCTGTGGGGGGAGGGATAAAACTCGGGTTTGAAGGCAGCCCCAGCTCCCCTCTCTGCCACCAGCTCTTCCCAGGGCCTCTCCCAGCTGCGTTTGCGGGGAGCAGAGGTTTCCTGGAGCTGGAGCTCCGTAGGATCGGGATGCCATCCGTGGGCCACAGCCTACCTCGCATCCAGGGAAAGGCCATTTCTTGGCCCCATAGCAGGGCTGGGGCAGTGCAGCAGCGGGACAGGGTGACCCCCTGTACCCCTATGAACCCCCCACACCAGACACATGACCCCAGCCTGCTCTGTACCCTGTTCCCACCCTCCAATTCCAGCCTGGAGCACAGGAGGGGTCCCGAAGGACTTCCAAACCAGGCAACCAGAGCTCTGCTGGGGCAGAAAGCTTTTAGAAAAGCAGGAGAATAAAGGGAATTAGCACATCTTCATCTCCCAGGAGTGGAGACACTCCGTGTCAGGAGCATCTTTTTATGTGGCACTGTGTGACAGCACCAGCGTGGATCAAAGGATGGGGAGAGGGAGGACAGGACACCCCCAGTGCCTTGTTTGCCAGTAGGGTCAGGATGTAACCCCACTGCTAAACAGGCACCTGGGGTCTCCTGGCTCAGCCAGACCAGGACTCCTCATCCCCTGCCAGGTGCTGTCCTAAAATAGAGCTCCCACTGGCACTCCCCGTGCTGCCAGGAGCCAGGGAGCCAATGCCAACCCTCTGCCAGGGCACCCACGCCCCGAGCCCGCTGCCCTGAGCCCCCTCGCGGGGCAGGCGCCAGCCTCACCTGAAGATCTGTCCCCGCAGATGGCACATATGTGCTTGGTGAAGGAGGCCATCGTTCCTGAGGGGTGTGCTGGCACTTTGAGGACTCCATTGAGCCCCAGGGGTGGCTTAATGTCTTCTGTGCTGGTGACGGAGTTCATGGGCGAGTTGAGCTGTGGAGGCACAAGCACAGGGCTCAGCTGGGAGCGGGGACACGGGGACACCGGGCTGTGTCACTCAGACACGGGACAGGAGGGACAAGCAGGGGACAAGCTTCCAGTGGGGACCAGCACTGCTCCAAACACCAACTGCAAAGCTGAACCAAGAGGATTTGGGCACAGGAGCACAAGCACTCATCAGCCCTGGCACAGGAGTCGGGGTGGCTCTGAGCTGGCAGCAGGGTGACAGAAGGGAGAGGACACGGCCAGTCCCCCGAGCACCACCAGTAGCCACGCAGGGCTGACCATGCCCATCCAAGACGGACGTTTTTCCACGATTTAAGCAGAAGGCAAGTTCCTCCTGCACTGCCCCAGCACAGCCTCCACAGCCAGGCATCAGCGGCCACCCCAGCTGCACCCCAGCACGGGACACAGGGACAAATATCTGCAGTGGTGGCTCGTGGGAGAGCTGCTGGCTGGGAGCGAGCCCCTGCACGGATGATGAAGGCCAGGACACTCTTGTTTAGCTCTGCAATGCACAGATATCCTTCCAGCATTATCTCTCCAAAGGAAAGCTCCACGGCAAATAAACAGATCCCAGATGCAGCAGGGCCTGGCTTTCCAGAGCTGGCGTGGGTGGGACACGTCTCTGCCACTTCCAAATGCCTCTCCTTCCTTCCCTTGGCCCCCAACAAGCAGAGGACTGGGTGGAAGCTGGTGCTGGCACTGTGGCACTGGTGTGGAGTGAAGGGTTCCTGGGCTGAAGCCCCTGCTGGGCTGTCACACCCCGTGTGCAAAGAGAAACTGAGGCACAGAGCTGTAGGATCGACCCATCTTGGTAAGGGGACGAGCTCACCCTGCCCAGGAGGGTCTGGGGGGTGGATGGGAGACCTGAATTTGGTCAGCTCCGGATGCAGAGCCGGCTGGGATCACTGTGGCTGTCCCCAGGGGAATCAGCTTGCCAGGGACGGTCCCAGAGCCACCATCCCTGCCAACCTCCAAAGCCAGGTGGGACACACAGGACTGTGCCTCAGCTCGTTGCCTTTCTCCACCCTAACAGAGATCCTCAGCGACTGCACTTGTCACAAATTAACCCGGGGAAGTCCCAGGGCTTGTGATCTGTCAGTCAGAGCGGCACAGTTGCTCCTCCGCCTTTCAAGTCTCCAGGCAGGTGGGGAATATTTGGCAGGCAGGTGACTGACAGCCACACAGCAGAGCCAGGTAAACCCACCCCGGAGAAAAGGGATGGATCTGCCTCCCTCTGCCGCCCTGCCTGCGCCAGCTGATGAATCAAAGGCAGCTGGCACCTGGTGCCACCCAGGGATGCACTCCTGGCTTTAGCTGCTGTTTGACAGAGCAGAAAGGGGAGGGAGGAGCAGGTCCCCGGGCAGGAGCATCTCTTTTTGAGTCCCACACGATCTCTGTGCTCCCCTCGGAGCAGGGGCTGCCGGTCAGGGTGACCTGCCCCAGGAATTCCTCCCTGAGCACCTTCTGGGCGGCGGAGCCAGTTCCAGGTGCAGCTGGTGGTGATGGGTTGTGTCACGCTGCATCCCCGGCTGTGGGACTGAGGCCAGAGGCCACGGCTGCCTGATGAAGAGAAAACCTTTCGCCACCACTTCCCCCAGCCCCAGCAGCCCACAGAGCCCACCCCGAGAGCATCGGGGGGATGACGGGCAGAGCAAGGCCCACCCAGGAGGGTGGGGGTCCCACCAACCTCCTCAGCCCGGAGCATCAGCTGCTCAGAGCTGAGTCAGCCCCGGGCTGGGGAGGGGAAAGTCATCGGTTCCTCTCCCAGCGCTGGCCCCAAACCTCAGCAGAGGCACCCCGGGGTTCCCACACCGCCCTGGCGCCTGCCCCGGCCCTTCCCCTCCGGAAGCACGTGCAGGGAGGGGACAGAGGAGGGGACAGCAGCCTTGGCACAGCACTTCTGCTCCGGGACAGCACGGCCCCAGCTCAGCAGTGAGCCCAGACACGGGGGGAACCAGGGCTCTGCTTCCCCCTGAGGCCGGCACTTCTCGGCTCCTTCCCTTCCCTCTCCAGCTCATCGAACCCCGGACTGAATCCTGGCCCTTCCGGCAAGCAGAGCTTTATTCCTCCTCCTCCTCCCATCCCAAAAAACATCCCAGCCCTTCCCCGGTCCCCCGGGCGCCCTTACAAAGAGCATTGTGCAAAGGCAGACGGCGGCTCTGCAGAAGCCTAATCCCACGTCTGATCTCTCCCCACTCGCCCCCGGGCACCCCGAGCTGCTGCCAGCCATGCCTGGGGCTCCACACAGCCCTGCAAACTGCATGGAACAGCCCTTCCCTCGCAGCTCTCGCTGAAAATCCCGCGCTTTCCCCCCGTTTTCCCATCATTTTTAGGTAAGAGGGTTTAAGTAATGTGTTAAATCCCGGAGCTGCTGGGTGTAGCCCCCCCAGTCTGGCTGGGACCTTGCTCACCACTGCCTCACACCCCTCACCCCTGGGCCAGCTCAGTACCAGCATCCCCTTCCCGGGGATGCTGGGATGTGGAAGGATCCCTGCCACATTCCCTGA
>VZRQ01010887.1:5729-34959 GCA_013397975.1 Machaerirhynchus nigripectus
ACTCCAAGCCCCCATTTCTCTTTGCAAGTAAGTGTATTTGACAGTCTTGAAATACCTGGAAATTTTGCTTTGGAAATGCATGGGCAATGGCTGAGAAAGTCTGACGCTAATTGGAAGGATGCAGTAAAACCTGTCAGTAAGTTTAAATTTGCACTAGTAGAGCTAGCTGATCAGACAAATAGGAAGCTCATTTACTGAATTAATGTGCTAAAAATTCAGGTGATTTACCTTTTATCCTAGCTTATTTAACAGTCCACCTGTTTACATAAGTCGTCTTTCATTTTTAATTGGTGTCAGACCTTTAATACATTTTGGCATTGTTGGAAAAATAATGGGTGAAATGGCATGGTAAGATATTTCACAGAATTATGTGTTAATAGATATCTTTGTGTCTTTTTTTACTTTACTTTTTCACAAAAGTTAATTGCATTCAAATGATTGTTTTAAAGGCCTGGAAAATCAACTGTTGCATAGCTGTATGACTTCTAAGAAATGAGACACTGCGTTGTATGTGTGCCAAGTTTAACTGCTAACTGGTTACTGACAGCCAGTAGTAATGCAGTGACAGTGCAGGAACTATGCAGGAATTCTGCAGCTGACTACAATGTTTAATTTACACTGACTAATGAAATAAAAAACATCAGACCACCGAGGCCCTTAAAACTGGATAAACTCTTATAGAGTGTGAGGCAAGTGTAGAGTCTGTAACAGAACTGAGGATCAAGTTTGCATGTATTTGAATTATTTAAGTGTTTTTAAGGTTGTGTTAAAAGCTTGGCTTTAGGTTAAAGGTTTCAGCAATGGCTCGCAGATTTCTTTCTGTATGCTTAAAATTTGACCCTTATTGTATGCTAGCGGCCTGCTTTCTTTCTGCATAGCAATGTTCCACTATGTGTGCAAGGCCTAGTGGCAGCACAAACTTTTTAAACTCAAACATTTTAGCCTCTGGCTTACCCTTGTCAAAAGTGGCTCCTGAGCTTTATTATTTGTTTTAAATATATACGTTCAACTTCGATATTTTGACTAGGCTGAAGTGCATAGGGCACCGATCCACATTCAGTGATTAATGATGGGATTTATAGTGTATTTATCAATAGTAAAGATAAATACAGGTGGTGTGGTCTCCAGACTTTCATATGCTTGATTGTTGGTCCTTTATTCCACTTATGTGCAGCTGTGGCTATGAAAGTATAGCAGATAAAAGTGGTGTTAAGAACTCATTACCAAATACATAATCTTCCTGGGATCTTCTGGAAAATTGTGAGGAAATCTTGAGTGGAGAACTGTACTGTAAGCTGTCGGTTGCTTCCACAGCAGTTAGCAGTTCCATCAGGCTTTACTTTGCTATTGGTGGAATACCATGCAGTGTTTTGGGAGGGTGGAAAGTAGTCTTAGTAAAACACTCATTTGCATATTTACAAAGCTGGGTTGAGTGACCATGCTTAGTGGATTAAACATGGCTGCTTCTTCTTTAGGACAATTCTGCAGCGTCTGCTGATTTTAAGAGTTTAAGAACAGGGAAAAATCAATAGTCTAAATGAATTGTTTAATATGTTAGCTAAAGAAAGAGAAAAACCAGAACACTTTTATTCTGAAATACTGTTATTATCAATGACAGTTGGGACAACTGGCTGTGCTGCTGCTGTGGTGCATGCAAAAAGAGTCTCAGTTCTTCCATTGATTTAGATTGTAAACTGAAACCTTGCAAACTATCCACAGTTAGTGTCTTGGGGATAAAATATCAAGTCCATTATATTCCATTTCTGGATTTAGTGTAGCTACATTATACAGAAGCCCAAAACTTCAGTTTTGCTTCCTCTAGAGCAGGGGGATGAGGATGACATAAAATGCCCAGCTGTTATCTTTTTGTAATTGCAAGCAATGATATGTGAGAGCACCATCATGCAGCTTTCTTGATCAGATACGAATGCATGAATTAATAGAGGTGACTTCAGCTCAGTGTGCTAATGCATGAATGGCAGGCAGTGACTAGGACTGGGACATGATGTAACAGATGCTGTCAAAGTCTGATGGGATAAGGAAGCTGAGTTTATTTAGTCCTATATATAAATTTTAGAAGCAGCATACCACTTAGGTTTACTGACAGTTTCCAGTGATCAGTTTTTACATTATCATGTATCCGAGCAATAGTTTACAGGTTTGATTTCTATGTAATTTTGTGGATGATAAATGTAAGTGACTGTTTGGTAGCAGGGAGCAAGGATGTGTTTAGGAGTAGACAAGCGTTTGTCTTATTGAATAATATATGCATGAAGAGAGGCGGTAAAATGCTGAGTAAAATGCTTCATAGATGAGAGGCTTAGAAGAGAAGTGAGGAAGTGGTGCTGCCTGAGATAAGGTAGAGGTCAAAGATCTCACTAGATGCCTGATGAGGTATATTTAAGGAGGATGTAGTCTGAATGACTGTTCCCTCTACATGCTCTACTTTTATTGGGTATTAGAAAAAGTATGGAAGCTGATAGAGTTTTTCCTACAAAATGAAACACAGCTTTCAAGATGGAAAATAGGTAAGCAAACAGTAACTTAGCTGTTCTGTAACTTTTGAAATTGTAAAATAGTTTTAAGTTGTGGAGTGATTGTCCTCTCACTCTTTTCAACCTTTTGTTCCAATTTCAATTTTATAAATAAGATGTATCTGATGCAAAAAGGTAATGCTCTGATTTTTCAGATAATGCTGACTTCCTATGTATTGGAAGGGTGTTTATCAGATTTTACTTTAGCAGAAGCTATTTCTCTTAAGTAATGGTGGAAGCTTGACCGGTGGTGTAACAAAACCATTGACTTCATCTTTTGCAACTGTTTGAAAGAGATTTTTTCATAGCATTAATTATTCATTGATAAAATTGTAGACTGTAACTGAATTTCATTCACTATAAGCCATAGCCAAATTGTACTTTAATTCTCCTGAAGAGATGTTAAATGGCTTAGTTTTAAAGCACTGTATATTGCAAAAAGAGACTTGTTTTCTCATTTTGGTGTCCTGTCCCCCCCCACCTTCTGTAGTGAATATTTATGGTACCCAGACTTGTGAAAAACAGGGTTTTTTTTCCCCCAGAACCGAGAAATTGTTCTGACCTGGGATGGGGAGTGCAGACAAGAATCTGATGAAGAGTGATACACAGCTTCATTGGACAGTTCTGACAAAAGTAGGAAGGGGGAAGAGGCAGACAACTGTCAGAGTTGCTACAGTGGTGATCAGAAGGACTAGAGTTGTTTTTCCTGCTGGTAAGAGGGCATATGGAAGTCCAACTTAATATGGGTAGGGGTATAAGTGGTAAAGATTGAAAACATAGGTCAGATGTGAGCATTGTAATCTCAGTACCTAAGAGATCCAAAGTCTTGTTGTAGTTAAAAGGAAGGACTTGTGTCTGTTCAGCAGGACAAGGAAGGGTGCTGATGTTGTCAGAAAGCTGAATATTCCCAGTATGTAGAATAAGCTTAAGGGAGCAAGATGTCAGTAAGATCAAAGCTGCTCCTTCCTGATACACAAAGTATGAAATGATAGCTAGTGAAATGTTAGAATGGATGAATGGAAAGAGATGTGAATCATGGGCATGCGCTTTAGTGAATCCTGCCTGTTATGAGGTCCATCTTCCCCTCCCTCATTGAATAACAAAAGTAAGTTAAGTAGAGCTTGAATGTTGAGAAACATCTACTGAAAGAAGGAAGCAGAGGAAGATGACTGAACAATGAGACACTAAGCTGTGATTTTAGGAAATAAAAGGAAAAGCACAAAAATCTGTAAAAGTTTAAAGTTCTGGGAGGGAAATCAACATTTTCTGGAACTGCTGAAAAGTACAGGAACCTGAATCCAGAAGACGTCATCACTAGGGACCATGGTGAGAGCCATCCCAGTGTGATACGCTGCACTGGAACCAGCAAGGGCCCAATGGCAGAACCACATTCCAGGCAAGGGCCTTGGTGTACTCAGTGACTTAGCTGTGGGAGTGAGAGGGTGCTGTCGGCCAAGATGGTGGTGTGATATAATGAAACCAGCTCAGGCAAAAGTTAATGGGTGAATGAGGTGGGAGAATCTGCAGCATTAGAGTGCAAGGATAGTCTGTATATTAGCCTGGGATACATGTAGCCTGATGGGTAGGCAGAGGGGTTTTCTATAGCTGTGTTTGGTCCAGGAGTCCAGGAGGTATAGCATGTCATGCAGCCTTGGTGAGAGAGTAAGTGTCATGAGCCTGGGGATTGAGGTGTGTGTGTTTGAGTATGACAAAGTCAGAGCAGATCCACTTGTATTGCAGTTGATGCTGGTTTGAAGTATCAGAAGCAGAGTGGGAATGCTGTATTTGTACAGTGGGCTGGAGGTGGGACTGCTGCAGAAGGAGCCTACAGTTTAATCTTCTGTCAGTAGCTGAGTACAAGTAATGTGAGTCAGCAGCAACATGTTTGATGCAGGCTGGAGGGATCTTTGACGGGCTTATGCTCTGCAGAGCACACTGCCCACACACCATACTCTCTGCATTGACCAGCTCCTCCCCCACAGGTAAAAGCACCTTTGGTCAGCTGCTTTCTGTCAGGAATGGATATATTTGCAAGCAGGGGGCCGTTGTGATGTTTGTGGGCAGTATGCGCTGTAGATGTCTTAACAGTGGTGTCTAGTGTGGTGGTGACAGCTCGCAGGCCCTGATGTGGTGCAGCGACACACCACGACTTGAGTGATGCATGTCAGCTGTTAGGAGGCTCTGACTGAGCCTGCAAAACCTGGGTAAATGTGGTGTGCTGAATAAAGGCTGAGATTGGTAGTCTCTGGTCTTTGTAAATATGGATTTCAAGCCCAACTACAGGCCTGATGTCTGTCTTCCTAAGGCTGGTAACCTTAGGTTGCCTGACAAAGATCATAAATGACAAAGGCCTTAAACTCTGACAGAAGTTGTAACTGTATTTCCAGTTACAGTTTAGCAGAGTTGTCACTCTTGCCCCTCCCTTTTCCTAGGGAGGGGGCACATTCGTGGTTGACCAAGCCTGCTGCCCTAAGGAAAACTGCTGATACGGAAGCACAGTGTGGCTGTGGGCATGGGAGTTCTCCAAGAGCCTGTTCCAGCAGACTTGAAATCTCTTGTCACTCAGTGAACTCCTCCAAGGACAGACTACAAAACAGGCCTATCAAAATAATTGTTTTCCATGGTGAAATACTTGTCGTGAATATGGTAAATGAAAGAACTGATTCATTTGCTGTGCCATGACTCATTTACTTCTCTGTGCCTTGTTGTGTAACTCTTAGAACAGAAAATGCACATTGCTGTGCTTATAACTTGTATTTTGGAAAGGTTTTCTGTGATTGCCATTTGCGAACTTCACCCACTGTGATGACCACTGTGTTATTCACTGTGAAGTTACGTGATTGCTTTAGGCTGGCTTAAATGCAGGCTGCTGTCAAAGGAACATTGTAGTTCTCAGGCTTTCAGCTTGTGTCAGGGCCTGTGGGGCTGTGTAGTGAGCCAGAAGACTGGCCTGCTTACGAATTCAGATCTCGCTTGGTGAGTTTTACCTGGTTTATTGGCCAAGAAAATGCTACTCTGGATGCAAGGGACAGAAGATTGCAAGAGGGGTCACTGAGAAGGCCAGGGCTCTTTTCTGTGTCAGTCACATTTAGACTGGCCTAGAGTGGTCTTGAAGCCCTAACCTGCTGCCAGGGGAAAGGAGATAGCTACTGTGCTTGGGAGTTCACCTGTGCAAAAGGCTGCCTGTTTGAGAGCCACCAGCACAGGCCTTTCCTGAGCACAGGTTCTGTGTTGGCCATATATGAGCGAGCCATTTTCCATATTACTTCATCCACAGTGGGTTTTTTTTGTGGCACAAAACCTTGGCGAAGTGCTGAGTACCCCTCCCACACTCCACCAGTGGTTAAAAGAAAGCTAGACAAATGTTTACTTTAAGAGTACAGGAAAGGGGAAGGAAATACCTAACCATTTAGTCCAATTGTGCAAATTCACATCTGTCTATATTTGCATAGTTGTTGCAAAAGGTACTTTTTGCCTTAAAAGTTCATGCATTTCCTCTTCTTTTGTGGCAGTGCTGTACTTCAGCATAATTGTAACATAGACTTCTGAATTTAATTTTCCTCCTTATTTTGCTGTTGCTTGGTGACCAAACTGTGTGTTTTGTGTTTATTTTCATCATAGCTGTTGACCTGTTTATTTTCATCATAGCTGTTGCTAAAGTAAGTGTTCACAGTTTTTTGTGTGACTAGACCTGCTGAGCCAACATAACTAAGAATGAGAAGTCTCTTCTTTATTTCTTGAAATTTGATCTGTTACCACTCAAGAGTCACTGGAGGTTGCAGGGTTGTGGCAGTGTAGCAAAGACGTTAGGTGCCTGGCATGGTCTTTTTTTATTGGTAGTAATGCTTGGGAAAGAACTGATGAAGCACAGTGTGGAGATTTCAAGCTGAGTTTGTAGGGCTGGCTTGTAGGTGAGAAAAAGCCTTACTACTTGCAAAATAAGTATTTTTGATATGGACTTTACTAGAGAGTCTGAAATAGCTTTGTGGTGTTCCAGTATCATTACTGCTTCCCCAAGTAGAACAGTAATTGAGCAGAACGGTACTTTTGTGTAACTTCTGTAGTCTGGAAGCTAAATGACAGACAGCTGCTTCGGTAAGTGAGGTGTGTTTACTGAAATGATCTGTTTTCAGGACTCAAAGCCAATGTATGATCTATTCCAGATGGAACTAACTAATGCAGAGCTTCGTTTGCCTGTAACTGGTGGGGGGGAAAAGTGCATGAAAGCCCTGTTGCACACTTCACAGTGCAGATGAGGCCATTTTTAGGGCAGTAATGGCTTTCCTTTGCCATAATAAGAATTTTTGTGGGACTTGCCTGTCTGGGAGAGGGTGCTTTGGCTTTCTCAACTGCTTGCATGGTGGTACATCAAAGCTTCTACTGTCTTACTTTTAACAGTAGCCTGCTTCAGTGAGGAAGGATTCATCTAGGTTGCTCATTTCCTAGAGGCTTCCTGCAGTTCTGACTAGACAGTTGTGGCTGTCAGACTGCTAGAGGCATTCATGAGCGAGACATGGGTCCTTGAGTTGTGCAAAGCTTAAGCGGGGTTCTTTACCTCTCTGGGTTGTCTCCTGGTGGAAGGGAGCCTGCATGACCTCCAACCGTAGCTGAAGTGTCCAGATCCTTCCAAACCTCTGCAGGTGGTGTTTATTGTATGTGTTTATCTAGACTCCTAAGCGAAACATTTCTTACTTGAGGAAAATGAAGTTACGCAGTCCGGTATCTTTCCTGCTCTATAGCTACACTGCTAATGGTATTATAAAATCAGATGCCTACTTCCTGTCATATCTTGTTTTATGCTCATCAGAGATGTTTAATGGGATACTTTGGAAGCTGACCATGACTTCTGCAAGCCAGGTTTGTTAAAGAAGTACTAGCTTGAACTCTTGTCTTCTTAGGAGAATGGAAAGCACTCAGGTGTATCAGTCTTTCAGTTTTTGCACCAATTAGTGTGGTTTCATGGTTGTTTTGTTTTTGACCCCTGCTCCTCTGTTCCTACTTCTGCTTTGCTGTTTTGAAGATAAGTACAGTCAGGGGAAGCTGGCTGTTCAGAATAGTGCTGTTGCTCACATGAAACTAACAAATAGGAAGAAGAACAATACCCATTGGTAATGTGGAGGTTCTTGAAACACACTCAAATATAACAAAAGTGTTAAATTTTGAAGCCTGGGTAAATTATATTCAGCATAAGAAGCACAATCCCAGGAAGGATGGGACCTGGGTGAGGGAAGGGGAGAGGAGCACAGCTTGTAGATGTCCTTTGCCTTGATGAAATTCTGAAGTTATTTCCTGTACTTTAATTCCTGTATTTGCACAAATCCAAGATTGTAATTCATGTAATTCTAGAAAAAGTATTTTGTTCATTTTATTAATAATTTAGTATGTTTTATCTTAAATCTAGGGAAAACTTTTTTAGTGTTTATTTTACTGGAAACTCAAATATGGTTAAAAACCTGTGATTTTTATGTGTTGCAGTTGAGTGAGTCTCTGTAGTTCTGTTCTGCTGAGTGTAAAACTTGCTTGGGTTGATGTTTCTTGATGGAACAGACAGGTCCAAGTGAATGTTCTCGTCACAGCTCTGGGTCGAGTGAAAAAGAGTCTACCACTAAATCCCATGCACTTAGGTCTTTGCATACAGATTTGCTTACAAGTTCAGAATTTTGTGGAACTGGTTCAGGCATCTTGACTCTCACTTGCCATCCTTGACAAAGTCCTCCCTGAGTATTGTGTAAATACCCTCACACCGGCTGGAGGTGAGAATGCTGCCTGGGGGGACATGGCCAGAAGCTGCTGTGTTTTAGCTGCTTGATGTAATTTTCTCTCTTCAGACCTTTATCTTTCACCTTCCTGAAAGACACCTGACCTCTTTCCACCAAGGGCTAAAGTCCTGTTGGGAGACTATCCACAGGGCAATTTCCATGGAACAGTGAATGTGCCACCAGCTGTGCTTGTGCATAGTTTCTTTTGTTTCCACAGTAGGTGTGAAGTTACGCAAGGTTGTTTGACCTGGTAGAGAAGTTTAAGACAACTCTTGGATTTTAAATGTGAAGATATGAGGAGGCACTTCTACTGATTTCAGATTACTGCCCTGTCTAAAATTTGTGTCGTTTTTTCCCTTTTGTTGGCTGTTTGAATTCAGGCTTGAGTTTCTGCCGGTTATGCTGTGCAGATGATAGGTTTAGTTCATCTAGTAGTCTCTTTAAATGTATTCAT
Organism: Machaerirhynchus nigripectus; assembly: GCA_013397975.1. Lineage (NCBI taxonomy): Eukaryota > Metazoa > Chordata > Aves > Passeriformes > Dicruridae > Machaerirhynchus > Machaerirhynchus nigripectus. Next base: position 14,477 of record VZRQ01010887.1, read on the forward strand.
CTTTAAAGATAAAATTGTGTGCAAACTAGGAACTGAGACTCATGACATTACTTCCAGCACACAATTTCTGCTAAATGCATCCCAGACAAACTTAGTGTGCACAGTGATTTGATAAGCTTCCATCAAGATGAATGTGTCACAGAGTCAGGATGCAAGTACTGGATCTGTTCTAGTTCACAATACTTGGGCAGAAACAACAGGCACAAAATTAATTCGTCTGGGTCTCTGAGAGGTGTTCTTGAGTATTATCTTCCCAAGAACAGCGCAGCATCAGGTAATAAAACAGAAGATGTTTTGTGCTTAATGACTGAAACCTTTCCTGTTGGGAGGCCTCAGAACATAAAAGTCGTTCAAATCACATGTATGAAAAGTTGCTTTTAGATAGGAGTGTCTGTTCTTGACTTAGACCATTGTTAACACTTGGTAAATTAAGACATTAAAGGCAGACTGTCAGTTTTGGAAATACTGGCATCCCTCAATGAAAGAAAAGTATATCTTGAATGATGAATTATGGTGAATATACATGTTCACACTGTGTTTCTCATTGAGCTTCATGATAGTTTCAGTTAATTTCTGTCTTCCTTCCCCCTCCCATGTAGTAGTGAAGAGATGGAACAACAAAGATAAACCTGAATCCAAAGTAGTTCACTATGAAAAGACAGTTGCAATCTAAGCCAACTGTTTGTAAGCAAAATTGACATTGATGTCCAGAGATGCAATGGTTGTGAATCTTTTGAAATCCTTCAATTCTTAATTGCTAAAAACTTGAAATATATTCCTGATTACTGCAAGTTTTTTTATCTTTTTGCATTCTGGTTATTATGAATACAATTTGACACATCTTTATTAAGCCTGTTTTGGTTCATACAGAGAGAGTGAACTGAATGCAAAGGAGGAACCTCTGCTGAAGACTGGAGTAGCTTCATTCAGTCTGGTCACTTAGCAAAAAATTTATTTCCTCAGAAGAGTGAATAAAGTATGCGTGTTGTATCTTGGTTATTATTTGAAGTTTATACCTGAAATAATATATCACACTGGGAACTGTACTATAATTGGGAGATTATTCAAGAGAGAAAAAACATAGCAGGTGAATAGAATCTGTGACTTTTAACAAGTTCACTGAAAGTTATTAAGTTCTTGAGCATGCCTGAAAAGTAGAATAATGTATTTCTTCTCTTGGCAGTGTTCAGAGCTATTATATGTTTACGCTGTTAGATTTATATTGGTCCACCTAGTCCACTTAAAGCAGGAGCAAGACCTCTAGGAAAACCTTCATTAACCCTATGTGCTGATGATCACTGCGCTGCTCTTCTCATTTTGCATTAGCAGTTAGGGAGATTCGCTATTTTTTGGCATTCTGAAGTTAATTACATTTACTGTGCTGTCTGCACAGGCTAATTCTGAAGGCTTATAAAATTAGGTGTGAGAGGAGGGGGAAGAAGATCTTGCAGAATATATTGAAATGGTTAAGTGTTTTGGAGACCTTTGTCCATTGTAAATACAGAAACTACTTGCCAGCTTTTTTTTTTTGCCAGTGGTAATAGGTTTCTCATACATCCACAGCTGTTTATTGTATGAACAGCTGACAAAAGCTCGCGCTTTCAGAGGTAAGGTGAGCTGGCTTCTGGGTACAAAAAAGACCTCTGGCAGGGTAGGAAAGACCTTCCCCCCACTCCCAGAACACAAATGTAAAGGCAGCTGGCAGCATGAGTGCAAATCGGAAACGTATCTGGAAACTTAATTCCCCCAGTTGTGGTGTTACTGAAGTGCAAGGATTTATTTTTGTTTTACTGTCTTTAAGGATTTTAATAGTTAGCAAATAAAACTCCGTGCTTTTGTATGCTGCCTTTTGGATTGTATAAAAAGCTTTAATGCACAGAGAATAATTGTTAGAATGGAAGAATGGACATGCTTGCACAAGTGGTGTGATTTGTCTTGTAGTGAGGAATGGGGGAGTCACTGGGTTTAAACTCGATTAAATAAATAAACCATGTAGGTCCTGGAGCCCTTGGGTTTTCCTGAATTCAGCATTATGTGGGAGTGTCATGGAAATACTCATTCAAAATAAGCAACCCCTGGTGTTTGTAAACTGGTATGTGATGTGCTTGCTTTTGTAATCTCCTTTTAGACATGATACCACTTATTTTGCATATGTGTTATTACTTAGATAACCTTAAAGGAGTGCTCCTCACCTCCTCCTTAACTTTTCTGTGTGCCTAAACCATTACCACAAAGTCTTGATCTATCTATGTGACTACTTTAGCTCCAGTGTTTTGTTTATTCTGCCATTTAACCTTCTAACGTGCAAGTGTTTGGAGAGAACTTTGTTTGGGAGAAATGCGCCTTCTGCTTTGAAGGGTAGCCTTTACTAAATCAAATCAGGTTCTCCATGCACAAAGAAAAGGAATTTGAATGCAACAGCATGAAAATGAAAAGGCAGCCCAATTGCACTGTACAGGATAAATGACATATAGAAAGTAATGTTTTCCACAGATGGACCAAGGCAGTGTTGCACATTCATCTTGTTTGTTTGCTGAGAGTAAATTGCTTTGCCTTGAAGAACAAAACAAAAAAATTTTCATCACAACCTTAAAAATTTCTCGAAGAACAAAACAAAAAAGTTTTTATCACAATCTTCGTAATTAGCAAACTGTTGGTTTTTTACTTTGGCTTATAAACTGTTACAAATCTATGAGTCTAAAAAAGAATAGAAACTAGTTTCTTCTTTAATTTGAAGAGCATTTCTAACATGACATGCTACCACTTTTAAAACATGTACTATTAAATGCTTTGGGAGTCGTCCTCGAGAAAAGAGGTTTAAACTTAGCTGAGTTGTGATCTCAAACACAGTAACTGATACTTAATATTAAAACCGGAACTGCTCGAATTCTGTAATTAGAATAAGTTATTATACTTCATTAGTTAAACTACAGTTTTTATCTTCTTCCATTCCAGTCACGTCCCAGTCATGAAGTCTTAAAAATGTTACGGTTCTAAATTCTGTCTTGCATATAGAAGACATTGAGCTTAGTTACAAGAGACTTGAGTGTTTAGGCTACTTTTACAGAAGACAAGTGTGTTTACTGAAGATAGAAAACAATTTAAAACTGGTTTCAGCCACCATTTTCTAGGCTTCTTACACTGTTCTGAAATCACTTTGCTTTGCAATTATTCAACTACATTGTCTGTAAGGAATAAAAACTAGTCAGAATTTAGGATTCTTAAAGGGCATAGTAATGCATTTTTGAAAACTGTTTAGAACAGGTCACTGACATGTACAGGGTTATCAAAGCACAGCAGGCTTAACACTAAATGATACAGTGATTTGTACTATTCAGAACGTTCTGTGTTAGTGAGAATACCAAGCCAACTCTTGACATAGGAAGATAATGGATGGCGATCACTGATGACCCCACTATGTCAAAATGACCTATCTCTAATTGTAGACTTAATACTCTCTTGTTTCCTTTTTTAAAATCTTGCTTGTGGCCAAATATGTCAGCTACTTAAGGCACTTCTTGGATTATGTAGAGCAGCATGTCTGGAATTTAAGGATCGTTTTGGGTTCTCTTTGGTTAGATACTGGTGTCATGATGTTCCCTTTCCTGCTTTTCTGGCCTTCTCTCCAAATTATTGGTTTGTGCTGTGTTCTTCATCTGCTGCAGATAAATAGTGGAATGAAGTTTCTTGTCCATGAGCCTCACTGTTCCAGTTTTTCATAACTCATGTAATTTGAAAGCTTCATTAGGTTCTTTTTTTGGTTTGGTGCTTAGATCATTCTTACGGCATTTATTATGGATTGGTTTTGAAACTTTGTGTAAAAGGGGGAATCCACTAGTCTTGAAATGTGGTTCATTCAGTGAAGATCTGTACGCAGTAAGGCTTAATAAAAGCTATAGTTTACTTTGCTTTTGCAGTTTGATACTCTCTGTAGAAAGACTGGCGCTTAGTTGAACTATGCTGTGTCTGTATAGTATGTCACTGGACATTCCTGCTACTAACATTGCTTTGGCTGCATCTGCAGTTGAAGAACGTGAAACCTTGCAGTGCTGATGGGTCTTAAATTGAGTTTGCAAGAATTACGTGTGCTGTAAGGCATAGGCTACTAATATGGAACATACTGAAAGTTGATTGATTGCAGAACTTAAATCTGATTTTCAAAATGGGTGAAGTCAGATTTGTAGACTTAGGTATTTTGTACCTAAGTTTGTCCACAAGTGTGTAGCACAGCAGCAGTTATGCAGCTAATAACTGTGCATATTTGTTGGCACTGATGTCTTCGTTGGCATTGATGTCTTTTAAATGTCTTTTAAAAAACACCACAAAAACAGGTCCTCACTGGTTTCTTTCAAGAAATTATTGCTCCATGAAGAATAAGATTCTTAAACAAAAACAACACTACCCCTTTTCTTTTGTGCTTTTCAAATCTTTTGGCAGGCAATAACCACTTGTGATTGTGTTTGCTGGCAGCTGAATTTAAGCTTTAGAATTGGACAATTATCAATATAGCTTAGTCCTATTGTCTCCTTGAGTTGTGTTGCAGTGTGGGTATTTTTGTGTTTGGGGATTTTTTTTTTTGGTTTTGTTTGGTTTTGTTTGGTTTTTTGGGCTTTTTTTCCCTCTCTTTTTTTAAAGTGACTAGGTGAGAATTGAAACTTTTTATTATATTTTTAATTTCTTTTTTGGCAGAATTAATCCAGGAAGAAAGCTAGTTCTGTTTCTGGGATTTTGAACTCTTAGTCAAGACTGAAGAACACTGACTAGAATGCTTATGACACTGATATGGCAGTAAATGCAAGGTCTTTAGGAGTCAGTAATTTTATTTGACTCCTTCCCAAGATTTCTGTCTAGTTTAAAGACGTGGCCTGGCAGACTGGTAAGAAAGTCACTATGACAGTCGAAAGTGTTTCCTTGTGCTCAGGAGGAACTTCCTGTGTTTTACTTTATCTTTACACCGGGCACCACAGACAAGAGTGTCTCAGTTTTCTTTATGCTCTCCCTTTACGTATTTGTACTAATTGATGAGACCTCCCTGAGCCTTCTCTCCTCCAGGCTGACCAGACCAGTCACAGCCTTTTTTTTCTATGCGAGGTGCTTCAGGTCCCACATCACCTTTGTGGCCCTGTGCAGGACACAGTTGAGTAGGTCCATGTCTGTCTTGTAATGGGGAGCCCAGCTCTGGACACAGCACTTCAGGTGTAGCCTCAGTGATGCTAAGCGGAGGGGGAGGATCGCATTCCTGACCAGATGGCAGTGCTTCTTCTTCTGCAGCCCAGGATACCACTAGCTGCTTTTGCTTCAAGTAACGATCAAAAGAGAGCATTTTAACTCGTTCTGGTTTTAGACTACCCTTAAACCCAAACAAAAGTGAAATGAAAATGCTTAAAAAAGCAATCACAACTCCTCATTTATCCATTTACATTTGCTGGTGTAATTGGAACAATTTCTTTCTTAACAAGAGTTAGTTTTCAAGCTTGAATTTTTAACACCACCATTAACATCATTCTGTTAGTGGATTGAGATCAGAATTGGTGCTGCTTTTATTTGTGACAAGCTACAAAATTAATTAATGAATTGCATATTCTCTGTTAGCCTAATGTTTTCTCGCCAGTAGTTAGAGCTGTTTGTATGATTTGCTTGGATTTCTGCTTACTAGAACTTGGTTGCTTTGTTTCACACAGACAAGACTCTTGAAGCATGAGGGTACTCATGTAAGCTTTATCTGGGTTGCCTCTTTTCCCCACTTCTCTGGCCCACTCAGATTATCTTGAATAGAGCAAAGTGTGGGTAAAGAGGAATTGAGGCTATCTCTTGGTGAAATTTTGGCTATTTATATCTTCTCTATGCAATAAAAAAACTTGCTTTACTTTTTATTACATGCTTTTAATACAACAAGAAGAAAGCTCAATAGTGGTTTAACCTTCTGGTTTCATTACTAGCCTCAGCTGAAATGGAAACAGTGGTGTAGGTGGAGAAAGGTATCTGTTAGGATCTGTTCCTTGCCCTTTCTTTCTTCTCCTCATCTACCTTTCACCAGCAAATGTCAACATAGCTCTGACTATTCCAGAATGTAAATAAATGTTACGAGGAATCTCCTACAACTAGGTAATACCTCAACTCAAAAATTATAGCTGCAAAATACACGAGCAACTACTTTCTGGTCAAATGCTGAAAAATGTTTCAGTGTAGAACAGAGAATGCTGTGCAAGTAAAGTAGTTTGCAAGTCAATGATTATTTGTCCTTAATAAGTATTATTTTTACAGGTGCAGTTTATGACAGAGAAAGTGACAAGCAAGAAAAATAGCTGCAAAATTACATTTGAAAAGTGAAATTATTTAAAGTTTCTTTTCTTAAAGGCAATTGTTTTCTTGAAAGTGGCCCAAGGGGCTCTCAGTTTTTACAGTCTGTGTGACTTCCATGTACAGCAAGACTCGCAGAATAAGCAATTTCATGCAGGTGAAGGGATAACTAAATACCAGCTGTGTACTGATGACTGTTTTTCCCTTTTATAAAGAAAAGTTGGGTTTTCTGTTTGCAGTTCAACCTAGAAGCTTGTTTTCAAATGACAATAGCAGACAACTGACTTGTGCTGCCTTCTGTTCTTCCTTCCATGCTGTTTGAGAATTCACTTACCTTTGCAGAAGATAAATAGTGCAACAGAATTTAGAAAAAAGTAAAATAAGTTTGTTTCCTAAAGTTCAGGTTTAGGGTGTGCTGTTGTTTGTTGTTCTTTTAATAAACAGGTTTGTTCTTTCTGGTTTTTGATTACGCTTAACAAATTCAGGTTGTGTTTAAGAAGTGTATGGTTGGAAGTCCAGAAAGTAGGGATAAAATAGATACAGATACCACCTTGCAGTCAAAGTTTCAGTCCATGCTTTCAGAAAAAAATTTCAAGTGCAGTAATGATTGCCACACAGATGTTGGCAAGTAATTCCTCCTAAATAAAACAAAAAGAAGGAAGCAAGAACATGTTCTGGAAATAAGTAAGCAGTGGACTTAGAACTCTGGTTTATGTGGTTGACCCTTTCTCAGAATTCTAATATATGCAAATCCTCATGTTTTAAAATGGTTTTGGGGGAACTTAGGCTTTATTTTCTACTCCCTGCCGTAACAATGAAGATCTCCTTATGTCTTTGAATGTTCAGTGGAAAGCCTTAAGCATGTTATTGCCTCTGGATGTGTACGGATGAAATCACAGCGGCAACCTAATTGTCAAATACTTGTTACTTGTTGGGTGTATTCATTTAGGTGGACCTGAACTGACTGGGAACCTGTAAAGCTGTAGCTTTCCTACATACACTGGAAGACCTATTGAGCAGGTAGAGATAAACTTGAAGGAAAAGGTCATGCTAGAGATGATATGGCTGAGTCTAAGTGTTTTGATTAGAACACACTGCAGAAATACTAATAGAAATAGATGCTGCATTGATCTTGGATGTAATACAAATAATTCATGGTATTTAAAGATAAGTTCCTATGTTGTGTAATGAATCATTGAAGATGTGAGGCTAGGTAAAAATGTAAAATGCTTAGTATCATGCCAGACACAGGAAAGTATCTCAAGTACAGCAGAGGACTCATAATTATTACATTAATGGCAAGTGAGTTTTGTTCATTTATGTTCCCTTCATGCCGTGAACATGTTTAACCAAGTATTAATTTCACCAATCCCATCGATACTAAAATTTTGCCTCGCATCTTCCTTAAAATTATTTAAATTCAGTAATCAAAATTGTTAAGAAAATATCTGAATACAAGGCAGCTAGAGCAAATTAAAGTCTTTCAAGTAAGAATTGATTAAGGAGAGTTGGTAGTTCTACAAGGCCACACTGAAATTAAATAGTATGGAATTTAAGGACTGGAAAGCATGTTAATGGATTTGAATTTAAATAACCAATCAAATGAGGCAAATGGGTATTTTCAGTCCAAAAGGCAAAGTTATTTAGGTCTAAGAAACTTGGTTTGACAGGGCTGTTTGTGCAAGTATGTCTGTAGAGGTTTTGTTTAGTTTTCTTGCCCCCTNTAAACTTGGCTGCTTCTGTTCTAGTCCTGTGCCTCTACAGGACACTACCATTGTCACCAGAGAGCGGTATAATTGAGACAATATTGGGGTGCTCCAGGTCGTCTTTAGGAGTTCTGTGCACTTTATACAGTTTTGTGTTTAAAGATCTGTTTTGTCAAGATGACAGTGACAGGAAGTTTCTCATCATCAGAAGATGGAAGCAGGCAAATCAGTGTTGTTCTGGCTGTATGTGCTTCAGATAATTTTCTCTAAATAAGAGTGGCAGGATGGGCTAACTTCTTGCTTTTTCCTAAGATTTTTGGAAGACAGCATAGAGCTTGATAAGGTTCAGGCTTTGTTGAGCTGATTTGTTAAAGTTTAGCCAGAGCATAGTCCCTGTTTTTACTTCAGTGTCTACAGGTTAAGAAGTTGTTATTTTGTCCATAGATTAGATCATGTCTCCTGGGGCAGCTAGGATGAAGACATATTTCCTTCCCAGTTCTCTCATTCTGTGCCAGGCAGGAGGAGAAACTGGTTTGTGTACATCAGTAGATTTCTACCTAGACGATTTAATTTAACAGGGAAGTGACACTCTTGTTCTAGCCAGCATCCTCTGGGAGAGAGAGGATAAAATAACTTAGAGAAATATTTTCCACCTTAGAAGTAGATATTACCGCAGCCAAATCTGTTATTGTCACGGCAACCAAATCTGTCACAGTTAAATACTTTGGTTGCATCAGTAAACCATTCGTGTCTTCACCTTCTACAGTAATTGTTAAACTTGCCCTTCAATCAAAAGGCTTGGAACATGAGCCATGGAGTGGATTCTCAGTAGGAGTTTTGGCATAGCTTTGGTTTAGATGTTATAATTTATGTCCTTACATACTGACTTAAGTATGATACTAGGTAAAATTTGAGGTCAGTACCACCTAATAAGAAGACTTTAAAGGCTGCCCTTTGAAAAATACTTTTAAAAAGTTGCATTCTCTGAAGTAATAGCAGTGAGGGTTTGAAGTAGAGAATTCTGATTATGACTTAATCCTTGAGAAATACAGTTGTTCAGGAGCAGTAAGAAGCAAATTCTGTGTAAATGTTGTTTGTATTTCATTTTTGTTAAATCCTTTGTATTAAAATGTAGGATACATTTCTCCAGGGAAGTTGGCTGTTCTGACGAAACAGGCACTGCCTGGGGACCATTTTTTCCCCTAAAGATCTTTAGAGTAGGTGACTTACACAGGGGTGGGTTGGTTTCTACGTCTCAATTTTGCGTGCCCAGTTTCTGACATTTTGTCTGTTGGGAAGCTTCAAGAGGCTTCCCAAGAGATGCTATTTTGAGGTGACTGAGAGGGTGGGTGGCTGCTAGTGTGCTTTGAACTTCACCCTTATTTTCTCAGTGGAACGGCCCATTCACAAAGGCAGTCTGGATCAAACTCCCTGAGACCTTGGTACTGTTGTCATTAGTTTCGATTGTCCTTTCTGTTTTTAGAATCGTATCCTTAACTTGGGACAAAATCCTTTAGTGTGCCAGGATGTAAATGACCCTTCCTCCCCACACCCTAACCCAGCATTCTGTAAATGGAAATGGAACTTTGATGCTTTTTTATTAACTGAACATTACCACTATAGGTGGTGCTGTTGCTGTGATGACATTCTGCAAGTTTTGTGTTTTACTAGTGTCCCTTTTTTTTCTGTAATGGTAGCTTTTCTTGGATAGTAAATATGTTATCCATATTTTTGGCATTTGTTGGATGGGTTTTGAGTCACTAATGCCTCCTAATTTTGCTGTATGAAAGTTGCCCTTCAGTGTTCCAATGCACTTGAATCACTGTTTATTCGTTTTATTTTACGTTTTGTCTCAGCAATACCATTGTTTCAAAAACTGGCTTTTCTATGTTGGTGCATGGCAGGAATGTTTCCAATTTTTTGTGAACCACTAAAGTGTCATTGAGAAGGGGTAATTGCTCAGAAGAGTCTGTTTTAAACAGCAGTTGTCTAGCAGCTTACGAGCTGTGTTTATTTTAAGTATCTGAAATTCCTTCTTTGTATAACGATCTCTTTTGTTCAATACACAGTTTTAGGACTGTACTGCTGGAGCATAATATACTGTCAATATATTTTTACATTTTTTTTAACCCTGTGATGATGACATTCTTTCAGTTGCAAGAGTTAACAGTTCTGAGTAGCTGATGATGCTTCCTTACAGGTTATTGCTCTTTATCATTAGCACTATATTATAGGCAGAAAATACAATGAAGTTTGTAGTTTGAACTAGGACAGTTTTTTGTAAGGGACAGAAGATAGCACAGTAACTCCAGCAGGTTGCATCAGTGAGGTTTGTGTCTCTTGTGAATGCTTGACATTTCAAGAAGACAGATTTAACCCTTGTTGGAGATTAACAAAACTGTTCTGAAAAAAAGAGTAACTAGCAGTATATACCCTGAACCATGTCGTAATGAAATGCAGAGGTTGAAACTTGGTGTTTTTCACTTGAAATTGCAAGGAGTAGAGTTGTGTATTCAGAAAATCTGCGGTCTGTGGAAGTGTTCCTGATCAGTACACGGTGGTGTCTTGTTAGCTGAAGGTAGTTGTGAGAATAAAAAACTATTTAGGGACAAATGTTTTCTTGCCAGGTGAGTAAATTAACTAACATGTAGGTTCTGGGCTTTTTACTTTGAAATGCAATAATGAATGAATGTTGAAAATGCAATAATGAATGAATAAATGAAATGAATGTTACTGGGGTGTCTGTTTTCACCTACTGTCTTTGTATGGAAGCTGTTGCATTTTTAGTTTAGCCAGTTTTACTTTGAAATTTACATTTTAAACTACTGAAAACCTTTTAAAATGGCCAAGATGTGGTAAATGTTTGCAAGTACATTTTACCATGGGACTGTGTATGTATTTTATGATTTAGACTGTGGTTTCACTTATATTTTTCTCAATGTCAGTATAAGCTGGAGTCACTCTCAGCTGCTTTCTTCTGTCTTAGTGCTATTCCTTTACTTACACAGAAGTGTTTTGGTTTGGTTTGGGTTTTTTCAGTGTGTGTCCTGGCATGGTGATGTGGATCAAGGAACTTAAACAGTGAAAGATGGTGAGGCTTTTATCTTTTTTTAAATTTGAGTGGGTTTTTTTCCCCATCCTAGCTGGATGCATTCATTGATCAGTTCAGTATGTAAGACCACAGAGAGGAGTCTTGGTAAAACTTGATGAGGCAGAATAGGGGCAAAAACAGGTGTCATTGGCTGGTACCATCTTCTGCCTCTTCCCTAATGCTGAAAGTAATGCAGGTCATGCCTGTAGGTATGTTAGCCTGAGGTGCTATGGATTTCCCAGTCCTAATCCTAAACTGTTAATAAAACATTTTATTACCTTATTTCTTCTAACCTGTGCTTATGCTAAATCTTTGTCCAGGGAGGAGTGGAGAGTCCCCTTTTTGTCTGGCGTACCAGTTTCTCCTAGCTGGCTCTTAAATTACACTTGGCCTGGCTGATGAAGCTTTTCTGAAAGACAAGATGGAAGGAGGAAGAACTAACCATCTCCTACCACCCAAAACTAAGAGAAGTATAGAAATTCCTGACAGCTTAGAGTCCCTTTCCTTCAGGTGACTCCTTCAGGGATTTGATTTAGCTGATGTAGTTCTGCATGTAAAAAGACCATGTAAAAGTCTTAGTGAACAAGCTTCTTCCTATTCCTGTCTTTTGCTCTTAGGAAAAAAAAAGCAATGTATGCTGCTTTGCTTCCTGAAATATTCTCAAGTTAGCTGGAAAGTGTTCCCTCTGTAGTATCTGTCACTCCTTAATAGCATTCATGAAATAGCCTTATGCTTAAAGCTTTGATACATTACAATGCAAGATGGTAACACTTGATTGAAATCATTCACTATTTGTGTACTTAACTATCCATTGCAGGATACCTGTAAAGGTAGGAAAGGGACAAGTTAAAAGTTTTTTTAAACTCACTTTTTTAGACCACTTATGAATGAAAATTGGTTTTGTAGATAGTATTAAGAAGGAGATCTTCTGAAAGTGCAGAGCTCACAGAAGAAAACCATGTCTTAGTCTGCAAAAATGAAATGCATGACTTCAGTTTGTTCTTAAATAGAACTTGGAAAGAGTTGCCAGCTTTAAAAAGGGTGCAGTTTAGCACTGGAGTTTGTCTTTAAAAATATTTGCAAGGCTAGTGATTTATATTTAATGGCAGTAAAAACAGATTATATTTTTTGATTTTAAGAACTGCTTTAGTGTTTCTCTTTGAGATGAGAGAGATAAGAATGGAGCTCCTAAATTGAGGTTTTTGGAGATTTTAACTATATGATCTTTAAGCTAAAGTGTCCTTTTGGTTCCCTTCACTTCCTTGTTCATGTGTTAGAGAAGGTTTTTTCTCTCTGGATTTCCTTTTCCATTAGAAGCTTTTTATAATCATTCTTATCTGTCTTAAAAGAATGATTTGTTTAGACTTTATGAAGTCATCAACTGGGGCTGATGGTAGAAGAGATGTCAGTAGATGATGAAAGGATTTTTTCGGTGCTTGAGTACACTGTCACTCCAGTATTTCCCATTCATCTCTGCCCTTACCCACCTGTAGTGTTTGTAGTCTAAAGTATTTATTATTTTGTCCACTTTGTGCAAGATCCTGTATAAATTCAATCAGTCCTAGCTCTGAGAAGTTTATTCTTGATTTATGANGATGCAAAAAAGTGCGGGGAAAAAAAAAAAAAAAAAGGTGAAAGAGAACAAAGATGTGAACATGTGGTTTCTTTCAGAGTCTAAATAGGTACATAATTACAGTATTGTGTAATTGGCAACTAAAGTGTTCAGAAATCATGATTAACATTTTCTGAAATCAAAAGGCTTAAAAACTAATTGGAAAAAGCTTTAGAAGGTAATTTTGAAATTTCATAGTTAGTTGCTTCTTGTAATGCTTTAGGGGTTTGCAGTTTTCAAACTGTCCTTTACAGCTAAAAATAGAAGCTTAAAACAATCCAAGGGTAAAAGACAGAAGTAAAGTTTATTGTTTTAAATGAGAGAAATGGCAAGTTGAAAACTGTGAGAAATTCAAGAATGTGATTTTTTTTAAGAAGACTTCTGAAGGTAGCAGCAGCTGCCCATGTTACTGTCAAGATGTTAATCTTTTTCAAATGGTGAGCTAGTAGTGAAACACAAACCTGGTGATAGTAAATGCTGCTAGAATCAGTCATTTTCCTGTTTTCAAATCCCAGAGAGCAGCCAGAAACAGCACATGATGTGGTTGGCTTCTCTGCTGATGACCTTTTTTGAGGTCTACTGAGATAATTAAAATGGTGATACAGTAAAAGCCACCCAAAGGACATAATTTTCAACGACAGCACTACCTGGAATCACCATGAGGCGGAAATGTTATAAACATGGTGAAAAGTTAAGCCTAAATGGATAATGTCTGTCCACTACTACATCCAGAAGTAATTGTTCCTTCAATTTTGTAACACTCTAAAGTGTCTCAGGCTGTGTTTTATCAGCAAAGCTGATTTAGGGGCATTGTTAGAACAGAAGAAATAGGGGAGGGGTTCATGAGGAGGTATTTCTAAGAGTTCATGCAAGTACCACAAATGAAAACCTTAAACTAGGAAGATGGAAGCTCAGTGATGGAAATCTTTCAATGCTGCTGTCAGTTACCCAGCAGAATATTTTTGACAGTTTTTGGAGTTAGCATTGTTAGGATGATTTCAGGAAGATCAGTGTCTCAGGAAATCTGAATTGTATACTGCAGTGGTAGAACAGATCAGATACAGCAACAGATCCTGTCCAATTCAGTTATCTGTTAAATGTAAAAGAGGTACAGAGCTCATATGTTTATAGCAGAAACCGAATCTGTAATCATCAAAAAACCTAAAAGTCATGGCCCTAACAAGTGTTAAATCATCCCCTAGTGTGCCCAAGTTTTTTGTGTTGTTGTATATGCTGATAAAATCTTTCCTTAAAATACGTATGTTGTGGCAGTTACAGTAGCTATGGGGAAAATTTTATTCAACTAAGTGCCCTGGTGCTTTGAAGGCATTGAACTGATTTAGTCCATGCATTTAGACACTGGTGTCAGTTATGCATTCAGATGAAATAATTTTCCTTGTTGTAGTTAACTCCTCAATTTTTCCAGCTTGCCACTACATGCAATCTGGGTGGTATTTATAAAACTTAATTTAAAAGGAATTGCAGAAGAGATAGGTATTTGTTAATATTTGAAATCCTTCATGCCACCTGTTAAAATTGTGTATGCCACATGTGTTGCAGTCTCATAAAATTGTAAAGTTGATGCTCTATTTTGATGGCTGGAGCTTCTACAGTTCCTAAAAGTGGTGATTACAGTGTCCTGGTTTGAGACATAATTCAGAGGAATATCCGAATTTGAACGTCCTCACTTAGAAGGCAGATTACAGCCACCGCTCCCCTACCAGGTTTGGTAAAGAAATTCCTTGGAGGAAAGTGAAAGGGGAAAAAACTATTTATTTAAGAAACACACAGGAAAAGGATAATAATGCTAAATAATAAAACCTCTTGCTGTGGAGAGAAACCTGGGAAGATTTTAGAGTCCTTCTGTGGGTGTGGTCTCTTTCTGCTCTTTGGAGCTGGGTCAGTGTGGGCCCCTCTGGGCCTCCCAGATGGTGTTTGGTGTTGTTGCATAGTTCCAGAAGAAAAGAAGCCAAAGTCACAGGGAAAAGAAAGTTCAACTCTCCGTCTCTCTGGAGAGAACAGAGCTGAGAGCTGGCTGAAAAGCAGGAAGGGTGCTTCCTCCGCTCCTCTCGCTGCAGCAGCAGAACGCAGAGGAGTGTGTATCTGTATCCTTGAACACAAAAACTGCTTTGAAAAGTTCGTCTGGCTTTTTTTCTTTCTCTGGCATCCTGTTTTAAAGGCACAGAAAGGCACAGGGTTTCATGTCTGGGCATAGAGCAGCGATAGGGGATACAACATCATAAAGTCACCCCATGAAAGGGACTCCTCTTGAAATCACACTTTAGACTGCATATATGGCATGGAGGGAGTGTGAGGAAGAGATCTTTTCACCCATCCTTCCTGCTCATTCAATTTAGAAGCTCAGATTGATACTATAGGTTTTCAAATTAGAATGTAGCATGAAAATACTATGGCACAGAAGTCAAAGCTTTTTTGTTTTGCTTTAAACTGTCCCTGAGCAATCTTGATCTGAGGAATGCTAGATGAGATGGCTATCTCCCTGTTCTGTTTTAATTTATTGGGGAACTTAAAAAATCAGAACTTCTTTTTCCGATTAAGAACATGAACATCCATTTTAGGAAATCTAGTTTGTAATTTGAAAAAATTTAACTGTAAGCTTGGGAGTCCTTGCCAGTGCTGTAGTTGCCCTTCTTCAGGAAGTACATAGACTTTTTCCTATTAAGTAGGGACATCTGATACGATTACAGGAATGATTACTTACATTGTAAATTACTCTGGAGAGCTGGAAACAGCTGATGAAAACATCTGTGGAAAGGATTCCTGGTTTTGTAAACAATTTTTTATGATAGTTGTACATTGTCAGCAATCTACTTGCTGACTGAATTAAAAACTATGGTTTTGTTATCAGATTAGTTGATTCAGGTGTGCAGTATCTGTAATGCTGTAGTACTGAGGTCATGCTGACAGAGGAAAGACTACTATACAATATTTCTCAGGGTGACCACTATTTAAAAGGAGTGCCTCTTGCTGGGTAAGGCAGCATGTACTGGATAGATGTTCACATTAAAGGTCAAAACCTCTATATGTTCTAGAAAAGTATTTTTGCATGGCATGCTTTCTGAAAACCAGAGCTTAACTTGATTGGGTAGAATAGGAATCTGAATAGGAGAACATGACAGGATGGTAAATTTTGAGTTCTTTATTTGGGAATTGTTGTATGCTGTTGGTGATACTTGTGCTTGCCAGTGTTAAACTAGCTTGAGCCCACGTGTTTAACTTCACTCTAAAAATGTCTTTTGAAAAAGAGGTTCAGGGATAGTGAAACTTTCTTTTTTGCTTGCCATTATTCTTGGTCTTACTTGCAAAACAGCTGGTGTGTGTTTGTAGGGGGCGAGTTTGGGCAGCAATAGTTCATGGATGTAACAGAGCTACAGTCTGGGAGCAGAAGTCTAAAAATGGGTTATCATCTTCAGAGAGTCCCAAAACAGTGTGGGTGGAGTGGTGGAAAGGAATTTACTATACTGCCTTCACAGCTCTAGGATAGGAACCCTCTCAAAAGTAGGAGGGCTGTGCGAATAGAAGGTGAAAACTAA
This sequence comes from Machaerirhynchus nigripectus, assembly GCA_013397975.1. Classification (NCBI taxonomy): domain Eukaryota; kingdom Metazoa; phylum Chordata; class Aves; order Passeriformes; family Dicruridae; genus Machaerirhynchus; species Machaerirhynchus nigripectus. The sequence continues at coordinate 30,740 of VZRQ01010887.1, forward strand.
AGTGTCATGACCTTCAGAAAGCTTCCTTCATTTTCTTTAGAATTGTAGAGGTAATTGGAAAACATTTGCACAGCAGATGTAGCAGGCTATAATAACCACAGCTATTCTTAGCCTCCTTTCCACCTCAAGTTTTAGACGTGCTTATTCTGAGCCTTCTCTCAGGCCCCCTCGGTGTGACCTGGGTGCATCCTTCCACGTTCACCCTGTGCCCATCCCCAGTGTAGACAGAGCCAGTGGTGCTCTGCCCGTTCTGTGCTCGTGTGAATCAGCCTGTGCGACCGGTGGCACCTTCGGGCTTCGCATATATCCTGTTCGAGAACTTGATTAAAATCAGAGCTGCCGTAAATACAGTCTCGTGCCTGGCTGTCAGCATGCGGTCTTGGGTAGAACCGGAGGAAATTAGGGCTGTGAGTGTTCCGGCCCAGTTTGCATCTGCTGGGCGGTACTGGGGCTGGCTCCTCACTTTCCAGCCCACAGTCATGGGCGACCGGGACGGTGACTTCGTAGTCGGAACAGCCTCCCCGTTCGTGTCCCGGTGTGCCCGCGGAGCGGGGCCGCGACCCCGGTGCTGCAGGGGTTAAGGGCGGCGGGGCCGCCCATTATGCAAAGCCATGAAGTAAAAAGGAAGTGCATTGCAAAATGCTGAGCTCAGTAGCCTGGCTCACGGCCAGGCCCTCGCCTGCCTCGGCACAGCTGAGGGCTCGGTGTGCGCTCGCTGGCGGCGTGGGCCCGCGGCGCTGTTGAGGAATGCCGCCGCCAGCTGACGTCAGGGCGGGCCGGCGGTTCAGTCGGGGGACAGGCGGGCGGGCCCGGCCGCGCCCCGCCCGCTCCGTCACACAGGCCTCAGGCGGGAAGGACGAGGTGCTGTTTAACGGGAAAAAAACGAGTGTCACACGCACGCACGCCCTCAGGCCCTTTTGTGTTTCGTGTTCAGTGCTGCAGGTGAGCCCGTGAAGAGCTCTGAGCTCTCGGGGTTCCAGGGTTAGGGGTTTTGGGAGGCACTATGGGTGCTGCGGCCCTGGCCCTGCTGTCCGCCGGATGAGAGAAGTACCGCAGCAGTAAAGCACAATGGTGCCATCACAGCCCCTTGTTTCTTAAATTAGAGGAGAGCTTAGGTAAGAAGATATTTTGAGGGCGGCAAGGTGTTAAGCTTTTCAGTTAAAATGAATAAAATTACCCAGGTTTTGGGTTTGATTGAGTGATGCATCTTCTGGGTGATGCTCTCTTCAGCTCGGTAATTGGATTTCAGGGTGGATCTATGCTTTTGGATTATTGTTATGAAACAAATGCCAAAAAAAAATCAGCCAGAAAATATCCAGGCTTGCTTAAGAGTGACAGCATGTTTCACTATCAGCCTCACTGCTAGTATAGGTAAGTGGAACATGACTTAAATGGTTCCCTTACTAAAAGGATTTTGGGAGACTTGCTGATTGCAGAAACTTCTGGGCTGCCTGGATACTTGCTAAGCAGGTCCAGGTAGCTTTTTTGAAGCTGCTCTCTTGTTTTTTGGTGTGTTTGTTGTTGGTTTTTTTTTTTTTTTTTTTAATTCAGTTTTTTGGACTCTACTTTTCTCTCCTATAACCAGTCTTGCTGCTTGTAGTCTTCACTCTTAAATCTGCAAAACTTTTGGGGCAGTATTTCTCATCACACGTCTGTGGTCAGTGTGCACCTGTCACAGCAGTATAATGCTTTTATTTAAATTAGCAATACAGGTTTCAGGACTCCTTTCAGAGTTTAGGTAGAAATACATGATGGAATTTTTAAACTAATAGTTCTGTAAAGGAAACGTGAGGTGGGAAAAAACTTCAAGAGAAGCCCATTTCTCTTTCCTCTCCCACTCTTCCTGTCCTGTTAATGATACTGCGGATATTGGTGGTGTTGGTATAGACCTGTTCCTGACAGAGCAACTTGTTTTTGCAAGGCAGGTCTAGTTCGTGAAATTCACTGTCAAATGATATTTGGGCCAAGTCTTAACCAGAGCCAAAAAAGACCAGAAGTACTGGTATGGAAAACGTCTTTTAAAATTTGACACATCATCTAGTCAGTGGTTGGTATTTTAGGAGTCAGAAGTAGTAAATTTCTTCTTTACTGTTGTGGTGCTGCATGACTCTGGGTGAGTCACTCTGCTTGTGTGTGTTGCTTTCTCCACTCTCCTTTTCCTGTCTTGTCTGTTGCAGATTATTATTAAATTTTATAACTGCTGCTGGACCATGCATACCACAGTGGTGCCTCAAGTTGTATCTGGAGCATCAGGGCAGTAGTGACACAATGTGACTATGAGGAAGCCTCTGGGTTTCCACTGTGAATCAGACTAGTTTCTAGCTCTCATTCTGGTGAGCACAATCTGGGATTTCCTCTTGAGCTATAAAATGACTAAGTCTAGTTAAATGCAGCATAAACCGTATAAAACAGGAGTTTGGATCTTTCACGCTTTCTAAATATTGCGGGCTCTTTAACAGAAATTGCCTACTCTGGGTTTGAGCCCTGAGAGACTCACTGTAGTTCTGCATTTCTGGAAAGAATAGGCACCACATAAGGCTTCACATATTACCTCTGAAACTCACTGTCAGAGATTTAATTTGATGTGTGGAGATGGATTTTGCTAGAATGCCTGTGTAAGCATGCTTTTTTTTTTATTAAATCTATGAATTAACATGGCAGAAGCAATACTGTAGCATAGTTGGTTTTCATTGATGTTATGGTATATATGTTCCTCATATTTGATGTTTCGCTTCTCTTCAAAGCCTGTTTTTATGTTCAGTACTCATGTTCCCTGAAGTGTCTTGTCATCATGACTCACAGTGGAAGAAACTTAAAAGCAGTTCAGAGAGAGAGGCCCTTTTCCTGTAAAGAAGGGAAGTGAACCCTGTGCTATATCCACTAAGAAATCCTGTGCATTTACTGTAATTTTGAAAAAAAAAAACCCTGAAACCAATAACCGCCCAAACAGAAAATAAACAAAACCCCCACGAACAAACAAACATTGAACCAAAAAAACTCAAACCCACAAATAGACCAATGAAACCAACCAACTAAAGCCCAGAACTATAGAGCTGCAGCGGCACACTTTTCCCTTTCTGCTCTACTAGCTGGTAGTCCTGTCCTGTGTAGGTTTTTTCCATTACCAGTTCAGTGTAACATCAGTATACATGTGCAGGAAGAAAATGGCAAAAGGCTTCTAGGAAAGCTAAAATCATATAGTAGCAACCATTTTGCAGTTACAGGCATTGTGTCCCTCTGATAATGGGCAGAGAGTAATAGTCAAAAGAGATCAAATGTCCAGTAAATGCCCTGTGTGTACTGCTTTCCCAGGATCCTTATTTCTCTGACAGGTTATTAAGTGCCATGTTGGATTTTTTTTCCTGTACCAATTATTTTGGCAAAGGGGTGCTTGGGGTGAACTTTTGTCCTTATCTTAAGTTTTAATACCTAAAGAAATTTGAAACTCAACATGTTCTTGCCTCACTTCTTTTCTAGAGGCATTAACCAAAGCACAACTTCACGTACAGCTTCTACAGAAACTACTTTTGCAAGGGCTGTGATTAAGACACCACTTCTTGTTTGACTGCTTTTCCCCCACTGTATCAGTTTTTGGGGACATCCCATCTGGTGAACTCCTGAATCCAGAGAGCTGACAGTAGAATACTCTTAACAGCTGGTGGATAAATTAGGTATAATAAATCGGGCAGCTATTTGATTAGGTAAGAAAATAACACGCAGCCANCTCATCCCATTTTGCTGCGTGTCATTTCCTTTTCCACTTCTCCTTCCCCAGATGCTTGGCAGCTTTTTCTGCACGTCTGTCTGCCCAGCATCCCATATTGTCCCTACACCAGGATGTGAGCCATTGTGTTTGACAGAATTACTGGTGCCCTCTGCCAGGGCATTCTGGGGAACTGAAGGAGTCTCAACTGAGAAGAAACAAGAAGAAACGGAATGTTAATGTCTCTGAAAACCCTATAGAAAATNATAACACGCAGCCAAAACAGTTTCCTGAGTATTATGATGACTTTTGGCAAAAGTGACTCTTCTTAGGTGCAGCAAAGGCATTTCTAATGATTCTGAGGAGAATCCTTTGCAGAAGGTGAGTATAAAAGTTTTCCAAGTTTCTCCTCTCTATTGTCCCTCCCTCTTTTTTTCATGTGCCACAGGACAAAACTGGCTTTTGTTTTGCAATTGTTTTTTAATTTGCATGGACTGGGGATGAAAATGCCCTTCTA
>VZRQ01010887.1:35099-73713 GCA_013397975.1 Machaerirhynchus nigripectus
GCATATGGTAGTGGTAACAAATAAGCAACTTTTCTGTCTCATCCCATTTTGCTGCGTGTCATTTCCTTTTCCACTTCTCCTTCCCCAGATGCTTGGCAGCTTTTTCTGCACGTCTGTCTGCCCAGCATCCCATATTGTCCCTACACCAGGATGTGAGCCATTGTGTTTGACAGAATTACTGGTGCCCTCTGCCAGGGCATTCTGGGGAACTGAAGGAGTCTCAACTGAGAAGAAACAAGAAGAAACGGAATGTTAATGTCTCTGAAAACCCTATAGAAAATGCAGCATATGGCTCAGAGAACTCTGTTGCACAGTGTAGACTTGATACAAGTAATTTGCTTGACTGTCATAAATTACGTACATTTTTCGCTAATTTTTTGAGTAACAGTAAGATAACTGTCCCCAGGGAACTGTGGCTAAATGTGTAAAAGGAGAATTTCTCAAATTTGTGTTGAAATGTCTTTTCAGTGCCCACAAAAATTCTGTTAACTTCGAACTCTTGTATCTTTTTGATTCGAAGCTTGTTGTGAATCTTGGTACCTTTTTAGTTTGAATTTTGATTTGACGATATTCCACTCCTTAACCTAACTCCATATATTATAAACTGCATTTTATTATCTTTAGTATGTAAATGGCACAGACAGCAGGTCATTGTGCTGGGTGTATCTTTTGTGTGCCTACCAAAGCAAAACACCAGTTGGTGTGGTTTGGGTTTGGCTGGCCTGTGCTAGTAGGAGGCCCAGAGGCAGAAAAAGCTGGATCCTGTTCAGTTAGAAAGATTTTGGTTATACCATGAAATATAACCTTGTTCTAGCCTTGAAGTCTATGACAGAGCTGTTTGGTGGTAGCTGGCAAATTCTTATGGTACTTGTGTCACAGAGATACTGTAATGGTACATCGAGATACAGCATCGTCTACATTTCTCTAGTGCTTTGAGATTTGTTGTATCTCTAGGAGCAGACTGGAAGAGTGCAGAGTTGGTTTCAACTGGCTTAATGACATTTGGGAAACTTTCTCTTGAGGCTAGTTGAAATTACGCTCTTTGAAGTGACAGTTGCTGCACAGATCCTTATAATCAACGTGCTGTTGTAAAGCTAACTGAAATTAAAAGCAGTAAGGAAAAATATTCACAAGTTGTGATAGAGTTGCTCCTGCCTGTCTGTAATTATATGGTGGTTTTAATAAGAGTCTATTAAAAACCTATTAGCTGCAAATTGAGTAATTTTAAAGTACAGTATCTGTTTTTTTATGCTCATAATGGCAAAAAAAGAATAATTCCTCTCTGTTCAGAAGCAACTTCTGTGGAAAACTGTGTGATAATACTCTCTTTTCCACGCATTGAGGTTTTAACAACTAACACAAAAAACAATCACAGAAGAAAAGTGACAAAGCAGCATTTTATAAGCAGCTTTATGCAGGCTGTTTTTTCTTTGCTTGCTGCTCTTTTCCCTCTTTTGGCAAAAAGGAGTGAGAGGTACTCTTCACACTGACAGGTGGGAACATGAAAAAAATTTTGCCTTCACCTGCCTGTGTAAGGATCTGTTGTCTGAAATTTTTGGTTGCCTTCAAAACAACAGCTGTGTTTTGTATTACCGATTTACATTATTTAATGTGAAATAGTGCTTAGCAGCATTCAGCCAGTGCTTTTGCTCCTATAGATTACTCTATCACAGGGTATTTGCTATCTGGCTGTTAGGTGAAGCAGCATTGTTTAAGATACCGTGGAGTATCTGGGTTTCTGTGAGTCTTATCCTGGAAGTAAAGTGCTACATTTGGTAATGGATGTTTGAGCTGTTCCTGAGTCTGAAAAAGCTCTGACTGTCAAAGAACAGCTGGTTCTTTTTTGGCTGTAAAGTTTGGACAGTTCTGAATAGTGAATGTTGTTTGTTCTCTTTAAAAAAAGAATTATCCATTGAAGTAAGTATTAAAACCCAATTCCCAGTGAATTCTGGGTGATACTTTTTGGCAAGCAGGGAAGCATTCCGGAGAGATTGCCAATATGAACACTTCGTGTGTGCGCTACCATGAGCTTCTTCTGTTTCTTTGGTACAACTACGTTGGCACTGACTTTGTCAGCCACTGTTGTTTAGGCTGCTGGAGCTGGACTGGTGCTGCTCCTGTTGGGGGAATTACTGTCTAAAACTAGAGTCTCTTTAGCCAGCAAGACCTCCATGTGGTAGAGAGTGTTACCTGCAGGTTGTTGTCCTGCTTCCATCTGCTGGGAAGGGGACATGGATGCAAGACAGCCAAATAGGTTTGGGAGAGCTGGAGAAAGCAAACGACAAAGTATGAGCTTTTGCTCAAACTATGTCTGATGGGCATAATTTGACTTCAGCCTGATTTTTTGTGAGGAATGTTTGTGGCTTTGTGAATGGCTTTTTTGCTTGTAAGGCGTTCACAGAAATGCAGTTCATAGTTCAGTCGATGCCAGTTGTGAAGAGTTGATGAAAGCCACAGGTGCTTTTGGAGGCGGAAAGCCTAGTATTAGAGAACCTGGTCCCAAATACTTCCAGTTATCTAGTTTAAGAGCACATAGGATTTGTTTATTTCTTTTAAAAACCCCAAGACTTATTTATGATATAAATAATTGTATTTGTGTTATGAGTTATGATGTAGTTTATTAAGATCGAGACTAGCAAGTTGAGCATTATTGTGTCAGTGCAAAGTGTGCTCAGAAGCTGCTTCTGCTAGTGGGGATTTCACATTGTGAGTATTGGAGTTTGTCTCTGTGGACAGTAGGGAGAAAGTTGTATATAATATGCCAAAAATTATTCAGTAATAAAAAATCAATTTTATTTTACATCATTTGAACTATCTGCTTAATTTTTGAGTTGAAATTAAGATAGTCACCTTGTACTGATATTGCTAATTTGTCTGAGGAGAAGGCTCTTTTTCCTTTGGATGTCTGGCTGTGTCTTTTTCCTTTCCTGTTTCCCCTTTCCTTTCCTTCTAGCCCATGTTAAAGAAAAAATCATTAGCTATTTAGATAGGAGAAGCAAATAACCATTTTTAAAACCCATGTCCTCAAATGATAATTTGATGCTTTGAGGCATAAATGACCTTTTTAACCAGACCAAACTTGTCAAACAAAGAAACGATAGAAATAAGCTGCTTTATTCTAATACAACAGGCTGCTTTTCAGGGAGAATTTCAAAACCATTCTGCCTCCATCTTCTCAACTACATTAATTTAAACTTTGTCTTTTGCTAAATTTGAATTTAGATGTGTATGCTTTGTTGGAGAGATGGTGAGGGAATCTAGACAACCTGTGCAAATTTGTCTATGCATTTCACCTCCTGAAACCCAGGGCAGGTGAATAATGCTTTCATCCACAGCTACCCCAGCTGGTATTACTTAGCACTGGAGAAGAAGTTAAGTGTGTGTCAGAACCTGAGGGAAGGATTAAAAGGGGATTTCTCCTTGTTTCAGAACTAAGGAGAGAGGAAGAGAGGGGGTAGAAGAGGAAAAAAAACTACCACTATTTCTTGAAACCTTTCATTGGAGTGTTTACATTGCTGTATACACCTTGGAGATCAGATTTTAAAAACTAAATATAAAGGTTTCCTAACTTCTAGGGAGTTCATTGAGACTGGACCTGTGATTAAGTGTATACTGTACAAACAGGAAAAACATTTGGTGCATCAATGACTATTCTCTGTTATTATCAGTTTTATTCCATAAAAGAAATACAGAAAATGTCAAGGTGGAAGATGTAAGGCAGTATAAAAAATGAATATCTTTATACAAGATAATGTTTTCTCTTTCCTACCTCTGTCCAAAAACAAGATAAATGGAATTTTGTGAATTCATTCTTGAATAACATTCTTCTCTGCCAGTTATGTTTGTAGCAACTGAAAGTGATCTCTTGAAAGAGTGACATGTTTCTGAAGCAAGCACCACAGTCTAAGCTTTATCTCTAGGACAGTAAGTAGAGTTGGAGTAGTAGTCTGGTGTTGCCATTCTTACACCTTGTCTGTTTTTGCTTATCCATGTTTTTTGCCTTTGCCAACAGTGATCTGCATCCAAAAAAGGAAGGGGGGGGTATCTAATTATCTACCGAATTTTTTCTGACTTCAGAAATTGAAATATGTCATTTAATTGTTCACTATTTTTTCCCATTAGTTATCTGTTCAGAGATTTACTTGGCATGCTCTGCTGTATAAGCTGTATTGGCCTTGTTTATCTACAGCAGAGTCCTGCTGTAAGAGTCACAGACAGATGTGAGAATGCAGTGCTTGTCATTTTCAAATACTCATCAGGTGAGCAGTACCATAACATCTCAAGATCACATTGGTACGGTTCATTAATATTTGGTTGCTTGACTCTTATATGTTAGGTTATATTTTATCTTAGGGATGAAAAGCACAGTGTGTTATGAAATAATCTGAGGAAAGTTAATGTGGTTCCTTCATATTTTTTCATTTTTTAAGACCTTCTGAAAGCTGTTGTGTATAAGATAAGAAGAAAATACCTTCTTGCTTTCTCTCTTTGGCCTAGTAGATGGTTCATATATAATCCCTAATGATAGGTTTCCTGACACTTTGGGTTCCATTCACGAAGGTATTTAACTTGGATAGACTCAGTGATTTCCATGCATATTGTGTGATCTTATCATAAAGTTGTGTGATGTTGGGTTTTTTGGTTGCTTATGGTTCATAGTTCTTTATGGTTTGATCTCTAGCAAGAAATGTCTGTCCTTATGGCTTGAAATCTTTTATAAAGTACTCAAGTCAGATCAGGCTAACACTTGGCCAGATGCTGTACTTGTTCCAGTCAGTGTGGATTGGACCATGCCACTTCTCAGATAACCTCAGTGCCTGTGACTTGAGAGAGAGGAGAAAAAAGTAGAAGTCCAACTATTGCTTCCAAAAATACTGAATACTTTCTAAAACATCAACATGTAAACAATTCACAAGTCACAAAATACTGCTCTCTGGAAGAGAACAAAGAGACTCTTCTACTACAGTCCCTGCAAGATCAGCCTGCAGAGCTGTTCTGGGCTGTAAAGTGCTTGATCAATCTGCTGTGTTCATTCAGATGTAGGAGCAAGCTGTTATTGCCACAAGGAATGTATATGCGTGTACCAAACCATAGAGAGTTCCTGGTGGAAAACTTGGGCCAAAAACCGCATAACTTATTGACATAAGTATGAACAACTCTTCTTAATTATCTTATATCTCACTAAGTTTGCAGTTGATTCTGGTAATTGATCCAGATTGCTGTCAGACAATATTTTCTTGCACCCAAACCCATGTGTTTTTGCTTTAAATTGGTGCAACTATTTCAGTTCTAGTTATGCATACTTTAAGCAGCTGCTAGATTCTCTTACATTTGGTTATTTGGGTACTGAAGTGAGTAAGTATCTGGATGGAACTTTAGGTGATGTTTTAAGCACAGCAGAACTTGGAAAAAAACCTTGCTGTAATTACACTATCATTGGCTTTTATCCAACCAAAGCTTATCTACTCTCTGAGGCCACAGCCTTTATTTAAAGATTGAATTCTGCCATACACGTATAAGACATCCACAAAGTAAGTAAAATGCTGAAAATGCTTCTTTGCCTGTTTGGCCTTGACTGTGTTCTGTGTTGCCTTGATAACTCAGTCACAAAGAACCTTGGGTTTGTGGTTTCCAGGCCTGATTAATACAATGTACTGTAATTAAAATAACCCCACAGGCTCTTTTCCAATTTAAATATTCCCACTGCTCCCGGACTTCCCCAGCTTTCATTGCGCATTGTTTCAGATTAGTCATAATTTAAATACTTGTTTACTATGGCCCGGACACTGGGAAGAGCCCCTGGAATTAATCAGAGCCTTCAGCGTTGTTTTGGGGTCTCTTTGAAAAGGCTCTATGATTTGCCGTGTACCCTAAGAAAGACCAGAGGTACTACTATGGCATCATTTCCATGTTGCATTTCTCTAGTGCTGGTACTTACACAGAATGGAATTACAGATCATACAAGACATACTACTTGCTTGCTCTTAACGCATTCTTCAGTCTGTGTTACTTCTGGACTGTGGGAGTGCCAGTGGGAAATGAGTTGGTGAAGAACATTAAAGCACTGAAATGGAAAATCCAGCAAAACACAAAGCTACCTATATTCAATTTTTCTAGGTACAATGGTAACTGGTTTGATAAAATAGTTCTAGAGTTTTCTATTTTTTAATGTGAATTACCAAATGGCATTACTTAATTTTTTTGACTACAGCTGCCGTAGAAATGTGTGCACAGCTACTGTTTTGGTAAACAAAGCCTAGTAGCCAGATGGCAGTAGTATTTAAAAAGTTGAGCGATATGGTTTGGGAAGCATCCAACTGGACTATGCTGTGTTTTGCTAGGTACCTTAGATTTAATATACAGTGAAAGACTTTAAATGTGTTATCACTGCAGTGGCTTCAAAGAACAAATAGACTATTATGTAGAATACAAATAATGTTTATTGAACTTGCAGTTGATTTATTCTGATAGGTGATCCAAACTGCTGTCAGACTGTATTTACTTACACATAAACAGATGTGCTTGTGCGCTGAATGAGTAGAACTACTCCAAACCTAGCTGTGCATATTTTAAACAACTTAAATACTACGATTCAAATAATTTCTGGGTTTGTGAAGACTTAAATTTTTTAATATGTTCTTTCCTGACCCTTACTCTGTTCCATTTTCCTGCTTGAAATGTTGAGAATTGGTACATTTGGCTAACTGCTGTATGACTGGAGAACTGCTCTTGAGAGAAGAAGAAGATATGCAGGGTATGGATGCTTAGGGTAGTTTACTGTTCTATTTGTATTTTTAATCTGTTGGGTAATTGTTTACTGTGATGCATTAAAGCAGTTAGCGTAGTGGTTTTGTGTAGTTTCTAAAAGTGAGCTATAGACTGGAAGGTTCTTGGCATCAACTTAGACACAGTCAGACTTACTGGGAGATAATGAATCGGATTCAGTTCTTGGTGACCCATGTATGGAAAAATACAATCCTTGAGTTATTAAGCAGCAAATCACCTTTTCTAAGACATGAAGTAAGGATAATGAATAAATGGTGGCAGAATTCTGTCTTTTTTAAAAGTGGGATAGGTCTTCCTGCAAGGCTGCCTGTCTCTTTCCCCTCCCTTCAGCTCCTTTTGTTGTGGCAAAAGTCTTCATTGTGGAACAGTCGAAGCAAACAAGCCACACAACCCCGCCCCCCATCCTGTCTAGACTGCCTGTTCCTCATGGACTACTCTTCTTTGGGGCAGACATTACTCACAGATTGTGCTGCTCTCTCCATGAGCAACAGTGTGGGCTCTTTTCCTCTCTTTGTTAGCTAGTTCACCTTCTGCTGTGTTAAGACATCCTTCATTGGAGGTGGGTCAGTCTGCCCTGCAACCTATTTCCATACAAACTTCTGCTTGTCAGAGTGCAGCAAATAGGAAGTAGGTTTTTTTGGCAGCTGCAGCCTGATGCCTATCCAGGCCTAGGAGCACAGGCATTCCTTCAGTATAGCTGTCAGCCTGGCTGTGGCTTAGCCCAGTCTGCTGTTGAGCCTTCTCACCATTATTTCTCAACAGGATGCTGTGCAGTCTATGACAGAGGAAGAAATATATCCCTCTCCCCACCCTGTGCAGATGATCTTTGTGGATTATGAGTAGAAATAATACTCTGTTGCTGCAAACATTAGCAAACTACGCCTGGTGTGTTGGAAGCTTTTTCTCTGTCCTTTGAAGTGGTTGTGACTAACGGTGTGCAGCATCCAAATGTTGGAATGAGAGGCTTCCTTACAGCAAAGCCTTTTGAGTTCTGAGGAAAAGAGAGCAAAACAAACTTCATAATGGGAATGAAATCACAGGTACTTAGTGATACTGCAGTAATTTTCTGTTTCTTCTTTACCCTTAAAATACAGTTGGAAGGAAAGATATTTCAAGAAAGATGTTTTCTTACTGGAGAACTCCAGTCAGGAGCTCTAAATTCAGACTAATTGTCTCTCTTTATTAATGCTTTTTTACTTGCTGAAAGGGAAGAATAGGGAAAGAAATTGGTTGAATAGTTTGTTATCAGGTCAGTGTGCTGCTGATTTCAATATTATCTCTGAAGGAATTGCTACAAGTGGTATAGTATAGTAGTATTTGTTTCAGCCTGGTCAGATTGTAGAACATTTTAAAAGTAATAATTTCTTTACTTAATTAACCACCATTTCATTACAGCAATAGATTCTACAAGTGCCCTCAGAAATACTTTGTTTGACTGTGAAAATGAGGTTCTGTGTCCAAATGTGATAAACAATCATGTTGCAGGGACAGATAGATGAGAAAAAAAATCCCTGAAACTCACCTGAAAGAGAAGTAATGCTTGTGGCTTTTGTACTGTTCATTTATTTGGAAGACAGACTGAAGGGAAAATACAAAGGTTACTTCTCTTAATATCCTGGACAAGTTACTGTTTTTATTCAGCATTTCTCCAGAAATTTAAAAGGTGGTTTCTTTAGCTGTCTTGTTTTTCATGGTCTAGAAGATTTGTAATTTGCATTAGCCTCTCATGTAAAAAGTAAACATCACCTTTCAAAACAAAATGTTCAGACAGTGACATGCTTACTCTTAAAAAGGAAATGAATTCTTTTTCTAACCAGTTTTATCACTGGCAAAGATACTTGAAAATCATAGCAAATTTCCCATGGCAAAATGTAACAGGTCCATTTTCTGCTTTATGAATTTTGTGTAGATGAATTTTTAAAAAAAGTATTCTTTTTTAGAGGTGTCTTGGTTCTGCTTCATGATTTTGGTCTTCAAATTGTTTCGCTTCATGTGGACTACATGGGGGTTGTCTTTGTTACATATGCCTCTGGTAGAAGAACTGCATTTTGTTGTTTTCGTTTGTTCTGAATCTGGCATAACTAATTTGAGAAATTACTCTGCTCATATGCTTTATAAATGTAAAGCTGTGATGGTCCTTCCTCACATGATGGAATGTGGAAAACCATTGCCTCGTCTTGAGAGATACTGATGGGTTGTTCAAATAGCTTACTGCTTTAAAAAGAGAAACTTTGTATACTCCAGAAGCATCACACACACACACCAAAGTATTCTTACTGCTTTATATAATGTCTGAAATAGATCCAAAACGTAGACGATTAACTGAGAATTTTCCTGTTCTTGTTGCATACAAACCCTGTGTGTGTGCATATATATGTAAGGAGCAGATGTTGGTGTTCCCTTCTGCCTTTCCTTCCAGGTACAGTCTTCTCTGCTGTCCTTGCTCTCATCAGCAATGCATTGCAGGCAGCAACCTACACCAGCCTCCTGGTGCCTTTATGCTCTCAAGAACTGGGGTGATGCTTAGCTCTGCAAAATTCTCAGGGCACAGTTTGAGTTGCGCATCAGAGCAGCCTTTGTGTGTATTGGGTGAGTAGAAAGGCCCAGTCCTCTGGAAGCCCTTTCTGTCCTTAGGAATGAAGCTTGTCTACTTTGTAAACGAAGGAGGTTTAGGAAAGCCTTGGGCATCCTTTCATATCAAAACAGCAAACTATTTGACTATTGAATGCTAATAGCAGAAAAGAGATGACTAGACTGAGGCTCTGCTGGGCCAGTAAGGGTTGTCTCTGCCACTCCTTACTCATCTATGTATTTATTTGTGGCTTGGAACAAGGAGAACAGACCAGTTAGAATTTTGTTTTTAACATCCTAAAAGTATCCTGTGGGGACAGTTAAGTGTTGTTATAGCTCGCAAATATTTCTAACATCAAAATGGTCTGAAAACTAATTCTAGAGCAAATGTCTACATGCATAACCCTGAGTGTCTAGTTGAACTTGGTTTTGCTCAGAAAAATGAATCTCCTTTGCTGTGAATTTATGCTCACCCTCCAATAGAGAGCAGATTAGCGCTTACTCAAAATCAGGTTCAAAGTAGTATTTCCCAGAGGGCATCACCTCAGTTAGGCGGAGCAGATTCATTTCCTGTGCTTTGGTTGCTTTGGAATTACGTAATTCAAGTTGAAATCTGAGCTGGCAACCATACATGCTAGTGCTTACTGCCTTCTAGACTAGATGGACAATCATTTTGCCACCTGGAATAACCTTGTTTATAATCGTTTTCCCCAAATTAGGTTTAGGGGAGGATTGGTTGGACTGTCTTGAGATGATATTTGGTGTAGGAGCATACTGAAGTTTTTTCTGAAGGCTGTGAAACACCTGACATGCATATGTTGTCCCATATTTGACTCCTAAACCCTCTAGTTTAAAACTTGGAATTTTTTTCTTTTTTCCTCTGAGGTAGTTTGCTCTGTGAACAAAATGATTAATTAACTGTATGTGATAGAACTTAATGTTACTTCTTTAAGTGTCTTCTAGTAGAAAGAACAAAATCTGTTGCAAAGACCACTGCTCTGAGTATTCATATTTCCAGTGGCAGTTCCAGCCATAGTAGTATATATCTGACAGTTTGTCAAGATATGATTCCCTTTCCAGTTCCCTTCATATTAGAGCAATGGGAGTAAGACCCAGGAAATAAACTAAATTATGTTAGTAGTGCAGACCAGAAGCTTGTCTCACCCTGAGTCATGGGGGTTTTTGGTGTAGAATAGTCCATAAGCTGTTTGTTTGGGGCTCTGTTACAAGGAACACCAGGGAGAAGATTTAATAAAAGAAGTACAGTGTTTTTCAAATTAAATAGTGCTACTTACGAGCATGTAATATCTGAACAAATAGGCAATGAACAGCATATAATTCTGCACATTATGCAGTGGCATTAAATATACGTATTAGTAAGGTAGCAGATGCTATAGTTGCAAAATCGTCATGTAAAGTAGCAGTCTTCAGCAGCAGGGTGCTGCTCTATGTGAGACTCCTTCACATGTAATGAATAGCTAATTTGAGCTTGATAGTCCATCAGAGACTGGAGGGGATTGGGGAGGGATAGAGTGTTCCAGCAGCCCTAGCCAGCAGGATGTGCTGAGATGTGCTTTTAATGGAGCAACATTTCTGAGCTCTTGGGGGTAAATTCATAAAGAGGAAAGCTGTCATGGTTTAGCTTTAGCTGGCAACTAAGCCTCACACAGCCACAGCTGCCAGCTCACTTCTTCCCCGTGGGATAGGGAAGAGAATCAGAAAAGTGAGAAAACTCATGAACTGAGGCACAGACAGTTTAGATAAAGCAAAAGCCAAGCGCACAAACAGAACAAAACAAGGAATTCATTCACCACTTCCCATAGGCAGGCACATGTTAAGCCATCTCCAGGAAAGCAGGACTAAATCACATGTAATTGTGAGTTGGGAAGACAAACACCATCACCGCAAATGGCTCCTGCTTCTTTCTTCCCATCTCTTTGTGTGCTGAGCATCATGTCATATGTGATGGGATATCCCTGTACTCAGGGTCAGCTGAGGGGGTCAGCTGTCCTGGCTGTGTGCCTTCACAGCTCTTTGTGGCCCTCAGCATCCTCGCTGCTGTGGTGGGGTGAGGAGCAGAAAAGGCCTTGACCCTGTCTAAGCACTGCTCAACAACATGTGAAACACCCTTGTGTTATCAATGCTGTTTCCAGTGCAAATCCAGAATAATAGCCCATGCTAGCCCAATTCTCTTAGGAAGATTAACTCTGCCAAAACCAGCAGAGATGCTTAGCTGTTTGTATTCAGATTGAGGAACTGTTGTGGCAAAGGGACAAGTGGGCATGTGAAGTACCTATTGCAGGGATGCGATGGTGATTGGTTTGGGTGGCTCATCAGGGATGGTATGTGTCTTCTTGTCTTCTGCTTCTTTTCCTGTGTGCACCCAGCAGATCAACTAAAACCAAGCAAACACATACATGAGAATTGACGCTGAAAAGGTGAGCAATGAATTCTCTCATTCGTCTTTCAGAGCATGTTAGAATGCTTTTTGATCTGATTAATGTAGGTCACAGATCAGAAGATGCAGCTAGCACTTGCACATCTCATGAGCATTGTCTTGTGAGGGGTAAGAACTAGGAGTTTTCTTGCTGAGAAGCAGGATTTTCTTGCTGAATAAGCAGAGGTCAACAAGCTGGGTATTCCAGGTTCATTGCTGACATTTTTACATGTTTTAAAGTATTTTAAAAACAGTCAGGCTAATGTTCAAATATTTAGGTAGGAAACTGACCCCATTTAACCTCAAAACATGAACATTGCTTGTTAGGACCAAGCTAGGTCTGTAAATCTTAAGTTCAGCTTTTAAGATTTGCTTGGGGAATTTTAAGAAGGGAGGAGATACCGTATAGGGCATATGGCACACTCTCTCTCACCCAGAGATTCCGACCACTGAGAGAAAAGACGGATTTCTAAGGAAGTTGCTGGTAATGCTTGTAGCTCCTGATTTCAGTCTCACTCCTTATCAGAGGGGGAAACCTCCTGTTTGACTAAGTAAACAGGAAAAGCCAGATGTAGGGAATAATAATCCTTGCTACATAGTCTGTCATGATACAGTGAATGATCTATTTTAACCATTTCTCAACAGATAACCTAAATCATAGTTGACTTTCTGGAAGCATGGTTAAACAGTTCTTTTCTTTCCCGTTTGTTTGAAGAGGGCATGGATGGACTTGTTTTGGGCATCATTGTAATTTAAAGATCTGGACAATTCTGACACTGTACCCGGTTGCCTTCCTTCAAATTGCTCTGCTAAGAGAAAGCAGGGGACATTCACAGAAAGGGATGGGGGTGTTATTGCAGGGGACAAGATGAGAGCATTCTTTCTAGATACTTGAAATTTCTTTTGAACCATTTCAAGTACGAAGAAAATGAGTCTATCTGCTTTTATGTAAGGAGCCTGACTTTTGAAGTTATTTGAGTTTTATTTTGCTAGGACCGGGATACTGACACTGTTAAGCCAAGTTTTCAGGTTATGGTTCTTCGTCACTGTAAGAGAGGCTAGATACCGAATTTAACTATTTTTTACTATTATTGTCTCTCTTATTGCGAGAGAGAACTACTTCAAATAGTAGTAAGTCTCTCAATCCAAGTATATTGATCAACACTGAAAACTAATTCATAAGTAATCTTGTCAGTGTCTTGCTATTTAAATACAGTGCGACAATACAGCCTTAGGTAGGTGACAGTGATATTGTGTAATAATCCAGTACCTCACTGAATTTAGTCTTACTTTAGTGTAAGCTAGAAAACAATCTTTAATTTAGTAATAATATCAACAACTGTTGTTAGAGGCCTGATTCCTGTTCAGCTTTTCTGACACGCTGTCTTATATCTGTTTCACAGTCCAAATAGACATGACTTTCTTCAAGAATTTGGAATGGTCTTCCTTTTTTTTCCCCTCCCAGCTATATTTAGGTGTAGGTTATGATAAAGTTAAGAGCATAGTCAGAGAGCCTTTTATTATCACAAAAGGTGGCCCTGCAGGCATGAGACGTGCATCTAAGAGGATATTTAGTACCCCTACAAGAGCAGTGTCTGGTTTGAGATAAGTAAAATCAACACACAACTTTGAGTCACAAAATTATTCAGCAGTGCTCTTAGTCTTACGGTTTGGGTTTCATGTTCATCAGCAAGTCCAACTCTTAACTACTTCAGGAGGAAACCAAAGCTAACAAAATGAGGCATTAACCACACCTTCAGAAGTACACCACCTGCCAGCTTATCACAAACGCAAATACTTGTAGTATAGATAGGTTATCAGAAGCTGAAGCCCGGGAAAAAATTAACACCAGGGAAAAGTAGGTGTCTCATGAAAGCAGCCTGTTGCTTGGCTTACTGGTAGAGACACTTGCCATCCTTTCTGTCACTTTGTTTTTATGTTTCCCTGCATTGCACTATAAAAGTGAAGTAAATTGTAGTGGTGTTGTAATTATTTTGTTTTCTCTGTCAAAAGGTAGTTGTAAGGTGTTCGTTGGCTTGTCAGTGAAAGTTAGAAATGTTACATGTTACCAGACATGCTTTTTTGTTTGTGTCAGTGTGATAGTTTATGTACAATAAAAACTGGTCTTTAGGCTGAAATACAAAATGCAGAGTTCCAGTAACTTGCTTAATAAATGAAAAATTAAATTGTATTTTGCTGTGTAAATTTGTCTTCCTTTCTTAGATTATTTTCTTTAATTTATCATGGAAGTTTTGCTTCCTTGTTTGTTCAGTTCTGTTTTTCTTGGTCATCCCCCTTTTTCTCCTAACTCTTCACTATCACCTTGTTGGTGTCTGGAAATTTTTATGGGTGTGAGGCATGAATTATGAAAAAAAAAGTCTTATGTTGCATTTTATTGTTAAACCCTGTGCATGTTACTGGAGGCTTGAATAGCATGTTACATGCTGATGTACTATCTAGAACCTTTGATTAACAATCAGAGTAAGTGTAACTTCCTAAACTTCTGAGGGCTGCAGGTTAGAGTTAAATATTACTAAAAACTTCTTGGCTTTTGAAAAGAAGAATGGTATGCCTTGCTAGTTCAAGAAGTAGTGTGTGGCTTTAGAGGAAGGGGTGGGCTTCTCAATTTTCTCTTAAAGAAAATAAACTTTCTTAAAGAAAACTGCATACACTCAGAATTGTTGGTGCCTTTGGAAATCCATTTTTCTTACATGAAACCTATTCATTCTTCGTCCAGTGTCTGGAGAAAGGTGGTGCATGTCTGTGTGGAGGAATACTGCTATGGCAAGGTTTGCCAGCTTTGGCAGTGGGGTGCACTTGCCGTGGCTACTGTATCTTGATTTGATTTTATTGAATAATAATTGAAATGGTGAGAAATGGATTAGGATCTAACTTAGCAACAGTATGGAAAAACTGTGACCCGCAAGAACATGGTTTCATATGGGATGTCCAGGGGTTTAGGCTGTGTGCCAGTGTGATCAAGGATGTTCTGGTTTGTAATACAAGTGACCTTTTGTGCCCTTTCCTTTAAAACACTTTTATTGTTATTACAGTAGTATTTTTGGGATTCCAGTCCTCATTTGTGCCTCTACTGCAGTTGGCCCTGGAGAGCTAGGAAAAAAAATGCTTCCCTCAATGCTGGCTTCAGCCATGGAAGGGTGACTCACTTGTGATACTGGTGGATTTTTACACTTCAATTCTGGAACTCTTTCAGCACTATGGTTTTTGTGGCTCTGTCTCTCTTGCTTTGTTAGGAAATACTATGTTGTACTTCATTATTTTTGCTGGAATCCTTTGTAATGCTCTGGTGACTAGAGGAAGTTGCTGAAAACATTTCTGTTGTAAAATTTATAGTCCAAAATGAACTGAGCCCTTCCAAAAGTCCTACGTAGCAACTGTCATTTTCACACTTAAAAGCCTATTTTTCTCTTTTCACCTTTGCTTTGATTATGGATGAAATAGCAGTTTACTGAACAACGTGACTCCTGCAGTAATTCATAAGCATTTGTTTTAAAAAAAAAGGCAATAAAACATTGTGAATGTTTTTCATTGTGAATACTTAGTATACAATTGCAAGAATAGAATTATGGCCATAAAGAAAGGGTTTCCCTTACATTCTGTGACTTTTAGTGCTGTTTTTCATTTGGCACAAGTGCAGCATTAAGCTCTTTTTTTTCCTCCCCTTTTTAAACAAAAGAAAGTTATTTATTCCACAGTTAGTAATGGAAATGGGAGTGGTAGTTTCCTCTTTTAGGCAGAGTATAACATTTCCTGATGGAAGGTCATTTTAGATTCAAAATTATATTGGCTTGTGTTTTTGCATAGCCCAGATTTGAATTGTTTAAGTGCAGTCTTGAATTACTCAATCAGTTAAATGTTTTCTGTTGGAATGATCTAAGTACCTAAATACTGCAGGATGCCTGTGTTTCAGACATCCTGTGCTGGCTTTTCCAAGCTATAAGTATGGCTGTGGAAATCCAGACACATTATTTCCAGGAAGGAGTAATCTTCTAATATTTTAAAAATTTCTTCCCAAGTTTACATCAGTGATTTGTCGTCTTCCTTTTTAAGATTTTATCTTCTTCTGATTAAAAAATACAAGTTTGATTAAGTCCTTACCAACTGGGTAAGAAAAAAAGCAGTTTTTCCTGATGATAAAGCAATGAATCAAGCAGGATGTTATTTTAAAGGTTTTTCCATCTTCTTTCACACATCTTCTGTTGAAGTTTGTGCTGTTCTGTGGCCTCTGTTAGTCAAATGCAGTTCATCCTTGAAAAGCCATGTAGACAACTGCTGCTAATGCTTTTCTAGTTAGGATGAACCCCAGCTTTGGACAGTAAAGTGAAGCTGATGGAGCCTGTGTAACATAAGCAAAGAACATGTGGTAGCAGCAGTAAAGAATGTGGATAGGGCAGAGATGTGGTTGAACTGGCAGAGGGGAATTAGGAAAAAAAAAAAAAAGTTGTCAGACTGGGTTTGTTCTCTTTCTCCCCCTTTAAAATGAGCAGGTATTGTTGATGGTTTTCTGCAGTCTCAGGTATTTTAATTTGTTACTTTCTTCTGGTGGAGACAGGTAATTCCTAATTGAAGATAAACCTTAAGTGTTGACTTACAATACCGAAAACTTATGCTCTCAGCAGTAAGGCTGTAAATAGTAACTTGAAAAAACAATCATATTTTATCTATTTGACAGGCAAGGCATCTTCTGAGTTGTTTAAAATAACTGATAGTCTCTGGATATTTACCTTTTTGAATGCAGGAGCAGCCTGTTTCTTGTATGGCTTTAAGGATATTTTAAAGGGAGGTTTAGTCTGCTTAGTTGTGTTCCTCTTACTCATTTACAGTCACTTTCTCATTTGTGACACGTTACTGAAGCAATAGTAGTTTCTCCCTGCAAATGTGATTAAAATCCAAAGCTGTAGTTAAAGCTGAAATGGTATCACCTAGGGAGATGGATACCTTGGGCTATGGGAGGAATCTCTGCTGCCTTGTTCTTGCAGGAAAGATGTCAGCATCTCCCCACTGCAGCAGGAGTGAATTCCTCCTCAAAAGCTAATAAAAAATATCTTTGCACTGATCCTGTGAAGACTGCTTGTAAGCAGTCCTTATTCTTGGGCACTCTCAGTGTATTCTGAGGGTGCAGCTCCTTGCAGACTGTTTGCACATCCTCTCATCTGAAGCATTTTCCTTTGCAATAAACACAGGCTTGTGAAGTTTGCCAGGAGGGTGAAGGTTTGTTTATCAGAATTTAAATGTAGATTAGTAATCTCTCTTAACCTCTTGCTTCTAGCCTTCATAATGGATAAATAAACTTGAGTGTGATGCTGGCCTACATTTATATTCTATTAAAATTTACCTATAGACATTTCAGTGTACCTTAGCTAGATGATCTGGACAGCATGGTGTGTTAAAAGCTCACACTTCTGGCAACTTTCTTGAGTATTAGTTACCTGTATTACCCTTTTTTCCCCCCTGCCTTAATTTTAAATTTATTTCCAGTTTTTATTCAGCATCAGAGTAGTTTTGATGACTGTGATTTCACAGTTTTGCTGAAGTAAGCTGCTGTATGGCAGTTTCAGGCAATTCCTCTCACCTTAGCTAGCCCATTAAGTTTCCCTCAAAAGTTTGAGGATTACAATATTCCGTGCATTATAAATCACAAAATGTTAATTTTCCCACATTCTACAAAAGTTATGATTTCTTCATGTTCTTGTTTTTGTAAATTGCTATCACATGATCTCTGTGGGTTACATTATTAGAAAAAATGTCATATATAGAGATAAATCTCCTATCTGCTGGTTTCTCACAATAAACTGTACTTAGCTGTCCATCAGCTTTTGGGTCTCCAGGCTCACACTGAGATTTTTTGTTTTGTTTGCTGGTGCTGTCAGGGTATGTGGTACTGAGAAAGGAATTGTTAAACCTGTAGCATAGAGGAGCACAGTTTGTTTCAAAGTTATGCCCTTTGAAAACAAAACATGGTAAAACTAGGAAACAAAACCAAAACAAAGAACAAACAGCAAATCAACAAAAAGGCTTGATTTGTATACCTGAGAGAGGCTGATCTGCAGCCATGGGTTGCTAGCTTTGTGACTTCACAAGACTATCAGCATTCACAGTTTTAGTGATCCTTGGCACAGTGTTTAGCCTTTAACTGAAGAGAGTTGTCTGCTTCAGCTCTGCTTCTGCTTTGTGAGCTGTAAGTGTTATTTGCCACATCCTACATCACAGTTTGAGTACTCTGTTACTGCTGTCTGGAAAACACCATTCTATCTCTTTCTTATACCAAGATTTTGCTGCTTTCCCTTTTTCTACAAAGCCTACTGCTATAAACACCTAAAATGGGCTTGACTACATCTGTATTAAGTGAGTTGAAGTGCAGACAACTTTCAGGTTTTGCAGAGATGTGATCTGAGGCTGTGAGCAGTGCTGATGAGAATGCCATTCTGTAGTTTGTATGGTGTTCCTATGGGGTGGGTTGCAAGTTGTTTAACCATGGAGATAGCAGTGAAACCTTGAGGGACCCTTGAGGCTGTGCTTATTTGGTGCATTTTGTGCCAGACAGCTGGTCTGGCACAAAATGAGCTGCTGCAGTCTGCATCTGTCTTAAACCAGGTCAGATCTGATATAGCTGTTGGGCAGCAGAAGACGTTTTCCTGTTTTACTTGCTGTTGGGACAGCGTTTCCTTCTTTTTAGGGAAGAGTAGTCTGGATGGATGTATCTGCAGTCATCTGTGCTTGGGCTGAAGTGATAAGTGGCTGCTTTTGAGAAGTAGAGATATGATCAAACTTGGCTTGGGGGGTTAGTGGAGGCCTTTGTCTAAGAGACATAATTAGTTAACCAGTTGTTAGACTTGAAGGTTTGGGCTGGTAGACCTGGAAGATCGGTGTTTTTAAATGCAACTGTTGAACTCAGTGTTGGGATGAATAAATACTGTTGTTCAAGTCACTGCGGCTGCCTCTGTTGCAGTGTGCATGTTCTCGGGTGTGTTCCAGTGCTAGTGAACCTTCAAGTTGTCTGTCCTGTGTGCGTGGACTTAATGCTACTCCCACTG
Organism: Machaerirhynchus nigripectus; assembly: GCA_013397975.1. Classification (NCBI taxonomy): domain Eukaryota; kingdom Metazoa; phylum Chordata; class Aves; order Passeriformes; family Dicruridae; genus Machaerirhynchus; species Machaerirhynchus nigripectus. The sequence goes on from VZRQ01010887.1 coordinate 53,949, forward strand.
TCTTCCAAATGTACTGGAATACCAAAACCTGACTATTATCTTTACGAAAGGGAGTTGTGGAATCCACGCGGTTAGTTGTGACACATCCTCTGTTAGCATTCGGGTGCAGGGGCAATGCTAATTTTATTTTAGGAGGCAGTGATCTCAAAACATAAGTTTGTCTATACCCTGTGCATTGATCAGAAATAGTAAACATCTTATGTACTGCTCTTAATTTCTTTTCCAACTCCTTAGTATCTCTGTATTGGCATGTTTAAGATACGATGGGTGAATATCTTTCATTTTAAATCAATGTTTCCTCTGGATTATAAAGCTGTTAAAATTAGCTTCAGGCTAAGTGTGGCATGCAAAGTTTTGACTTCATAATCATTTCAAAGTGTGATGTTGATCTGTTTTTAGAGTGTTCCAAAGTTGAGACAGAATTGAATGTAGGATGCTACTTTACCATTGCAAAGGAAAACCACTTCTAAAAAGACAAAATTTGAATGAGGTAACCATGGTTTAGAGTTTTGCTTGTCTTGGGAAAAAAAAATGCAACCACTGATATAAGTATGAAAAAATAGCTAATGGGCATGGTTGGAAACTACTTTCTAGAACCATTTCTGTCTGTTGTTAGGTAGGCAAGATGAAACAGAGGTCTTTACAAAGTGTTTATGTGTTTGCCAAGTAATGTAGTAGTCTGAATAAATGCTAGCTGGTAGGCCTGCAAGTTATCTTAAAGATTGCTAGAGACAGAGAGTACAATTCTGATAATTAATGGAAAGTTATATGCAGGGGAGGTACCTGCATAGGTCTTGCATGCTGAATTACCCAGCTCCCAGAACAAGCTCTTCATTTTTTTTCTCACTAAGTAACTTAATCAGCTGGCCTCTTCTGTGAAAGTAAAACAGCTTCTGTGTGTTCCTTACTACTAAGCAGTATGTATACATGGGGGAAGAGTCAGTGGATCAATGTTAAGGAGAACATTAATTTCCAAATACAGCTGGTAATATACTTCCTGATTTTAGGAGAATATGTGCACAGTGGATGAGGCATGGACAACATTCTCAAAAGGCACATGACAGGAAGCTAATCAAGAGAACCAATTTTAAGCCTTGGGGTATTAGTGTAATCCAGTTCTGACATTTTTGTATTTTCTGTAAAGGATAAACAATGCCGAGTGGTGATCTATGGACATATTTCAATTAAATCCCTCAATTGCAAGTGTAAACTTAGAGTAGTTTTTCGCTGGTTTTTTTTTTTTTTTCGGTTTTGTTGTTGTTGTTGTTGGTTTTTTTTGGTTTTTGTTTTTTGTTTTTAGCCACTGGAATTATTGACTGCACACACAGAGACATAGACCACACCACTCCCAGCATTTTACATGGCTTCTGATAGTTCTTGTTCATTTTGGTCTGTATGTTTTCAAAGTTCCTCTTTGGACTTGGGCACATTGAGGATGATGCTTTTTAACACTGACATTAGAGATGAATTAAGCTCATGAGATGTAATTAACGATGCTTATTTGGTGCGGTAACTTTACTACTTATCCTGTCTATCACTATAGTGAAACTCAAGATTTCAAAATTTGCTTCTGCCTTGAGTAACTAAAAGCCTATCTGCTGCTTCTTCTCCACATGCCACTGTTTTTTCTACTCCTTAGTGTATTATAGTTTGAACTTGCTTTTGTTTTACTCTAAAGTGTTAATTTTTTTTTTGTTATGACAAGCATGTATATTTGTGCTGGCAAATATTACATTGTAATAGTATGAATTTTCAATTATCAGGTGGTTTTAAAGTCCCAGAATGTTTTTAGTCAATGGATTGGACACTGTCTAGCAGATTTTGTCACAAGTTGCTTTGTAAAATTCACAGACTTTTAAATGCTTTTTTCCTGATGGCACTTTGGCACAGTCCCCTTCCAAAAGTATGACAGCTGAGAACACTATTTTATTGGCTGTTAAGTAACATTTGAGGTGTGTTTGAAGTGAGTGTCCAACAGAAGCAAAGTAATTTTGTAAAAGCACCTTATTTTTTACATTGTCTTAATGCTTCAGCTGCTTTTCTAACCACATTTTTGCAGAGTGCAAAGATTCTGTGCATTGACCATGTCAGCCAAGCTTGAGTTACTGATCACATGCTGGTTTGAAAACAGTAAAACATTTCAAACTGCCGCCGCTGAAGGAAAAGGTGAAACATGCCTGTTCTATAAACAGCTTCTGTGGTGAACACACGCTTTGCTGCCTGCAACTCAGTCTTTAGCTAATAATGAGTGAGCTCTTAAAATAAAAAGTGGCACTTCAGTGTTCTTGGAATGGATAAATATTTCTAGCAAAGGTTCTGTAACTTTGGGTAAAAGGGATATTTTCCCTTTGAACAGAAGTACTTATTTAGGGTGAGGCCTTGCAGGTTTTAGCTGAAGAGACTTTTTCTGCTCCTTTGGACCTGTTAGTGAAATGTCATTTTCTTCAAGTCCCCACACAGGTGATTCTTTTGTCTTTTTCCAGGAGCGTGTAACATCTTGCTTCTTGACAGGCTATAAATTACTGCTGGTGAACACTTCCTAGCAAATCACAGTGCATCAACTTTTTACCTGCTACAAACTTTTCGTACTTTAGTTGGAGAATATTAGATGGTTAGGTTAACAAAACATTAAAGCTATGCCTTCAGGAGGGGAATAGCTCTCCCTGTTCGGTCCTCTACAGTGTTGAAGGTCAGTGGTGAAGGTGTCATTTGATTTCTGGTGGGTTAAATTATAACAGCCCTACCAGTGCTTCTGAGCTGAAATTTCCTGAATTGTTTTTTGTGATATGGTTAAAACTTTTTAAAGGTCATATTTGCTAACAACAATTTCTTTAAAAACACAAACAGCAAAAGAGGAGGAAAACAGTGTTTCCTAATTAGGAGGCATATCCTGGTGGAATAGTTAATACAGTTACATCTTTAGCCTGCAAGAGCAGCAGGTGTTTTTGTTTAAACTCTGTGCAAGTTAAGAAGGGTAGGTTAGGTGTATTAGTGCTGTCATCGTTTAGACCAGCATGTGCTTTCTAAATTTTGGTGCTTGTGAATTCTTAATAGGAACTCCTCAGTGGAGAGGGAGCCATGACCTGTGTTTATATCTGAGCAGTGCAGGGATGTAAGGGCAGGCCTGCTCTTAGCTCTTGAGTATTTCTGGACACCTTCATGTTTCCAGGAGGATTTTAACTTTTTGGAATGCTTGAACAAGTGTACTGGCAAATTGGAAGTGGTAATATTGTTAGACTAGCTGGTTGGTCTGTTTTAGTATTATTTTGCATCAGTTTAATAGAAAATCTCTCATTTGGTGTTTTTCTCCTGTAATTAATAGGAGTTCAGATGTTTACAAGGAGTAGGAAGGGGTAGGATCAGGCTCTTTCTGTGTTCAAGTGTTAGACTTTTCCTTAGCTCATGGATTGTAGATGGGATTTTTTATGTATGCTTCACAGGAAAAGTGGAATTAAAAAAATAATCTCCCATGCAGTTTCTTTGGGACTGCCAATCCAACTTTCACTTACTGGGAATGAACCAGAAATAAATAGAGCTGGTTAAATTTTAACAAAGCGTTTCTTTTTGAGAGAAGGCACTTAAAGGAACATGCTGTGACTACTTAAAAACCAAAGGGAAAGACAGGAAGGAGCTCATGATGTGAAGGGTGCTTCCGTTCGCGTTCTCTCAACAAGGGGCGAGTGGGAGCAAGAATACTGCTTGTGCCTGGGCTTGTTCATCCACTCTCTTTCCTCTCTGTGCAGTTTACACTGACTGCCTGTTTAGCCTTGGCTCGTAACAACATGGGAAACATCCCCTTGCAAAGTCAAGGTTAGTGTGTGCATATGACCTTCTTCAGGGTAGAGTATCAGAGTACTGCAGTGATGCTGACTGCATAACCTGCTCTGAAACATACAGTGTAAGCAAATGGAAAAAATCCGGGATTTTCCTTTTTGTTTCCTGTAAGATGAAGAGCTTTTTAAAAATTATTTGTGATACAGCATTTTGGATTAGAGCTATGTATATATTGCTTCCCCCCAATGTAATCTTCATGTGATAATGTGTCCTGCAGTACAGCTTTTTGGTATTTAAAGAATATTAGATCAATTTTTGACATTGGGGGAATGTGGGTTTGTATTGTTTCTATTGTAAGAACTTGTTGTGTAACACCTTACTTGCATCCATGTCAGATTTTATATGTGCTCTCCAAATTTAATGCTGGTACAGCATATGAAATTCAGTTTCATTGCCCTGTCTCTGTATCTCTGACTTAATGATTGAGCTGAAATCAATATCAGGCTTATGTAAAATCGAAAAGAAACCCCCTTATTCTGCTATTTAGTGATTAAGCATTGAGAGCCAAACCTGGGCCTTCCTGTTGGGCAGACAGGTCAGTTTCCTTTGAATCTTCAGCTCTTGAGATCTTGTGCTATGTTGACACATGGCATATTTGCTGAAGGAAGCATCTTGCTTAGGGTTTCCATGCCGCCTTACAGTACATGCAAACCCAGCTCTTCTGCCTTGTGCTTGTTATGCTGATTGAAAAACAGGACCATAATGCAGACATCTGGAACAGTGCATAGGTGTCTCATTCAGTGCTATAAATCTGACATCCTGTGTATTGGTAACTACAGCAGTTTCCATGTCCAAAATGCTGCACAAATATATCTGTTCTACTGGATCACTTGGGTGAAGGTGAGCTTTAGCGTGAGCTTTAACATGAGCTCAGTGGTGGGAGAGGTGAAAGCAAAGAGGATATGTGAGGTGTCAGTAAGTCAGTTGAGACTAGTACCTGAGTTCATGCCGCTAGAGTGCACTACTTCATTCTCACTTACTGAGAGAATGCTTAAATTTGCCGGTAGGTGCTGCAGGCTCTCTGGTGGGGGGGTTGGAAAATTGCTGCAAATTTACTGAGTAGTTTAACGTTGGTCTTTATAGGATGCTGCTCTGCTTCTGCAGCTGTCATTTACCAAATAAATATTTCTCTTGCTGTCAAATGTCTATGAATGTTGTGATGGAATGGCAGAGGGCTTGTAAATGAATTTTTTATTCTCCTTTTGATTTTATTGGAGATGAAAGAGGTATGTATGGAAGAAAGGATTAATCATATTTTTAATTAAAGCAAATTTTTTGAGACATATAATTTTTCAGAAATAGCCACAGACTTTACTAACAAAACTTTGTTGATAATGAGAGATAATATTTTACATACATCATTAAGTTCTCTTTTTCCCCACACAGGTTTCCACTTGAGTGGCACAGTAACAGAGCCTGCAATGCAATCGGAGCCAGAAACTGTTTGCAATGTAGCTATCAGCTTTGATCGTTGCAAGATTACCTCAGTGACCTGTAGCTGTGGAAACAAGGACATATTTTACTGTGCCCACGTTGTGGCACTCTCTTTATACCGGATCCGCAAGCCAGATCAGGTCAAACTGCATCTTCCCATTTCAGAGACACTCTTTCAAATGAACAGAGACCAACTACAAAAATTTGTGCAGTATTTGATCACAGTACACCACACAGAAGTTTTGCCAACTGCTCAAAAATTAGCAGATGAAATTCTTTCTCAGAATTCAGAAATCAATCAAGTCCATGGTGAGTTTGATACTTGTTCTTCCTTTTGCTTCATTTCCTCATAGGTTTTGAGCTTTTTTGTACATTCAGGAGTGTCACCTGCTTAGTTGAATTCCAAGCTGAATTATTCTGTGATACAATGGTGTTTACTCAAGGGGGTTCTGCTATTGAACCTTCGTTTTAAGATGTTTAGAAAACGTAACTCTTTGGAATAGGGAAAAGAATTCATAAGTAATGAGCTTGATGTCTTCAGCGCTGTTAATATGTGACCTGCTCTGCTTCGTGCTTTTGTTTTCAGTCTAGTGAAAACTGAGTAGTGGTGTTCTTTATAAAGAAAACTTTAGTAGTGGTGTATAGCCATATTGCTTAAAGGAACTCTTTTGCCAACTTATGGTGGTGTCTTCTTGTCATTTTGTTCTTTGTACTAGTTTTCTGATATTTTGATTGTGGAATTTTGTTTTAATGGCAAAGCATAAAAGCAAGTAGGTGTTACTGTTTTTTCATTCATTAAATACACTTCTGTTAACCTTTGGGATTTGGTTTCTGTATGAAGTCAGGAGAAACATAACTGTATTTCAATGCTTTTTTTCTGTTAGCGCTGCAGCAGTTATAGCACAGCAAAGGTCTTGATCTTTCCTGCTTTCTCAGCTGCACATAATTTTAATGGCTTTTTTTTTGCTGTGAACAACTTGAGTTTGTTAAAGGGTGCTGGGTCTGACTTGAGGCTTCTGACATGGCATTTTTATGGACCCTGAACTGAGAGCAGGTAGTTGTGGGTGTGAGGTGACCCAGCTAGTTTATTAGAGTCCTGTGTTCCTGTAAAGCCGCCTGATAGAAATGTCCTCTCAGGTCACCAGAGCTGTAAGTATAAGGGGGGAAGAATAAGTTACCTAATATCTAAAAATATCTTCTTTCCTTTTTTTTTTTTCATTGACAGGAACAGATTTTTTTCATTGACACGTCTTGTGTTAAATATTTGAGGCATGACCATTATTCAAAGAACTTGCAATACAAACAGAACCAAGATGCTTAATATTAAGATAGAGAAAACCATGTGTGTGTTAGTTACAGTGAAGGCAGAAAAAACCATATTTTTCAATAACAGGACTCTGCAGCTTAAACTCCATCCTCGAGCTGCTGTGACCCTGACAGGCCCAGAGGGGTGATGCTGCAACAAAGTGAATTTCAGGAGCAGTGGTCTTTTTTGGCTTTGGGGGCTGTGGGGGTGTGGCCAGAGGCAAGGCAGTCGCTGCAGTTGTTGAATGTAATGGTGACAGTGGAAAGGAAGTGAAACAAAAGGAGAGGCGGGAGATTAAACAATCGAGGAAGATGCTCAGATGTTATGAGCTGAAGGCATGTATTATAGGAGAGTTTTTAACAACCTGAACATTAATGAGCTAATCGGTAAGGAAGAACTAGGGTAAAGGAGAGGCACGGAAGATTCAAACAATCAAAGGTGATTAGAAGAGGGGAAGGCAGGAGTGGGACACAAAGGACAGGTGATAAAAATGTCTGTATTAGCTATACTATGGCTAATGTAAGAGAAATGACAAGCTGTTACAGACTTGATAAATGTGAATTCTGTAAATAAACTAATCATAAGCATGTTAGTCTTTGTCAGCTATTTTCTTATTGTCAGAATGTCTTATTGCTCATTATTGTATAAAGTATATTTGGAGAAAGATTTGAGACTTGTATCACTGGAAAGCTTTTTATTTCCTATTCTAAGCTGTTGATCAGTTACAACATTTCGCAGTGAATTTGAGTAGGTTAGTTTAAAATTATCCGTAAAATTGAAATGTTTCTTACATATGTTGCTGTCTTCCTGGTAAGTGAGATTGCAGTATGTCTTTATTGACTGTCACTATTTTCTACCAAAATGCCAAAAGCCAAAGTAGAAAATGCAGGTAGCATAAGAAAATGAACTACTATTACCAAAGGAAGCTGGGTTGTAGAAGACTTTATATCATTTCCTGCTTTTCCTCTCAGACTCACATAAAACCATGGTCTGAATTTCTTTCCGCGTTCACAGTACTAAAAAATTACATAGTTATTTCCTATTTTAAGGAGAAAGTGAGTTCTTCTGCTTACATAGCAAGGAAGTGTTCTGGGATTCTTACCATCATTCTGTTCTTTGGATCGTTAATAAAATTTCTTAGATTAAAAATAATAAAGTTAACAAAAAACCCCCCTTATGAAAAATAGCCAAAAGAAATGTTTCTCATTCTACTATCATAGGGTGATGAATGTAAGATCATCATTTACTCTATCATATCTGCTGTGCTGCGGATGTTGAGTTTGTAGTGCAAAACTATCTTCTAGACCTGTTTTGCTTTGAACAGTTTGACCTCATTGAACTGGTGTTTGAAGAGAAATTGTATTAAATTCTACTAGAAGGCAGGTAAGTGAGAAGAAAAACTTGGAAAAACTTGCTTATACAAAGTAGAGGAGAGTTGGCATAGAAATACCTGAAACAGCTTTGATTAAGAGAAATTCTGAATCTGGAGTTGGATGAGGAAATTCTTATCACTGTTGCCTAGAAGTGGTTTCTTTTCAGTGTTGTTCTATATAGGACTTCAGTTCTCTTTTTTTTTCCTCTGTGGTCACTGTACTAGTTCTAATTTTCATATATTTTCAATGATACACAAAAAAAGTCAGCTCTTGAATAGTATTTATTTGTACGTTTGAATGGTCTGGGACTTGGAAGAACTTTGACCGTAGTTATCTTCTTGTCTTCGTGATGAACTGTCTCATAAGAGAGATGATTAGATGAACGACTTCAGTGCTTTCCCTTAACAAAAAGCTTATTGGATAATTGTTCATTCGCTCAAAACTCTGTGTTATGCAGCATTCAGTGACTGTCTTTGGCCACCTTTCAGGGCGTTACTGGGGGAATTAGTGAAGTGACTTATACTGACACAGGTTTATAATAACCAATACCTTTGAGTTTCTTGGTGGACACAAATGATGCATTATCTTTTCTTGCTTCATGACTGAGCCTCACTGCAGGAAGAAATAAGAGGATGTTATTAGAAGCACAGGAATGTGTTGATTGGTCACTAACTTCTTCAGGAGAGACAAGTGATTTATTGGGAATCTTTTTCTGTATTTGCCATGCTGCTTTCACTTGGTGATTACAAGAGTGCTCTGCATATTTTTAGAGCACAAAAGCACCTCTTATTTTTGAGAAGATTTGTTATGTTCTGATTTTCTCATGTGACCCTGCTACAGCTGTTCATGTTCCTGATGATTTTAAAACTGGAGTTTCGTGGTGTGTAATCTGTGCTGAAGACAACGACAGGTATTAATACTGATACCCTCCCTGCTGTTTGTACTACAGAACTGTTGGCTTCAAATTGGAGGATTTTGATTTCGGTATGCTCTCAGAGGAAGCTGGATGTAGCTTTGGATTGTGCTTAGCTGAGGTTTTTTTCCTCTCTGTTAATTTTTGTACGGTTGTACAGAGAAAACTCTCAGGTGTGTAGGCTAGGAAGAGACCAGTCAGGATGACAACAGGTTGTCAGCTGGATTTGTCATCTTAGATCTGCATTTTCATAGGTATGAAACTTCAATAAATTGTTTGGAAGGCCAAACTGTGTGTCGTGGTGTTTTCTCGCATTCTCCTTAACTGAAAACCAAGCTATGCCAAACCACGACGTTCTGTTAATGAGAATTTGCATAGAAATAGCATAGTAACTGCAGGCTGGGTGGAGGGAGAGAGAAAAGGTCTGTTTTCATATTAATCTCACATTAGGATTGGTTTTTTACTATGTGCATAGTGAAAAAAGGTCTGCTGGTTTTGGTATAAGGACAGCCTGGCAAACTTTTTAAACTTTTAAGCTGCTGTTTCTTTTCCTGAGTGTTTACTGCTGCTGTTGCAATCTCTGCTCTTGGAGGAACTGTATGGATTTCTCTAGACTTTCTGCCATTCTCTGATTCTCTGGCTCACAGTAAAAGTCACTTGCCAGTACAGACCCACATACAGATGAATTCAAATTTAAGAGGGAGGATCTGGGAGAAAGCAGCTGAAGTATATTCATTTTCTGAGAGGGAGAGGCACCTTGTTTCTCTGCTTTTTTCTGCATTTGTCCAGGCAAATGTGGGTACATCCTCAATAAACGTTAATTTGTAATGTATATTAGCAGTGCTGGAGGAGGCATTCAAGAAGAAAACATTATTAAAAAAAGCTTTCAAAGAAAATTTCAGAATATCTGATATTGTTCCTGTAACTATTAAGTTCAAAAGGGCAACCTGGAGGTGCATGTTAATGTGTTTAGATGTACTTAATGTATTTAACTGAAATGATGGGGGTTTTAGTGGAAAATTGCAGGGTAGGGTAGGGCTGTACACCTGAATACAGTGTATTGCTGATCTGCTAGTAAGGGCAATGTATGATGTTAAAGAAGATAAATTATTTTTAAAATTACGGAATCTTTCACATGCCTGTGCCTAAACTGCAAAATTGATGGAAAGTCTAGTTGCAAAAGAAGAATGTAGGAGATGGCAGGTGAAGTTACTTTCAAGGAGAATGAAAGTGAAGTGCTTCAGTTCTTAGTATGAGAATTGTTTGGTGAGCCAGATCTGGGAAGGAAGTAAAAGTAAGAGTAGCCAAAACTAGAGAAATTTAAGAAACCCAAGTAAAAGTAAATAAGTAGCAGAATGTAANTTATGTATCGCAGCAGCTACAGTAAACTCAGGAAAAAAAAAAAAAAAAAAAAAAAAAAGAGAGTGGTAGCTGCAAAGTAACATGAAAAAATAATTTGTGAAACTCGTATTTTTAGGAAAGGTTTTTTCAGATACACAAAACATAAATATGGTGAGATTTTGTTAAAAAACATGGAAGATAAAAATTAAGTAAAATAAAGTATGCTTATCTATATTGATAAAGTTCTTTTATCTGCCATGCACAAGTAAATTTTGAAACTTAGGATGTTTGTGAGATGTGGATTTTAGCAGGAGAGGTTAGATATTGTCAGTAGATAATTTAGTGCATTTTGCTGTAGCTACAGAGGGGAAACAGAATTTTTTCAAGTTAAAAACCTTGGTTGGGATTTCATTAACTTTCCTCAGCAACTTAGCCTGTCCTGTCTTCACATTTTGTGTTGTTATCACTGACAGCTTCATAGCAGTTGGTGTTTTCCTTTGATGCTATGAGCTGCTGAACAGGTGTTACAGTTCACCCAAGAGTCCTGAAGTTAAGTGACTTATGTCTAAACTTGGAATCATGTGGGGAATCAAAGGCATAATAATATTTTTCAATCATTATTTTAATGATCTTTGGTTTAATTATATTTAATTTTAGAGTAATTTTGAGCCTACTAAGTTTATAAAATCAGTCGCTATTCTGTTGTGAGTCAACATACAGCAGTATTGGTTTCTGGCTGGGATTTTTTCATTCGTTCTTCACGTATTACTCAGTCTTGCTTTTTATTTGCAATAATTTGTCCATATCTTTTCCTTAATGCTGCCGTGGGATGACATTTAATAAAATGTAACTGATCTGCAGCTCATTTGTATACTTAAATTAATGACATTTTTATTAAAAAGTTTAAAAAAATATCAGTGTGGATGGCTACAAGTGAATAATTTGGCATGGTTTTATTTGAAGTCAGCTCATGTGATACTTCAGAAATAAGGATCAGGGAAGCAGTTTGCCTTGTTTTATCCAAATCTCCCTGTTGATCTGCACCTGAGTAGCTGGCAATATAAGAACTTCTTAGTCCATTTTCAGTCAGTGCTCCTTGCTTGTTTCTATTTTGTGAGGTTAAGTTCTCCATGTACAGCACCAGTTCTTGAATGTGGTTGCTCATTGTGACAGTAGTTGCTTTTGAATTGCTGTGTGAATGAACAAAGTGGGGTTTTTTTTGTTATTGTTGTTTTTTTTTTTTTTTTTTTTTTTTTTTTTTTTTTTTGTTGTTGTTGTTGTTGTTTTTAATGCTTCTGCTTCTTAGAACTTGGGAGTTGATTATATTTAAAATGCAACCTGCTATGACCCTAAATATAAAAGGCTGCTACCCTGTTTTCAGATATTATTTGGGTGTTCAGTGTCACAAACAGTTGTGCACAATTTTCCTGCTTTGACTGGTAAGATTGCAATTTAGTAATTATAGTAAAAGAGCATGAGTAAGTATATATGGCTGTATCTATATATTGGTTATAAATACTTTATTTATTGCATTTAACTATATGTACATGATGTAAAGCATATTTCAAAGACCAGTCATGACAGAAGTTTAAAAAGCCAGAGGTTGGAGAGAAGGAGATTAATATGTAAGTTTAGTGTCTATAAACTGACACAGTTTAATTACAGGTTTTAATATTAGTATAATTATACAGTCCTTCTCACTTTTCATAGTTCAAATGTGAACTCATTTATCCTCATGACATCTCTCTAAAGAGCGTAAGTAACACTTATCTGCAGGTTACAGATGGGAAACAGGATTTAGCCTTGGTACCAAACTACCCTGCAGAGTTTAAATTCAGGGCTTCCCATGTTTGTCTCTGCAGCCAAACTGTCCCACTGTCAAAACCTTGAGGTGCCTGTTCCGGGCCGTGCCACACCCTGAGCAAGCCTACTGCCTTTGGATTGAACCTTCGTCTCTGCCTGTTCAATGCTGAGCCTGAGCCATCCTGACAGCTTCTGCTAGGGCTTCTCATAGCCCCCATGGCATCTTCCTCCTCTTGCTTGTTCACATAGTTCTTTACCTGTTCACCCAGTCCTATGTTTTCAGAAGAGAAGTGGCAGTGTAGAAATTCCAACCATGATCTGTTTGAGAGGGAAACAGGCTAGATCAATCACCTGATTGTAGGTGAACCTAGTGAACTTGAAAAGTGCCTAGTTGAGAGACGTGGAAGATGGTCATATCTTGAGCCCAAAATAAGAATGATGGGCAGCAGAATCTGAGGCTTCTCCAGCAGCATCACTAAGAATGCCTGGCTGCTGCCTTGGTGGGAAGGTGGCTGGACTTGTGCCTGATCAGACACAGTGTCCCCATGCCTTGTTAGTCCATGGCTATTGCTGAAGACTGCCAGCAGGGTTGAAAGATGGGTGAATTGCAACTATAGCTGGTGTCGGTTATATGTACACTGAGATTTCTTTAGAGTTAAAAATTTTAGTCATATTGAATGTAGCCTATATGAGATCTTTTAAGAAAGAAATCATTCAGAGTCAATGTATCTGTGTACTGTGCTGAAAAGCATCGTAGAGCTCAGACCCTTGGCTTGGCATCTTCAGCTTTTACAGTCTTCTGGCCTAACAGCTTGCAAGTAACACTAGTGTGATACTGAGCTCCTGCGTAAGAAATATTTGGGATCGTACTGGCAGAAGTACCCTTGGCGGGGGCAACACTGGTGGCTCTGGGTAGCAGGCATACTTGTTTTTGCAAAGGAACCCTATTGTTAAAGAGTCTGTGGTAGTTGTATTGCTTTTCTAACCTTGTAACACAAAATGACAGGTGAGCTTTTGATAAAATGTAAACAGCTGAAGAAGGAATTTTTTTTTCACCCCCTAAATAGGGAAGCTTAGCGGAGGAATACTGGGCTATTTTAAATTCGGTTTGAAAGTAACCATACTAAGATTATTTAAAGATAAATCTGTATTGATGTGATCTATAAAGGTAAATCTATATTCATGTTAGCAACAAATATAAATGTATTTTGTATACTGTTGCTTTTATATAGTTCGTCTTTACCCTCTTTGTGTTTTAGAGCAATGAAATATTTAAACTATTTGCAAGGTAATACTGCAAACCTGGGTCTGTGCAACAGCTACACTGCTTGTGTGACTTTATTTTCCTTTTTATCTTGTTCTTTGCAAACAAAGACTTATCAGTAATGTACCTGACAGAACTGAAATCCCTCTTAAACTAATACATTAAAGATGGAAGCATTTGCAGAAGAGCAGGTTTTTCATTCGTTGGTTTTTATGCTGTCTTGGGCTTGATTCCTGTCTCCTGTCTTCTGTCATGTGGTTCCTGTGGAAGGCAGGAGAGTTCATTCACACCTGCAAAGACACAATTTCTTATTAATTAAATGTGTGTGTGTGTGTGTTTGTGTGTGTGTGTGTGTGTGTGTGTATACAGCCGTGCAGTGTTCCCAACTTTAGGCTCTGAAATTGGAGGCAGTTTAGGAAGTTGCTGAGCTGGAACATCTTTTTGTTTATGGCCTCAGCAATCTGTAAGTAAGACATCCTTCGGACCCTCTAAGTCTTCTGTTTGTATTTTCATTGAATAAAGAGTTCAGCATTTCCTGTGACCACTTAAAAGCTTCACCTTCATGGCAGAGATGCAACTGTGAAACAAAGGCTTGAATCAATAGAATCAATGGGGTTTTTTCTTACACATCTGTAGAGTTGTAGCTATTTTGGTTTTTCAAGCTTTCAGGATTTCTATAAAAAACCCCAGCTTTTTAGAAATTTATGTAATTTTCCTTCCCTGGCAGTATTTTTTTTTTTCTACAGAGGTAAGGATGGACACGGATTTCAAAGAGAGATTGTGTAATGTGATTCAATTTCTTTGCTTTTGCAAAACATAACAGAGGTAGAGATTATGCAGTTGTGATAAGTCCAAAATAAAAATATTAAGTCAACCTGAGTCTCAGCCATGCTTAAAATACCACCACCTGGTATGGTGATGCCCTACCTTTAACTGAGTCTCTAGATAAGTACTTTTCAGCTTTTTCAGTTTGAAGAACTTTTAGAAAATGTCCAGTGGAGGTGCAGTGTTCTTCAGAAAAATATAGTTTACTAGATTGTGCAAGAACTTGTTTTAGTTAATTTTGTCATTCTTTAAGGAGAGGATAAGCCACTGGTGTGATCTGCAAAAGCTGAGTTACGGCAGTCTGTGGCCAAAGCACTGCCAGATGTGAATCAAGTAATTTCAGTTGACACTAGGCTAATTCGAGTAGAGTTGGTCTGAACTGACTCTGTGCAGATGCCATTGCCTGTGTAAAAATGCTTCCTTTGAAAGCAGCACGGTCTTAAATATCTGTAGCTCTTACTTACGATGGAAATGCCTTTAGTGCTTTAAGACTTTGGATTTGTTTGGGGGTTTTTTTTACTCTTTGTTTAGCTTTGCAGAGCCATCACAGCTCAGAGGCACCAAGGTGATGATTCTCCTCATGTTCATCAATAGCAGCGCTCACTAGCAGTCACTTAAACCTGAGCAAGATTGCTGAAGGTACAGGAATTACACAGGTGTTTTGGGGAGAGTGGTTTTAACATCACAGTTGTAGAATATTATTCAAAGTCTTAATTTTCCTTGTAAAATTATTCTAGTGTAGCTGCTGAGATGGGAAGGAAAAAACCCCTCACCTTTATTCTAATGTTTTGTTAGAGAAGAGAATATTATGTATTTAAATACCTTTTCATAGGCTATAATTTCTAAGTGCTTAAGACTACTGAGGAGAAATATAAGTCTGTTTTAAAGACTGTTTAGATTAAAAACCATGCATCCAAAACAGGAAAAGACACAAATCTAAAAACCTCTGCAGTAGTCCTCTCCCCTGGACTCAAGGACCTCTCTTCTTCCTATAGAACATAATGATTTCTTTTCTTGCTGTTTGCAGGTGCTCCTGACCCAACAGCAGGTGCTAGCATAGATGATGAAAATTGCTGGCATTTGGATGAGGAACAAGTC
Organism: Machaerirhynchus nigripectus; assembly: GCA_013397975.1. Classification (NCBI taxonomy): domain Eukaryota; kingdom Metazoa; phylum Chordata; class Aves; order Passeriformes; family Dicruridae; genus Machaerirhynchus; species Machaerirhynchus nigripectus. The sequence goes on from VZRQ01010887.1 coordinate 69,140, forward strand.
CAAGAACAGGTTAAACTCTTCCTTTCCCAGGGTGGATACCATGGATCAGGGAAGCAGCTCAATTTGCTTTTTGCAAAGGTGTGTTGAGTACTCTGAAACTTTTTTCTCTCCCCTGTTCTCCAAGCCAATCTATACTTGTTTGCATCTTACTCAAAGTTCTAGATTGTACTTTTCTGAAATAACACAAAGCCTTGGGAACACAATGGCAACTTGATAATGAGTTGTACAGCAGTGGACTACAATCTGATATGTCTTGATCAGTGTAAGGATATGAAGTAACATTTCAAGCATCTACAGCTTTGCTGTTCTCTTCTTCCTTCCCACCCCCAAAATGTTGGAAAACCTTACAGCAGTTTGTGTAATACACCTGTGGATTGCTTGTGGAAAAATTCTCTGAAGAATTCCAATTGGATACTGAAACCAAAATTTTGTTAAAAATTGGGAAGGCAGACTGTTTCTTCTACTTAAAAATTTCCCATCACACATATAAATTGCGTTTCTAACTTAACAGAAGTGGAATATTTAACACTGCAGCATATTGTCTACTGCAATTTCTTTGCTTTTTTCAAGTTTGTATTAAAAGACTCGTTTCCTAGGTGCGAGAGATGCTAAAAATGAGAGATTCAAATGGAGCTCGCATGTTGACGTTGATAACAGAACAGTTCATGGCTGACCCTCGTCTGTCGCTTTGGAGACAACAAGGAACTACAATGACTGACAAGTATAGGCAGCTCTGGGATGAACTGGGTAAATTCACAGACTCATTTAGGTGTTCATATGTATAATAAAGAAACAATTATATATTTGAAGTTGAGAAAAACTTTTATTGTGGTTCTAGGCAAAGCAGATTAGAGTTTTCTGCAATTTTCTTTGTTCAGTTAAGTTTGGGTGAAATCGAATTTCTGATCTGCAGCATGAGACAGTTGCAGTTGAAGGAGAGGGAACATGGTGTGGAAGAAGTACAATTCTAATAGTTTGTAAGTATTAGAGGGTTTAAAAAGAATAAAGCAAAAAGTGGAAATGTAGTTACATAGCTGAGGCGAAATACATAAGCCTCTAGTGCTAGGCTGGAAAGGTTAAGGAAGAAACTGATTCACAATTACAGAAGTCAAGTACTGAGCAAGAAAGGAGATGAAGTAACAGAGGACTAACAATTAACATTGCTTTACAGGAGAGGTTACCTGATACATGACTTAGTTGTACAGTTAAGAGAATAACACAGGCTGAAATGGCAAATGAGTATTTGAACTGGTGAGGTCTGAGGGTACTTGCTGTAAAGTGTTCAGGAGCTCAGTAATACAGTTTTGAACTACTACTTCAGAAATTTTCAAAACCTCTAAAGAATTTCATCATAGAATTATAAAATGGTTTGGGTTGGAAAGGACCTTAGAGATCATTTAGTTCCAACTCCCCTACCACGGGCAGAGACAATTTCCACTAGACTAGGTTGCTCTTAGCTTCATCGAACCCAGCCTTGAAACACTTCCAGGGATGGGGCATCCACAGCTTCTCTGGGCAGATGGTTCCAGTGCCTCACCACCCTCACAATAAAGAATTTTTTTCCTAATACCTAATCTAAACCTTCCTTCTTTCAGTGTAAAGCCATTCCACTTTGTCTCATCACTGCATGCCTTATAAACAGTCCCTTCTTCAACGTTCAGCATTGAGGTTCCCTTTAGGTACTGGAAGGTGCTCTAAGGTCTCCCCAGAGCCTTCTCTTCTTCAGGCTGAGTAACCCAAACTCTTTCAGCCTTTTCTTGTATGGCTGGTGCTCCATCCCTCTGATCATCTCTGTGGTCCTTCTCTGGACCTCCTCCAGTGGGTCCATGTCCTTCCAGTGCTGGGACCCCAGAGCTGGATGCAGCACTGCAGGTGGGGTCTCAGCAGAGCAGAGGGGCAGAATCCCCTCCCTCCCCTGCTGCCCACGCTGCTTTGGGTGCAGCCCAGGACATGTTTGGCTTTCTGGGCTGTGAGTGCCCATGGCTGGGTCACGTCCAGCCTCTCACCGACCAGCACACCCATGTCCTTCTCAGCAAGGCTGCTCTAAATCCCTCCCAGCCTCAGCCTGCATTGATACAGGGTGTTATCTGAAGGGAAAATCAGGACAACTTGAATGTGAGTGTCAACAGTATTTAAAGATGGAGAGGTGAGAGGAAAGATACAAAGTAACCACAAGCATTGCTTTCGTAGGGATAAGGTACTGTAACAAACTACTAAGTAATACATAATGCAAGTGTGTGGAAGATAAAAAACAATCTGAATTATTTAAAGTACAGTGGTAAATCTAATTCGTTTCTCTGAAAGATAATTCACTGAGTATATGAGCGAAAGGATTAACATGTCTGTCTTAGCATTCCAAACCTTACTTACAGCTGTCTTGGAGGCTTTCCTAAAGCAAGCTGAAGACGCACACGGGCTAAATAGAATTGCCTTGTGATTCATGGAACTTGGAGTAGAAACCTGTGTTCTCATTCTGGAAAGACATTTCACGTCTAGACTTAAAGAAGTCTGTTTTGGTGTGCTCTGGTCGATATGGCTGTGCCTGATTTATGTGGCAGAAAACATATAAATAAATATTTAATAACAAGCAAAAGTTTACAGACTGTGTTTTATGAGACATGATGTAAATAATGCAAAGAAGAAAGCAAATATTAGAATGCTCTTAATGTAATTTAAAGGTCCAAAATCAAGGTAAATGAAATCAAATAAGAGTAACGTTTCGTTTAGAAAAGAAGTGTCAAATGCAAAACTTAACTTTTTCACTCTTAGAGGTCAAAGATGACCATGATTGAATCATATACTAACTGGTGGGCTAAGATTGGATATAACCTGTATAGCAAAAATAACATTCACTCTAAATGAAGCACTAGGCCAGTAAACAGCTACCTATGTAGTTGAGATGACAGACTTCTGTGGTGAAAATCCGTAATACCATAGAAGACAAAGCTCTGTCAGGGTCTAGAAACAACTACAAGTGTAACAACCATTTCAGTATGCCATTTTTATGATCCTTTGTCTTGTTGGGGAACAACAGTTTTTGCCAAGCAAGTCACATGCCTAGCTGGACATACATGGAACAGAAATGTATCACGCCATACCGAAAATTGGAGGGTCTCATGCTTCACTGCTTATGTGGGTTGAGCTGGTAGGTGGTGGGAGAAGCAGAAATGTGTTCTCCATCTGTTACCTGTAGCAGTCTGGCCACATGCTGTCAATAAACAAAAAAGGTTTTCTTAAATTTTTGTAGCGGCTCCTCTTGTTTCATCAGTTTTGACCTGTCTGAAGGTAGAGGAGGTGGAATCTATCTGCCTGCAGCATAAAATAACAAATAATTTTGGATTGATTGAATTTAGTTTACCTCTATTTAATCAGAATTCTAGATGTTACTCCCAAAAAGCAACCTCACCACTACCTGAGCTGCTGTATTTGGAGTCTGAGGTAGATAGCATTGTTTCAGTCCTGAACTGCTCTGACTCCTCTTAAGAGTATCCAAAGATGTTCATCATGTACCATGGTTTCAGTTGCAAATACATTTCAATCACATCAGGTGGGCTGTAGGTGAAGGGTAGAACTTAACTTGGTTCTCCATCTCCAGATATTGTTTATGTTTCTAAACTCGATTTCTTCTCCCCACTGATGGAATTCCTTGGTTCCTTCTACTGGTGCTTAGCACATTCCCTCCAAAATGCTGTTAATTGGGTGAATCTCTCCAGAGTCACTTCTACCTGATGTGAAGGCTACAAGCTTCTGCAGTGTTTTTGCTAGGATTTTACTTTGCTTGAGTTTCCTTGTTTTCATATTAAACACCACTTTTTCCATGTGAAATTTGCATCTCAAAAAAAAGAAGTGAATGTACAAAAAGTTCAAGTAGATCTTAAGGGAGACCAGAGTTAAAATAGCAGACTGCAGAGGGAAAAGCAGGATGGCCCTGGCAATATATGTGTGTGCTCGTAGAAGTAACTTAGACATTGACTTTAAAGGAGTCTTGCTATCATTATGTTACAAAGTAATGTTGGCTTGTTATCTTCTAGGATGTCAGAGAACCAAAATATCAACGGAGGGAGTGAGACACAGGCCTCTGCATATTTACAATTTTGTATTACCTGTTCGGAATAATCTGGGAGAGGCATTTTTGTATGTCTTTTAAAAAAAACCTTTTAGCTATACTCTCATTTATGTCACAGGTAGGTAGCAATTTAATGTAGTTAGGGAGAATTTTAGGGCATAAAAAGTAAGTAAATATAGACTCTGCTTAATAAAGGATCTCTTGCTTGCCTTCATATGCTGTCTGCCAACTGCTAGGCATATGGCCACTTTGTCAGTTCCATCTTGGCATAGACTTTTAAGCATACTTAAATAACCAGCTTTGCTCCTTGACTGGGTCATTTGAGCCTTTCATTAGAGTTTAAGTGATGCTTCCTGCCTGGCATTGGGTATTGGCAAGCGTAGTGGAAGGACACACTGAGCTTTGATCAGAGTTCCTATTGAAGTTCATGGTAGATTGGTGATTTCAGTACAAGTCAGATTGGGTTTGAATGTGTGAAGGTGCTGATTTAAAAACAAGAACAGCACCA
>VZRQ01010890.1:0-48620 GCA_013397975.1 Machaerirhynchus nigripectus
GCTGCGTTATGCCCGACCCCCGCCCCGGCGTTCACCTCCGTCGTGGCGGGGTGGGGTTTATTTTATTGTATTTTCAGTAACACCATCCTTTGAGAGATGTGTAATAGTGCTTTTAATAATTTTTAAGGGTCTTTTTTAATTAGGGGGCTTGGACTAGATGATCTGTAGAGGTCCCTTTCAACCCTATCAATTCAGTGGCTGCAGGCATAGCAGGATGACATCATTGCCATTAAAAGGTGGCTATGCCTAAATGCCATTTGCTCAGCGAGGTCTGAAGCAGTGCCCTTTGGAGTAACTGGGAGACGTGGCCCCTTTTGAGGACTTTATAATTAATTTGTTAAACACTGACTGCTCCAAACTGTTTGAGATGCAAAAAGAGAATGTGAGTTCTGCCTTGGGGACCTCACCACTATATAAATGTATTAAATCAAACTCTTGCTGGAGAGGAGAGTGCTGCACATGAAGGTGAAGCTGGTTAGAGGATGGGTGGATGTAGATGTACCACCTCCATCAGCAAAGGGTATTGCTTCCCTTTCAGTTTTGAATTCAGGAGGAGTGATCACAGATCGGCAGGTCAAGGACCTGCTTTCTCTTAGCATTTCCAAGTGCCAGTGGAACCCCTTGACTTGTGAGCAATGGACAGAGCTCCCCTGGCCTTGTGAGACCCCCAGCTGGGCCTATTGAGCTGGGGGGTCCTTCTCTTGCATGTTCATGGTTGTGTGCATCAGCGTGGGCCAGGGGCTGCTTGCCCAGGTGAGCTTGTGCCTTCTCTTCCTCCCCACTAGTGATGCTGGAAGCATATAACACCCTCTGGCAACTGCTCCCAAGAATCACCCTGTGCCTGGCAGGAGTCTCTCAGGGGGTGCTGGACCTCTTCAAGTATCCATGTCTGTTTAGTGTCCAGGTCTAAGCAGATCCCACTGGTTTCCTCTCCTTCATGATGGGGAGGAAGGGAAATAAGAGCAATACAGAAAAATATCAATGTATTAAGTTCTTCACCTTCATAACTTCCAAGTCAACCTTTCTGTGGGGTTGTGTTTGCTTGGTGTGTGCTTGAGGTCACGTGTTTCCAGATTGACATCTTCTGTGCCTTCCCACCCACAGCCCCCTGTGCCCAGGAGCCATGAGCCGCCCTCAGCGCCCACAGAGCCGCCGGAGCAGCGCCCCGGCCGCAGTCCCCCGGCACTCTTAGGCTTCCCTGCTCCCCTGGAAGGTGCTCGTCGCTGGCGAGGAGAACCGGCTGCGCCCGCACCCAGCCTCCTGCACCCCTCCCAAGGTAAGGATGTCCTTGAAAAGCAAAGGCAACCCAATTTCACTTGGCAAATTCAAGTGAAATCAGGTTGTTTCTTGTGTCATTGCATCTCCTACCTGCTCGTCTCCCCCTCTCCTTGCTGGGAGGAAAGGCGCTGGCTTGGGGGTGAGAACTTCACTTGCAATTAAAAGGTGATTTTGAACGCGGGGTAGCTGCTGGTGAAACCTGTTGCTTGCAGACTGTATTCCGTTGGAATTTGCTCGTAGTTTTAGAAACTACTCTGCTGCTGCAAAGAGTCAGGCTTGGATGGGACTGGCGCCTTGTGACTGCCTCTGCTTCCCTGATGTACTTCTGAGAATAATTGTCTATAATTTGCCTCTTAACGATGCTCTGGAGGCTTCCCAAGCATGAGCTGCCTTTCCTCCCAACTGTTAAAGGCCTTTGGGGTATTGGAGGCTTCCTGCAATGGGAGAGTAAGGGGTGGCTGGGGGAGGGCGTTTGGGAGGGGGCCAAGTCCCTGTTCCAGGGAAACACCCTCGTCTGCTCCTTGCACTTGGCAGTAGGGTTTTTTTAAGGTCAAAAAAGCAGAGCTCAGCTTTTGAGGAATGAGCAGGGGCTGAGGTAGTGTGGCCCAGCTGCCCTCCTAATGGGTGCAAAATCAGTATTCGTGGCTGAGGAGTGGAAATCAGGATTAGAAACCAAAAACCTGATTTCTGGGGTGGTTTTGGAGTTTGAGATTTTTGGGGCCTCTTGTTTTCAAGCCTCTCCATGTGAACAGAGATGTCAGCTGTGTGCAGTAGCATATGAGAAGAGCAGTTTCTCCCTGTGTGATACCCAGGGCAGGGGAGCTGGGGCCTGGAGGAAGATGAGGATGCCACCAGCCTATCACAGGATGGACATGGGCATGAGACTCCTGTTTTGAGAGGTCTGTGAGAAGGTCACAGTGGACCCAGAGAGCTAAAAATATGAGTCCGAGCTGTGATCTGGCTTGTCGTGGTTCTCTTTGGGAGCTCCCTACGTGGAGCTAGGATCAGCTGGGATGCTCCAGCTGGGAAGCAGGGGCCAGTTAGCACTGGGAAGACTGACATCCTCAGGCTGTAAATATCCAGCCAGCTCAAACCCTCCCAGTAGCTCCATCACTGCTGTTTTCCTAAGAGTTATTTGACTCTTTGTGTTGCACTTCTCAGACAAATGGCTCTTAAATAAAACCTCTGCTAACTCGTTAGGCCTCCTGTCTAGGTCACTTCCTGCATGGGTGATTTATAGGGCTGCTTTTAACATTTTATTAACTTTAAATCGCTGGGGCCAGTCAATCAGAGCCTATCCCATTAGCTGTGGTGAGTGGCTGCCCAGGGCATCAGGCTCTCCCGCTGCCTCCGTCGCTTCTGGAGAGGCCGCGATGCTCTGAGACCAACCATGGTGAGAGATGGGAAAGAACAGGGTGAGAATTTAGATTAGGAGGAATAGATCTGGGATGGATAAGTGAATGCATAAGGGTTAAGGAGATAATGGGGCTTGTGATCATATCTGGGAAGGTGGCTTATCTCCTGCTGTTGGTACGTGATTTCTTGGCTGCATCTCCCACAGCGTGTGGTGATGGGAGAGGAGCATCAGGGCTTGGTAAGGAGGTGGCTGCTCCAGACTGATCCCAGCAAGGCATCACAGCTGGAGCATCCCTGGGTAGGATGTGCCTGTATTAAACCCCTCCTGTGACAGTGCCAGAGACAGAGTCTTCCTCCTTGCCTAGTGCATTCACAAGTCCCTCTAGCTCCTGGCATCCCATCTGATCCAGTGGGCTGCCTTGAGCCCAGTTCCCTGTCATCTCAAACTCTCCTCTGCATCTTCTTCCCCCTTGGAGCAGAGCAGAGCCAAGCCCTGCAGCTCTGGCACTATGGTGAGTGGGGCTGAGCAAGCAGAGACCACTCCAGCTGGGAAATCCAAAGGAGATGGAGATTAAGTGATGTGAGGCTGCAGCAGCAGCTTTGATTATCTCTGGTTTAGTTGCTCTTCTCCCCACCATGCCCTGTCTTTGTTCCACCCATGCTCAGAGATGTTATTCAGTGGAGTTTTCCAGCTCTTGGTAACAGGGAGAAAAAAATACCTGAACTCCTGCACAACCAGAGCTAATGAGCTCTCTCTGGAAATAAAAGCATCCTAAGGACAGCCTTGTGATACAGAACATCCCGTTCTCTGTGGCTGCTCTGGCCACTGCCTCCGAGTGATGGCCCAGCATGGGGCTGTTGGGAGCTGAGCAGAGCTGTCACCTCCCATCCTTCCCCCCAGCCTTTGCCCATGTGAGGCATGGAGAAAGCTGAGCCATGGTTTGCTCCTCTGACAGACCTCTGCTGTGGGGACAGGGATTTGGGAACATTTGTCCAACACTGATGCAGAGCCCATCACCTTGTACACACTCGCAGGATAGGGCAGGGAGGGGTCACATGTCCCCACAGGTCAGGACCAGCTCTTACTGGCTAGGAAAGGGATTTGGGGAACACCCTGGTTCCCATCCCTGGCTGGAGTGGAGAGGTGTGAGAAGGTGGGCTCACTGCAGCCCCATGTGTCTGAGGGAAGGCAGGCCTGCATCCCCCGAGGGCTGTTGGGGTTGTCAGGCCAGGAGAGAATTTGTCTTGCAGCAAAGCCGGCATCTGAAAGCCATCGCTTCTGATGTGCCCATGATTTGCTGAAACCTGCATCTCCTTTGTCATTTTCCTGTCTCTGTCTCAAATCCCAGAGCAAAGACAGAACTTGCTCACAGAGACAAGCAGGTTTTTTTCCCTCCACCTTTAAATATTTATTCTGAGCTCTCAAGATACACATGCTGTGATCTCGGGGGCCTGCCTGTGTGCTGGCTGCGTCTCCTGCCTGGCAGAGCAGGGCTGGCTGCCCTTCCCTCTGGGGAGCACAGGCAGAGCCTACTCCCCCTCCTGCTGCCTTGTACTGGGCTCTAGAGGAGCGACATGAGGTGTTCACCTCTTCCTACACATGTGCTCTCATAGGAACAAACCCAAGACCCACAAAATGCTGTCTAAAGAAGGTGTGGGAGTTGTGAGCTGCCTTTTTGGGGCAGGGCCAGGTAAAGTGGCCTGGTCCATCTGGCACGCTCTGTTGCTGGGGTGGCACACCCCAAATGTCACCCACCCCTCTGTCCCCTGCCTGACTTCCCCTGTCCCTTTCAGCACACAGAGCTGCCGCTGGAGGCTTTTCTCTTCCTCCCTGCAGCTTGTCCAGGGCTCTCAAGGTCGTGCAAGTAACTGGAGCAACACTGCCAGCCTTGGCTTTGCAGCCTGAGCTGCGATGCTGTGCTCGGCTGTGGCTTTGGGCCTCCCTCCCTCCTTTTCTCCACTCTTGCTCTACTTCTGCAAGCCTTCCTGGTGCTGCTGCTTGGGTACACAGATTGCAGGAAGAGCAGTCCCTTGCCACTGGGATGCATGTGCCTGGCATGCCAATTAGGAGCGAGGTTGGGGCTGGCAGCTCAGCCTGGGATGTGCCAGAGCAGAGCCACACTGCAGGCACTGTCCCATGGTTCCCTTCAAAATAGGAGATGCAATCCCATCTGGCTGCAACTGCCACCTTCCAAGCATTTTTCCTGGATGCTGGCTCTCCTGCAGAGCTGTCTCACCTCTGCCCCTGCCATGGGGTTGTCTGGACCCAAGGGAGAGGGGATTTTGCATCTTCTCCTAGTAGCTGGAGGATGGTGATGTTACACTCCTAGGAAGAAAGCCAGGAGCTGGTTTCTCAGCAGCTCTGCAAGGGATGAGAGGATGTCTGCCTTTCCAGGTGAGCACACAAATCGCTACCTCTGCCTCCAGCTGCCACAGCCCAGGCATCCTGCTCAGCAGCTGGCACTCATCAACACAGAGGCTTGTCCCCAACTGCCCCTGGCAGTGCCAGCCATAGGCTCCCTGGGACCTGTATGGGTGTGGGCACTGATGCAGAAAGAAAATCCTTTGCAGAGGCCTAGGATTGGATGGCAGGTGCAGCTCTACCAGGAGATGCCTTGAAACCAGCATGTAGCCAAAGGCAAGAGGAGGCAGAGGAGACAATAGCTGGTGTAGTGGGATTTTTTTTTGTTGTTTTTGAGGAGAAATAAATTAAAGCCAGCTCACTGGTATAGTGCTAGCACTGGAAAACTGAGCTCCAGTAAGCTGCAAAGTGATGAGGTTGGGACAATGGTGGTGGTTTCCTGGGCTGCTTTTCCCACACCCCTGCTTGCCCTCTGCCTACACCCACCATGGGCTGGCAGCAGCACCAGCCCTCTCAACTCTGGCTCAATGTCTGAACAGAATGGCCTCATTAGAAGGGAAAGTTTCCCCAAGATAAGTTACTGCTGCTGTAAGAAGTGCAATTATCTCTCTTTTCTGCTCTCGCAACCGTGGGCATTGAAGTTTCCTGCTCTTACACCATGTCATGGCCGAGCTCTTGTGCACAGGAGGGTGCCGCCAGGAGAATGAAATTATAACAAGGACGTTTTTCGGAAAGAAAAAGCGATGTTTTCATTATGGATTTGTTACCGCTTGGTTGTCTCAGTGGGTCAGAGCTGCTGTGGCCATGAAGAGCGATGCCAGCCCCTGCCTCCCCTTCCTGGCACCTGCCTGCGCCTGGCTTGGTTGGGATGGTGGCAGAGAGCGCTTTTTATGGAAGGCAGAGGACCTGTGCTGTGTGTGTGTGTCAGCTCCTACCCTGCCTGTGCCCCTGCCTCCTCCTGGTGTCACCCCTTGCCCAGGGCTGCAACACCCCAGGTCTCCTCAGCTCCAGCGGGATTATTCACTGAGCAACACCTTTGCAGGAACAGCCAGTGACAGAAGTGTATCTCAGGAGTGAAAATCTGCAGCCTCAGACTTGTACGAAATATTCCTTCAAGATTCAAGCTTTTTCAGTTATTGGTCATTTGACCTAACAAAACTGTGCGTCACTCTGTGAGCCATGGAGAAGGCTCCCAGAGTACATGCAGAGGATTTGTAACAACTTAGTAGTGAATGGTTGGGATAAATCATATTTCATAAAATTGGCCAGGAAAAGGATTGGTGATTAATTCTTTTTAATAAACAATGGTGAGCAGTGTGGCTTGGTTTGAGCCAGATTGACTTTTACAGTGATTCATGGATTTTTCCACAGGAAAAACCACCTTTATGGTGATTGCTGGTGTGTGGGGTGCCTGCTTGCCTTCATGAGTAATTCCCCCCAGCTCCAAAAGCACCAGGGTGTGGAAAAACGATGAACTTCTCTGCAGGAGCTGAGAGGGAGGAAGGGTGTGTGTGGCTCCACCGCTGCAGCCAATGACTGCATCCCTTCAAAGAGCATTGGAGGACGTGGGAGAGTGGGAATTTCACTGCCAGAAGTGCTGAAGGAGGCGAATCTTATGGAAAAATGAGGGGAGCTGAGATGTCCGTGTGTGCTGTTCTGGGCTGGCTACGTGAGGCCAGTTGGGACTGGCTAATGGTCCTCTTTGCATTGTGCTGCCCCACTCCTCTGGCAAACCAGACACCTGAGCAGAAGAGTGTCCCAGCATCCCATCCCTAGTTAAATTGGTTTTCCTTTCTTTTCAGCCCCTCATGCTGGAAGCTGGCCACCCTCCGTGGTCTGTCGTGCGGCTGGGATTCGTTGCTCCGGGGCAGGAGCGTGTGCAGGAGGCGGCAGCGTGCGGCCGGGGGTGTAGCGTGTGTCTGTGTGATGCTGCTTTTTAAAGCCTGCCGAGGTGGGATGGAGAAATGCCGGGCAAGGCACAGTCAGAGGTGTGAGCAGTGCCTGCGCCTTGCAGGCGGTGCCGGGGGTGGCGGCAGCCCTTGCTGCTACGTCGGGTTTGTTTTCTAGTTTGGAGATGAGGGCAAAAATAAAACATGTAGTTCTGCTGAGACTAAACTTGAAACATAATTTGGTTCCTTGGTGAGGTTTTTTTGACTCTTCTTGGTGAAAAATAGAGGTATTTGGCTGAAACTTTGAGTTTCACAGTAAGGAAAAGGAAAGGTGGCACAACGGTGGGAGAGGCTTGTGTAGAGATGTAGCTGTGAAGGAGGAAGAAGGAGCCTGGGGGCTGGCCCAGCCTCCGGCAGTAGCAGACAGGCTGACACATCCCTCAGTGCAGTAACACCCCATGGCAGCGTGACTCTGCCCACCAAATGCCCAGCCTCGTCCCCCGTCCCTGCAGTCACTCCCCAGCGCCACAGGGGCTGCATTCTCCGGCCAGCATCCCACTCCCTCCTCATCCTCATTCCACCCTCCCTCCACCACATCGCCCATCCCGCATTCATTACGATGCCCACGTACTTCTCTAAGCCCAGTATACTTTGAATTACTGCTCATCTATTCCTCTTGACATCCTCATGCTCATAACTAGGGAGCCTGCATTACCCGTTTGCACATCTGTCAAGCTGCGTGTTCCTTGGCCATTTCCAGAGATACATAAAATTGCCCGTGGTTATGACATTATTGACAACCCGCCCCGTCTCCTTCCCCCTCCCCGAGCCCAAATGGCTGCCTCGCTTTATGAGGATTGATATTTGGGCAGTAAATATTTTAGAGCCTCATCTGATGAGTGTGTCTGTGCGGGTGAATACATTTGTGGCTGAGGACAGATGTTGGAGCTATCTTCATTGGAAATGCAGGGCCTTGTCTTGCTCCCTCCTGCCTTTGCAGCATCTCTGTCATCTCTCTGCAGCCTCTCAGTGCTGCCTGTTCCCAGTGGGAAGAAGGGGAAATGAAGGGAAAAGCCAAGCAGAGGTTGACAGGAGGGACTGGGGCTGGCAGAGCTCTGTGAAGAGTGGGTGTCAATGGGCCATTGCTGCTGGGTTCCCCATGTACCTCAGCAGTAGGATTGAATTTCTTTGGCAAGGTGTTTTCCTTCCTTGAACCCAGGGATTCCACCAATTCCTGCTGTGCTGGACAAGTAGCTTCAGCCCTTTTGAAAAGAAGATGACAAGGATCAGATTGTCTGTGGTTTCCAAAGGTTGTATTTTGACTCCTGTTCTCAAAAGCTGCTTCATCTCCCAAAGTTTCAAAATGTTCCTCGGTAAATGCCACTGAAGAGGAAACAACTTAGGAACGGCACAGACTGGGTGATCTGAACCATTTTTTTATCTTGCTGAGAAAAGCAAAGGAGCCCATTTTTAGTTCCTCAAAACTATTTGCTCTCTTTCCTTTCAATCAGCAAAACAAAGAGTGTTGCCTGATTCCTAGGAAAGAGAAGGAGCACATCAGCTCCTGCAGAGTGAGCTGGGGCTGGGCTGAAGTTTTGGGAGTCACAGCTCTCCTTGGGCTGGATCTAAGCTGTGGGCACCAGGATCCAGGGAGCTTTTAAAAATATGTCTCCACTCCAGCTCTGTGAGTTTTGTTTGAGCTACCAAGCAATGTTGTCCTTGCACTGAGATCCAAACCTGGGATGGGACTCTGGTCTGTTCCCTGCAGGGAGGACGATGGCACAGGGATCTGGCATGAGTCCTCTCCACACACTGAATGGTTGGAGCACGTGCAAGGCAAGTCAGTCCTGCTCTGTGATTTCTTCTTGCCATTTTGCTGCTTTTTTCCCTCTCCAAGCCTGGAGCAAGTGCATCCAAATGTGTAAAAAATCAGCTGCCTGGGGGCGGCTTTGCAACCGTTCAGTCCTTGCAATCCCTCAGAGTCTTTGTCAGGAGAGCAGGAGCTTCCTGGCTTGGCAGTGAGTGCTGTGCTGGGCTGGTGCCTGTCGCCTGGGGCGAGGGGATGTGGAGGCTGCTGGGCTGGCAGTCACCCCCTCCAGCGCATCACCCAATGCCAGCTGTTCCCAGGCCGTGGGTGTCCCTTTCCCGATGGCAGCGACATGTTTCAGGGCAGGGAGTAGGATGGAGTGTTTCTGGTTGCTGCAACTTGATGTTTGAAGCTGTTGCATAGGCAATGGGGGTCCCCCAGGGGGCACATGGATTTCCAGGGGTGGCCCATGGGCCAGAGAATGTCACCTGCCTTCTTGGTGGCCGCTGTGCTGTTGAGTGCAGGTGGTTGAGTGGACCATGGAGTCCACTGTACCTCTTATATCCAGTTTGCTCAGTCAAGGAGAGATCTGTGTCATCAAGGAGCTGTGCAGGACAGCTTTGTGAAGGTGCTGGGAGAGTAGGAGGTGTCCAGCTCCATTTGCAAGGGCTTGGTGTCTCCATCTCCACAAAGCCTGGCTGCGGGAGCCACGTGCCGAGGGGAGGGGTTCAGTGGCCTCAGGGAGCTCGCCGATGAAGGATGCTGCCCTGGCCCTGGCCAGTCTGCTCTTTTACAGCACTATAGTATCTATTTATTTATGATTTCCGTGGGTGGTGTTTTGGATGATCTATTGAGCCAGAGTGAGATATTTTGAGGCACAGTGAGATATTTTAAAAACATCTCATCACTCTGGAAATATCCATGGTGCGATGGCTGTGTATTAGTCATTCGGAAAGGGAGTGATTTCAATGAAAGAAAAAACATTTCATCTTGTCAGAGCATTTTCACTCACTGTCTGCCAGGCAGCTCCTGTCAGTCTTCAGCCTCTGTGACTGGTTTTACTCTTCTCAGGCTCTGCCTTTTTATTTTCTAACAAGAAATAAAATAAACCCTCTAATGGCTATTGGTAGCTATGAACTCATCAATTGTCAGTAAGAAAGAGCCTGTGAAAAGATGCAATAACCCTCTTTGTACTGGAGTATTTCCCATGGGATTATTTCTCTCAGGGACTATCTGCATTTGGAAGGAGAAACTCCTTCTCAAGGTATTGGACCTTGAAAAAAACCCCCTGCCCTCCAAGGTGATTTATCCCCCTGAAAAGTGAGAGTAACTGCAAAACCCTTGAACGCCAGCTGGAGATGTGGAATTAGGCTCACAGAGAGCAGGAGGAGAGATGGTTTTCTCCTAGGAGCAAAAAAAAAACCTGTTAGAAAACACAAATGATGAGGCCTTGTCCTGCAAGGGAGAACAGCACAAAGCCGTTCAGCAAATGAAAAGCCAAATGAGCTGTGAAAACCTACCACCATGGTAGGGGAGATTTTCTCTCGGAGGAAATCTGCCACAAATCACCTAATATTCAGCTTTGCATTGCCATTTGGGAAAATATTCATCATATTCCACTGGTCTCTGCTCCACTTTATGTGTATCTCTAGCTGGGATTTCTCTTGGGCAGCCCGCACACCCTGGGGAGGAGGTGATCGGCCAGGATGCTCCCATACTTTGATCATTCTCCATAATCAGGCAAAGAGTAGTTGCACTGTAGTTACACCATGAGTACTGTTCCCTGTTGCTTTGAAGGGCGTGTTTGCCACTGCCTCATGCAACCAGTAGATAACTGCTCCGATGACTCAAAAGGATCCCTTTGTGGATAATTGTAGTGTTGATATTCCAGGTTTTCCTAGGGTGCATGATAGTAGAATCATAGAAGCAGTTTGGGTTGGAAGGGACCTCAAAGCTCCCCTAGCCCCCCCTCCTGCCATGGGCAGGGACACCTTCCACTGGACCAGGTCACTCCAAGCCCCGTCCAGCCTGCCCTTGGACACTTCCAGGGATAGGGCAGCCACAGCTGCTCTGGGCACCCTGTGCCAGGGCCTCACTACCCTCAAGCACATCTAAGGGCACCTCCCTGGTGGGAATGGGCTTGCACCTAAATGGTTTGGGGGATGGTTCTCTGCTGCTGTGGCTGCCCCTTGGCCATCTCCTTTGACACTGGGAGTCTGGGATGGGTTTTCTTTGCACCAGTGCTGAGCTCTGGCTGCATCCCTGTGCGTGCCCACCCCACTTCCAGCCACTGCAGCCAGAGAAACTCCAGCCAGGGCTTTGAAATAGAAACTCTTATCTAAAGAACAGGAGAGGGCAGGAGAGAAGCAGACCCAGATCCCCTTGATGCCTTGGAGCCTTTTCCCTGGCTCCCCCAGGACAAAAGGGGCATCGCTCCCCATGAAAGCAGGAACTGGGGGGATCAGGGTGCTGACTCCCCTGGAACAAGTGCCCATAAACACCACCTTGCTAAAATCTGGGCTTGGCAGCAATGACCTGTAATCTTTACAACTGCTGCTGTTTTTTTCCTGGCCAGATGAAATTAAAATGGCCAACCAGTGCCATTGCTTTCCTTTAACCTTTTCCCTTTCATGTCCACACTTGACCCAAAATAATACTCTTTTGATTTGCACTTGGTGCTCCCTTGCTGGACACTAATTCAATTAATTCAGTTAATTAATTACACAAGCTGACCTCTTGCATTTCTTGGCCAGGGGCAGGACTTAGCACCCACGTGGTGAATCCTCTGCTCTCCTGCCCTTGTGGCGTGGCATTTTCTGCATCCCGTTGCTGGTGGTGAGCGTGTCCTCGTCCCGCGCCCCTGAGTCAGCACTCTGCTGCTGGCGTGCTATTTCAGCTTGGGGGAAAAAAAAAAGGAAGAAAGTTTCGGTATTTAAAGTATTTAAGCAGATGGAAAGCCACAAACTACAGTCGGTGGAGGGAGCGTGTTTCATGACTAACAAAATATGCCAGGTAGGCCGTTCCACTTGAGATATTTTCAGGAATATAATCACTTTCACACATCCTCATAAATTTGCCAAAGTGTTAGTTTTCCCCCATATGGATGGGGAGGATGCAGCATGTCATGACTGTTGCACGGCATCTTGAATGCTGTGTCTTCGTGGTGTATTTTTTTTTTCCTTTATTCCCCCCACCCTGGCTGTAATTGCAGTTAAAGTTTGATTCACCCTTCCTCATGGTTAGTGTAGGCAGAAGGCCATCCTTGAACATTCTGGTGAGAGAGCTCCTTGGACAAAGCAGGGCATAGGAAGCAGCAATTAAATCTCTAACAATACCCCCAAAAAAGGACTGGGGTTGGACTGGAGCAGTGCCAGGGATGCTGTCCCCAGTGGGGTACCAGCAGGTGATAAAGGGATGCTCTAGGGGAGCCCCAAAGGCTGCAGCCTTCCCATTGAGCTCCCTTGAATAGATGCTCCAGCGTCGCACTGGGGTAAACAAATGCAAAATATTTTGAAGTCATTCAGTCTCAGCATTGGATTCTTTCTTCTCTTTCTGGTATCATGGCAAAATTAAATAAAAGGACCCGTTTTCTGCATGTTATTGATCTTTCACTCAAAATCTGGGCCCTTTTCCAGGAAAAATGAGCCCTTTTGTGAACAAAGAGACAGGCACCTTCCCAACAAAAGTCAGCTTTCAAATCCAGTGTTCTGTGTGTTTGAAATTTCATGTTTCTGATAGGAAAATATCAATTTCACTCAAATTTGCAGAGCAGTGATGTGGTGGGGGGGAGATGGCCCTGAATGGATTGATGAGCACTTGAAGGCCAGATTGCCAGAGGAATTTAAGAGCAAAAGAAAAAGCAACCTTGTCACTGATTCTGAGCAGCTTGTGTTTGAATCCAGAGCCAGGCTGTTGGGCTGGAGCTGGCCCTGCTGTCCTTTTCCCTTGGGGACCTAGTGCATGTGGCAGGAGGGCTCAGCCCATCTCTCCTGACCAAATCCCAACCTCAGTGGTTTATATACCCTTTTTTTAAGCATGGTGGTGGCTGGAGCCAGGCTCTGAATTGGTGTGTTGGCCTTGCTCCGTTACCTTGGTTGGGTGCCCCACTGAGAGCTGCCTGCTGGTGTCTCAGACAAGCTGGGCTTTGCCAGCAGTGTTTTACAGGTTAATTTGTCAAATCTCTGTAGCTCGATTATTTGTTGGTGGAGCCCTTGGGAATTGCTGGGGAGGAGATGTGTTACGCTCCCTTGGACCGTGCTACCACACGGATGCTCAGCTGTCAGGCAGGGCTGCCGAGCTGGGTGTCCTAAACATGTGTTTGTAGTGCAGCCCATGACATTACCCCCATGGTAATGAGGGCGGCTGTGTTCCCCTGCTGCTGCATCCTTCAAGAGCAGGTAAATAGTTTTTTTTTCATGCGTTCTCCCTGTGCCAGCAGTGGTGCTCCATCCTCGCTGTGATGCAGAGGGGATGGAGGTAGCTCTGGCTTGAGGGCGTTGTTCCCATGGCTGTCCATCATAGAATCATGGAATGGTTTGTGTTGGAAGGGACCTTAAAGATCATCTCATTTCACCCCCCTAGCATGGGCAGGGACACCTTCCACTAGACTTGGCACCCTGCTCCTTGTCCACTGCTACATGGAAAGTTTACCTGCTGCCTGAGCAGAGAAGTTTCCCCGCTGCCCCAGTGGGGTTGCTCCCGGGGCTTTGCTCCCGGGCTGCGTGTGTAAGCGTGCTTATCTTTGGAAAGGCATGGCGGCGCTGACAAGCGGTGCAGGAGATGGGGGCAGTAGGTGGATCGTTTTTAGCAGCGCGCACGCACGGAGCAGACAGCTTGGGCATGTTCCAAAACACTTCCCACGCCCCCAGGCTGAATTTTAAGAAGCTGGGGCATCTGCACGTTCAAAACGCTACAGGGTGGAAGGGAAAAAAGGAAAAAAATCCCCAAGGCAGGCAGAGCAGCCAGCGCGTGGAAGGGGCAGGCAGCACCCAAAGGCTGATGTCTTGCTGCGGAAGGGAGTTTGTTGCAAAGGCTGAGCAGCTCCAAGCCGCTCTCCGGAGGGGCAGAGCACAGGTGAGCGTGGAGCAGCGGGCGCTGGCTTGCAAGCTGGTCTCGCTCTTGGTTGAGTGGGGGGAATGGGAAGAGGAGCTTGAGTTACCCAGGAACAGCACCCGGGTGAGTGCCTGTTCCTCCTGTCCATCTGGGGTGGTGCAGCCTTTGAGGAGCTCCACACATACGGGAGCCCCAGAGCCTTGCAGTAAGAGGGGGCTTAGTGGGGGGGTGGTCCTGTCTTCCTTATGGTGATGGGAATGAGTCCTGTGCTCATCCCACCTTTGGTTTTTTCAGGGGCTGCCTGGGATCCTGCCCATTAATAGCAGGAGATACCCCACTGGTTTCTTTCTGTGGGGCAGCCTTGTTATGCAGAACCAGCTTCATCCCCTTTTGCGTCTCCTGGGGAAGCTGAAACAAGCAGGCAGTTTCAGGGGCAGGGATTGATGTTGGGAACATACAAGCTCTGGGCTTGCGGCCGCTGGCTGAGGGCTATTTCGGCCCTACCCAGGGCTCCCTGGGGCAGGGTGGGATATCCAGCCTGAGCAGGGAACCTCTGGGGGATGGAGGACAACCTGTGTGTATGGTCCAGCAGAGTCTTGGATCCCCTGGAGTGATGATTTGGAGTTCCTTTTTGAGTCTGATATAGCTCTGGATAAGTAGCTTCAGGCTGTGAAGGTTGGCAGGTTTCGGTGCTGGGCGACCAGCTTGCATGCTGAGAACAGCCCCAGTTCTTGCTGTTGCTGCTCCTTTGGGATACAAGGTCCCTGCTCCTGGTAGTGTGGGGCCTCGGACGTCTTGCACTGAAGCATCAGGAAGGGATGGGTGTAAATCTGGAGAGCCCAAGCTGCCATCCACGTTCCTCAGATCACCGATCCGGTGTGCGCTCTGTGATCCAAGGGTGGGGAGCGCACCCATCCGCATGTTCCATCGAGATCCCACTGGTGCTGCTGGCGAGGAGGATGATGGCGAAGCATCCTGGCAGCCTGAAGCCATCCTGGTAGGGTGGCTGGGCTCTGACGGCTGCCTCCCATCTCGCTGGGCCAGGCACTGGGGGATGCTCCTCCCGACGCATCACGTGCACGAGGGGCATCTTCCCAGCGCTCCCCATGGCTGCCTCCTGTGCTGCTCCTGCCTCCCGTGCTGCTCCTGCCTCCTGTGCCGCTCGGCAGACACTCGCTCTGGCAGCGGGCAGCTCACGCTCTGCCCTTCTCCTGGCAAAGCTGCTGGCTTACTTAAATGTGCCTTTTGCCTGGTGAGGAGACAGGGAAACTTGTGAGGAGTGAAAACTAGAAAAGTCCAAGGGGAGAGATTTAAATGCCTCCAAGATCAGAGTATTTTTCCTTTCATTTTGGGAAAAGAAGACTTCTTGGGAAGCCTTCACTTCTTAAGTATCCCTCCAGAAGAGGCTGAAACCGACCCTAAGTTACGCACTTTGTAAATCTCTTGGTACCAGCAGAAGTAGTGCTCTCCACGGCGTCCTCATCTACCTGGTAGCCTCATGGCAAGGAGCATCCTCTTGGCAATGGATAAGTTTCTGGGGTCCTTCTGTCCCTTGTCCGTTGGGTGGGCAGGAGTGCGTGTGCACCTCTGGCATCCAGGGGAGGAGTGCAAAGCCCTCCCGGTGCTAAACGAAAGATGTTCTGCTGTGCCCCCCAGGGTGAGGAGGAGGAGGAAGAAGGCAGAGAGGGATGGGGATGGACCTGGGTGCCCTGGGGGACTGGCTTGTTTCTGCTAATCAGCTGTATAACCAGCCATGGCACAGCCTGGAGCTCCTGGCAGATAATTACCTTGCTAGGTGCTGGGATGGGAGCAGAAAGACTTCCTGTCCACGGGGACTTGAAAACTTCCCCATTCTTGAACAGATTTGGGAAAGGCAGCTCAAAAAGAATAATATGGATATATATTTTAACAGAGCAATTTCTGCCAGGCAGGCAGGCCAATTTGTTACTGAGGTGACACATTTGATTTTAGCTATAAGAATCAAGATTTTTTGGCTTTTCTCCTTTTTCAGTCCCTAGGGCAGGAGGTGGCTAAGTTGTAGGGAAGCTGGGGGTCTGCATGGGAACAGGCTTGGGGTTCTGGCTTCCTCCTGACTGAGCATTTATAAGCTCATGTGTGTTTCATAGAGCAGGGGGAGAAAAATAAATCTGGTAGTGCCCCCAGTCTGCTCATTGCAGCTCGGTGAGGTTTTCACTGGGCCAGGGTATCCTGCCATCCCTGTGCTGTGTGGCTGTGCAGACGCTGCCTGAGGGCTGCCGGGAGTCCTGGCCCCAGGGCCGGCTGCTCCGCTGCCCTGGGGACGGCTCCCCGGAGCTATCTGCAGGTCCCTGCCAGTGGTGCCAGGGCTGTGCAGGGAAGTGCTGTCCCTTGTGTGCTCCTTGTGTCCAACGGGTGGGATCGCTGATGGCCAAGGAGCATCTGTGCTCTCCTCGCACCTCTCATCAGGGCCAAGGACCTCATTAGCTGCCTCAGTCTCTTCTCTCCTCTGTTTATCTTCAGTTTTTCAAGCGTTTGCCTGATTTTTTTTTTTTTTAATGTCTTTTTTTTCCTGGCTTGAAGGGAGAAATGACGGTGTGAGTCATGATAGGGCCTGACAGCTCCCTGCGTGCCCTGCCAGGCTCTACCGAAATGGGGCTGGGGGGCAGGGCTGCAGTGACTGCTGCCCATACAGGTCCTGTTGCGGGGGGACACGGGGTGGGGAGTGGGGAACAGGCATCGCACCCTTTACCCCTTATCACCCATTAACCCTTTGGTCCGTGGTGCTTGGCAGAGGGTCTGGCAAAGCTCCAGGCCTCCAAGGAGGGATTGCAGGCAGATTTGTGACTCTCTGTGGGAGAGTAGAGGGGACATCATGACACCGGGTGGCAGGAAAGAAGCAGGGTGGGAACAGCTTGAGATGAAAGCCCAGTGTAGCCAGCCCTGCCTCTGTCCACTGTCTGTAGGGGATTTGGGGCCATGCTGAGCTAGGGGAAAGCTCTTGGCCACATGCATGTGCCTTATCCAGGAACACGCTGAGATGACCGGCTTGTCTGGTCAGTGGATTTGTGCCCATTCCAGTGCACCCAGGATGTCTGCTTCCATGCAGAGCGGGGTCCCAGGCTGGTGCTCCCCGTGGCATCTCCGTGCTGAAGGAGCACAACCACTTGGTACCAAGCACAGCAGGATGCAGGGGATGGGAGTTCCTCCTCCGCCTCCTCGGTCAGGGCTGGGGGTGCCAAACCGCATCTCTCCGTCTGCCAGCCATGCTTTGTTGGCAGCCTCAGTCCCCCTTCCTCCACACCCCGTCTCCCTCTGGAAAACCAGCAGTAACTCTTAGTCAGTGCTGTCTCATGTATCATTACTCTGGAAATCTCAGGGAGAAGGGTGCTTGCCTGTGGTCCTGTGTGGCCAGTGCCATCCTCTGCAGCCCATCACCACCCTGGCACTGCTCACTTAGAGGGCAGGGCCATCGTCACCTCTTCCTCGCTGCTCTGGGATGATCCCAGCATCTCGCCTGTGCTTTTTATAGCCCGTGCTTCCCAGCAGGCTCACCAGCTGACCTCGATACGGCCACGCCGCATTTGGGCTGAGCTCCCCTGCTCCCTCCTTGTGCTGGGGTGGGCTGGTTTGTCAGTGCTCATCGGCACCCCAGGTTGCTCTCACAAAGACAGAAGCATCCGTCATCCTGCTCTTGCGTCAAGCATTTCCAGTCCAGGCTGGGTAATAGGGATTGCTGTGAGCACGCACCTCTGGATCTCTGCTCTGCAGGGATCCCTTCTCTTTAGCAGGTGCTTTTTCTCCCAGATGCTGTTCTGCAGAGAGGAAACAGGGACAAATTAGCATCCTTGGCATTTCTGGCTTTCCCCACTCCTTGCCTGCCTGCCTCCCCTCCCTTCTCTTTTTAAAGAGATTCAGGTCATGCCGGGAATTACGGCTCCCTGAACTGCAGTGAAAGAGCATTTAAACTGCTTACCATCGATTAGATGGAGTAGTTGGGGTTTGGTTTGTGCCCCACCCCTGTCCTCAGCTTTGGATGGATGTTCAGAGCACATTACTCCTTCTTTCAAGGCATTTGCCATCATGGGCTGCACTTCCCTGCACAGGTGGGTCTGGGGGCCCTGGGGGCTGCCCTGGGGGCTGCTCCCCACTTTGCACCCCGCTAGCAGCCAGCTGCTCTCGACACAGAGACCTTGCAGGAAGGCATTTTATTTAGCCGGCTTCGTTTATCGCGGCGCTCCGGCTGGGATTAGACACAGATAAGACGATCAATAAATCCTCCTCTTGGCTGAGATGTGCCGTGAATTTTTTGGGAAAGGGTAGGGAAAGGAGGGCACCCATTCAAAGGCAGCAAGACTGGCTGGAGGTGAGGGAGGGGACAGCCAATGCTTCGAGGTGGTGGCACAGAGGGGACCCCGCCGTGATCGCGCTGCCAGTTTGTAAGAAGAGATCTGTATGTGGTAGAGGAGAGAAAAGAAACCCCGCGCTGCCGCTGCGGCTGGTGTGACTGTACTGCCCGAGAAAGTAGGTCAGGCTGTGCTGCAGAGCCCGGCACGAGCCCCCAGCACAGCGGGACACCCACCTCTCCCCAGATCCCCCCTCAGCTCTCTGCTCACAGCCAGGCACAGCCAGCCCTGCACCAAAGGCAGCCGCTGTGGGGCTGCATTGGCATCAGCCCCTCACCCCGGTGTCTGGGCGGCTCTTTGGTGGCTCCTACTGTGGTGGCTCTGGGTGAGGGCGGCAGTGTGGGATCCGTGCAAGAGGAGAGGCAGAGCTGGAGGGAGGACAGAGCGGGAGGGAGGGGATGCCGTGCTGCATCTCCCCTGCCTGCATCCCTCAGCTGCTCTCCTGTCTCCCGTGAGGATTTGGCTGCAGGAGGGATGTAGGATGCAGCCCCAGCATCAGAAAGGAGCAGCCGTTTCTCCATCTCTCCAGAGTTTTGGGGTCTCCCACTAGCTGGGAATGGGCAAAGCTCAGGGACAGGCCCACCCCCCTACCCCCCCCTTTCTGGGACTGTTTTCTGCATTGTTAGGGAGATTTAGGGAGGAAGAAAAAATGGTTAAAGGCAGAGGCTAATGCCTAAATCTGCAGGGATTTTAGGTGTCTCACAGGGCTTTCAAAGCCTCCCTCAGAGAGGAAGGGGGAACAGGACAGGACAAATGATGGGGTTCCGGTGGATAGGGCTCAAGCAGGACTGGAGGATGTCCTAGCTTTGGCTCAGGAGGATGGCTCGTTCCATCATCACTTCCAGGAAGGTTTCTTGGCTGCTGGGGAGAGGGGAAAATTAAGATGTGTTTTCAAGACGGAGGTGTTCCAAGTGCAAATCCAGAGTGTCTCCCTGGCACAGCACTTTGCTGTAGCTGTAGGAACCCGCTGGGAGATGGAAGGAAACTTTGGAATTGCCTTTGCCACTGGACACAACTGGGCTGTCGTTCCCAGACACTTTGTGGGGAGGGATGCTGTGGGGCTGGATCACAGCCACAGGAGCATGGCTTGCTGCAGCTGGGGGCCTGGGACTGCTAGGCTCGGGGAGGTGACAACCCCACGCTAACATGGCTCTGGTGACACCAGTGCCGTGACCTGGGCAGGGACACTGTGTCCTCCAGCAAGGACCTGACTGATCTGAGAGAGCTGGTGGTGAAGACGCAGTGAGCTGAGCGAGGAATAAATTGAGTGTGTACATCACAGGCAGGTCTGGGCTTTATTGATTTTCAATGAAAGGCTGTGTCATGAATTTTTCTTTCCCACTGTATTTGCTGCAAAGTTGCATCTCGTCTCCAAGCATTAACCACTAACTAGAGAGCTCATTTTTCGCCCCCCAGGAGATGCCCCAAGGGGAGGCAAGTTTGCACATGGTCTTTTTAAGCATGTGATGGATGCAGCAGCTTTACTAATCCAACACCAGAAGAGGAAGCCGGTGTTAGCAGCAGAAAATGTTATGTCCAGCAGTTCAAGTGACTTATTGCTAAGGGGATGCATGTGTGATGCGTCTTATTTGATGGGCTGCTCTGGGATCCATCTGGGAATGGTGTCCTGCTGTCCCCAGGAGGGACAGGACATCATCTGGGTGTTATCACTGCTTTTGCTGGTATGCCTTCCCTCTCAGGAAGGACATAGACAGGAAGGAAGACAGGAGGACTCTCAAAGAGATGGAACATATTCCCTATGGAAAAACCCTTTTGGAAGCTCCTGTTGCATCCACTTTTAAACTGGTGTTCAGAATTTGGAGCATCTCTTTAAACTTGAAGTCATTGTTTTTAAACATTAAAGAACCTTTGGGAATGAGTATAGCATGAAATGTTTTAGGAGACATTTCTCCCTATCTTCAGAAACTCTTACAGATCTTCTTTGCTTTCTGATTAATGTGTTGAGGATGTGGGGAAGAGCATTGAAACCAGCTGAGGGATTTAAAAACAGATAACCAATGGAGAAAGTTGGAGAGGCTTAGGATGGGTTTGTCTAGGAAAGAGGTAATAGAGAGGAGGTGTTTGGCTAGAAAAGAGGTGATGGAGAGATGTTTTACCTGGTTTTGGGTAGCACTGTGCAGTGAGATGTGCAGCGACAGCAGCTTATGTCCTCACAGGGAGAGGCTGGGAAGCCTTGCAGGGTTGCGCATTTGGTTGGAAGTGCCCTGGAAGGGTTAACCGGTGCTTGGATGTAACTGCATGCACTGAAGCTGAAGTGGAGCAGTATGCAAATCTATCCACTTTCATAAACTGCTTAATTAGGCGAATGTTAATGAGACGTTAATTACTGTTGTGCCGGCGAATCCCACGGAACGGAGATTATGTTTCTCTTCAAACATCCAGTCTTAATTATAACTTGCGCTTAATTCCACTGTCTTGCTTGGGACGGAGCTGGGTAGGGAGGATGAGTGCCAGCTCCCATGGCTGCCCGCCCGCAGAGCATCTCCCATGCTTGCCCATGCCATGGTGGTGGCTCTGGGAGTGTGGGGATGGAGCCGTGGGGGCAGCAAGGGTGGCTTGGGGACGGTGGCTGCGAATCCTTCGCTTGCAGCCATCTCCTTGTGCTCAGGTCCACCCTGGCAGCAAACCCTCCAGTTGCCTGCTGTGAGCAGGCCAGGGTGGAAAGTCTCATGTCACGTGAAAAAGCTCCCATGCTTTTCCTTCGTGGGCTTTAGAAGCCTTTGTGAAGTCCCTGTTGGTGCCCCGTGCACTCCAGGGATGCCACACTGCTCTGCTCTGGAGGTGCCTGCCCCAGACTGGTCAGACTGGGGTAGGGAACGTGAGCATCCAGCATGTGCCTTGTCCCCTCCTTCCTCACCTTCTGTTTCTACCTGCCTTGGCTTTCCCAGGAGTATGCATTCTGTTGCCTGCGATTTCCAGTTCCAGTATGGGGTTTTGTGGCAAATTGCCAGAGGTCTTGATTCCAGAGTGCCTGGCACACATGAATATTTTTAAAGGATGGCTTCCACTTGGAGATCAGCAAGAGATCACAGCAGTGATGAGCAGAGAAATGGCATCCCACTTTCAATTTGAACACTTATTATTATTATTATTAATTATTATTATTATTATTTTACATGGCTTCCATTAAAGTTTGGGATAATATAATGCCTTCAAATGAGGTATTAGCAAGCCATGGAACCTGCATCCTTAGGGGTTTTTGGCTGGTTTTCCTCTGTGCTTTGCTGGTTTGCTGGAACCTCTGGGCTAACAGCAAGGTTCCCTGGCTCATTGCTCATTGCTGCTAGCTGGGTGGCAGAGAGGACAGCATCTTAAGGCTGAAACACGAGGTTTGGGCTCCATCAGAGCTTTTTTTGGTGCCCCTGTGGAAGATTTCTTCCAGTGGCCAGGCTCTTTATCCTCAGGGAGGTGTTAGCCTCGCCACTGCTG
Source organism: Machaerirhynchus nigripectus (assembly GCA_013397975.1). Classification (NCBI taxonomy): domain Eukaryota; kingdom Metazoa; phylum Chordata; class Aves; order Passeriformes; family Dicruridae; genus Machaerirhynchus; species Machaerirhynchus nigripectus. The sequence continues at coordinate 21,577 of VZRQ01010890.1, forward strand.
GTGGTGGGAGAGCCCATGGGCTGCCTGCTCTGCTTCTTCTGGCACGAGCTTCTCGTCCCCAGCAAACAGGATTTTAATCACACACACAGTAGCATTTGCCTGCTCAGAGCTTGTCTCCAGAAAGCTGCAGCTGAGAGCAGTGACAGTCCTCATCCCAGGCCCATTCTGATGGCTGGCGGTGTCTGGGGAAGCTGCTCTGGGGTCGGAGTCACTTTGGATTTCCTCTGCAGAAAGTGTGTTGTCCCCAAGCGATGACTCTCTGCATTGGGTGTTTTCAATTCCAAAGGGTGTCAGTTTAGGTTTCGTTTCCTGTGTTTTTTTCTTTTCTTCCCTCTGTTCTGACTCTGCTGTTTGATTTCCAGACAGGTTTGATATTTCCTCTCCCACCAAGCCGGCGAGCCCTGGGGACTCTTGTGGGTGGCTCCTTTGATTGCAGGCAGTGTACCTCTGAGAGGGATGGGCTGGGCTGGAGGACCGGGAGCCGCCAGGAGAGGGGCTGCACCCATGGCAGCACCCACTGGGGTGTCACCACCAGGGCTCTGGCCATCTCTGCATGCCGCTTCCAAAATCATCTGAATGTGAATTTTTTAATCTCCTAGAAAGCTTTTCTACCAGAAGAAATGTGGCCAACAGCCAGGGAGTTTTGCTTTTTTTCTTCTCCTCTGCATTCTGCATCTCTCAGTGTTGGAGCCTCTGTTAATTAATTAAAAATTAATTGACGGTAATTTCTTTAATTTTTAAAAATGGCAGGATCTAGTCACATACCCCCTTGCAGAGCTGCCTGCTGCTCCCTCCTTCCCTCTTGCAAATCTCGAACAAACAGAGCCCTGCTGCACAATCAACAGCTGCGTGGGAGGCAGAGCCAGCACTTTGCATATGATTCCAACCAAATACAGCATGTTTGGGAAATATGGGGGACACCAAAACCAACTCGAGGGGGCCAAGAGAGGTCATTGCCTGTGTTGAGCCCCCACTGCTAAGATGCCCACTGCTAAGATGCCACCGTGTGTCGGTGGCTCCTGTGCTGCTTTTCAGAGCCCAAAAAATACCACAAGTAGGACCAGGTGCTCCAGTGCAGCCCCCTGGGATGCCAGCACCCAGGGTGGGTACCCAAGGGGAACATGACAGGCACAGAAGCAGGCAGGAGAGGAGAGGCTTTCACTCAATGTTCTGCCTGCAGCTGCTTGTCATTTCCAATTGCTGAGCCCAGCACCTGCGGGCTTTAAAATAAAATAAAAGGAGGACAGAGAAGAAAGGAGGGTTTGGCTAAACATCTAAATTAGCCTTCTTGTGCTGGGAGATGAACTGGGCGTGGGCTAAATCCATTTCCACAGCACAGTGTGTCAGTACTGAGTGAGATGGTGAGGGATAAATGACTGTTTTTCATACATTATCATGGCCTGACAGCCATGAGGCAGACAGAGGCAGTGCAAAGGTGATAAATGAGAAAGTTTGAGTTAACGAAGTGTAGTTGGCTCTCATTAGGGGGAAAGGAGTTCCCTTTACCACCAGTCCTTGGGCTTGTGCAGTTGGGATTGCTCTTGCCCTTCATTTCGCTTTTTAAGAAATGCCTGATAATTTGTTTCTTATTTACCTTTGCTTACCAGGTTGATGGTATGATCCATGGGGTGTGTGCTGGATGTGGGGCTCTTTGCTAGTGCTGGGTGTGTGTATGGGATTGCTGATGGGGGACAGAGATGCTCCCGGGGATGTCAAGGCAGGGAGATGTGCAGAAGTGGCTGCTCAGGGCTGTGGGAGCAAATCCCTGCTCCTCCAGGCGAGGGAGGGGGAAGAGGTGTCTCCCCGGCAATCAGCCAGAGCCAAGAAAGCAGGTCTTCAGCAGGAACCTGCAATATTAAATAGTCTTTTAATGAAGAATACATATTCTATTGAGGTGCCTCGCAGCCCGAGATGGTTCCGCAATAGTTGCTGCAGGACCTTTAATTTTACAATATTTGAAACAAAACTGGAATCTATTTTTAATCCTTTCCCTTTCCCCCTTTCAGTTTTCTCTTGTCACTCAGCCAGCATGCTAACACTGCAAAAGCTGAGTCAGGGTTTGGGAGAGGTCAAGGGCCAGGTTGCATGCCCAGTTTAGAGCAGGAGGACAACCCATCCCTGCATGATCCCTCTGCCCAGTGACCCTGGCTGAGGCTGTCCTGCTCAGGGCTGTGAAGACAGACAGAGCTTTGCCTGGCTGCCATTTAGTAGCTCTAGCTTTTCAAGGAGAGGGGATTTTGGTTTTACTGCCAAATTTGGGGCAGACCAGGCAGGATCTCCTCAACCTGGATTTCAGATTGTCTTATGGCAATCCTGCCTGGAGGCAGAGGTAAAGGCTGGGTCACAACAGTTTGCTCTTTGCTAATGCTTTTCATGCTGGGATTTCTGAGCAATTCCCACAGAAACCAGCCATTGCAAAGCCCATCCTTGCCGGCGAGGAGCAGAAGGGGCTGGGGAGGTGGGCTGAGGTCCTGTGCAGGGTATTTGCTGACAAATACCTGCTGATGGTACATTTTAGCATCCCTAGGTGGAGTTCGTGTGTTTGGGCAGTGTCTGGCCCTGCCGGTGCCATGGGCAGCCCCAAGGAGCTGCCTTGCCTTTCCTGCCACCCACTGCCTGCAGCCACAGGGGCCCCATTTATCTAGAGCAATGAGCAACTTTAGAAAAATAACAATAAAGAAAAGGTATGTGAAAAGCATCTGTGAAATAATAACAAGATCCTGGGGAAGGAGCTGCTTTCATCTGGGAGCTCTTTGCGAACTGTGGGTTGTTCCTGTCCCTTGTTAGAGAGGGAGCTGGGCAGCAATGCCTGCTCAGATCTTTCTTTCCTTTCAAGATCTCCCATGGCATCCCACAGGCTGGCGAGCCTGGGCCTTGCCAGCACATCCCTCCCGCTGCCCGCTACTGAACTGGTTTTTAATCCCTCTAATCAGCCCCGCATCCAAGCCCAGTGGCGGTGGGAGAGCTGGGTTCATCCAGGGCTGTCGTGCCTCCCTGCCATCTTACATCCCGACTGAGGAATGTGGCAGCGCTGGGAGCTATGCAGTACGGAAACCCCATGTCTGGCCTAGCTTTGGAAGGCTGAGCTGCCAGGTTTGCAGCCAGTCTCCTGCCAGCCAGGGTAGATGCTGCTTTACACTTGTGCCAGCTCTGGTCCCGACCCTTGGGGAACACCCAGGCAGTGAAGTGCTGGCAGGCACTGTGTGCCTTTCTAGCTGGCTGGAAAATGCCCATCAAAACTTCATTTTTGAAAACTTCATTTTCATCCCATCAAAACTGGGAAAAATCTGATTTGGCCAAGCTAAAACACATGTGGGACTCTTGTGGGAAACCTGTGGAGGGTTTTGATGCTCCCACATTGGTGCAGAGGAGTGTGGACTCTCAGGGCTGGATTAGAGAGAGCTGCTCCCATGAACAGCCCTGTGAGCAGCCCCAGAGCAGAGTAAAATAGAAAGGGACACCACTGGTAGGTGCTGGGGAGCAGGAAGGGGGATGGGGGGCTCAGGATTATACATGGAAAGCCCAGAGCCGACCATGCCTTGGGCAGAGCTGGTGTTTCCACCTGAAGCCTGCACTGCTCTGCCCTGCTCTGCTGCCTGCCTGGCTGTTAATGTGTGGTTATTTGCACATGGCTTGCGAGGGCTTTCAGTGTGATCCCTGGTTGGACTTTTCCTATAATAAAATAATTTGCTGCTCTGGAAAGAGGTGCTTCTGCAAGCAAGGATTAAGGTGTATTTCAGTGTTTGCCTCTTGGTTTGTGGCATGCAGGGATGTGTGGGTAAAAGGTGCTGTGTCTGATTTTGAGGCTCAGTAGTTGAAATGCCTCATGTTGAGCTCAGGAGAGGAGGGATTTCTGCAGATGGCTGGAGCTAAAAGGTGTTGTGGAGGAGGAACTGTGTCAGGCCCAGGTCACATCCACAAGGTGGGCTGGGGGTCTTGCAGGCTTGTTGTCACCTTGGAAATGAAAGGAGTGGTGCTCTTCTGAGCCTCCAAGAGCACGTTGGAGCGTGAGTGAAACATCCATAATGTGATTTCAGGTGTGGATACACACATTTATACTGCGGTACACGAGAGCAGGATGTGGCCCAGGGCCTCTGGTGGGGATGCAGGAGGTTAGAAGCAGAGTGCTTTAAGACTAATGAAGACGCCCTCGAAGATGATTAGCTTTGCAAGCAGCATTCCTGTGCACTGGAAACAGAGGCATTATGAAGTTCACACTAAGCCCTTGGAGACCTCTGGAGCAGGAGTGATCCGCGTGTCACAGTGCTATTATTGGAAAGGGTGGCTTCACTGCCTATCATCTGCCTTTGCTGACTTAGCTCCATGGACCATCGCCAAACACAAAGCATCTTCTCCTTGGCCGTTGCCAACCCACCTACTTGGAGTGGGTGATGATTTGTTTGTTCCTCAGCTCAGCTGGAAAAAATTCGTGTCCTTGTGGGAGGGTGGGAAGAGAGAGCATTGCAGGGGGGCATCTCCTGAGGAAAGAAGCGGATTGCTGGGCTCGGGTGTTCAAGCTGGAGCAATGTTCAGTGTCCCACTGCCATCTCAGGGTGGTCCCATTGGGCTCCTGCAGACTGTGTTGGGCTGGGGCAGCACTGCCTGTCAGGGTTGGTCAACTCATCCCCTCTAAGGTCCCGAGGGACCTGCACACAGTGGCAGGGCCCCCATCTTCGCTCATAGAGGCTGTGGGGGTGCTCTTGCTTGGCGTGAACCCGGCCAGAGCAGCCAGGCTCTCCTCAGTGTGCTGCCGCTTCCCCCAGGCTCAGCCCAACTCGGCTTTCCCAGTGCTGGTGTGGTACAGGATGAGGCGTACTTCCCTTCTTGGCTTCTGACTCTCTCAAGGCGAGGAGGGCTTGTCATGCTCCTGATTGGGATGGGAAGCATCCTCTGGGCTTGGCACTGTATCCATGCATCCCTGCAGAGCTGTGCTGCTCAGGGGGTGGCTCCCCAGGGCTCCAACAGCAGCCGTGCTGGCAATGCCTGTGGCTGCCAGCCTTCCTGCTGCTGCTGATCCAGCCGCGGATTCCCCTTGGTGCCGCCACTGACATAAATCCCCAAGTCCCTTTTGTGTCAGATACAGACATGCAGTGGTTGCTTTGCAGTGAATTAGGTTTTAGGGCTTTTTAAAGAAAAAAACTGGAAAGCATGCCTTTGGCCCCAGAACCTGCCCAAAGAACAGGAGCAGGAAGGAGGGGGAAGGTGCTGTGCAGGGAGAGAGAATTATCAAACAGAGACAAGGGGTGCAGGAGGGAAAGACTGCCCTGGCTGCCTCCCCTAGCAGTGAGCATCCCTCCCCCTGTGCCGGCAGCCCCACCACTGCCAACCTGAGAGGAGGTTTGCATTAGGGGTGCAAGGCTGCTGTGGCTGCCAGCTGCCCTGCCGCCTCTGCCTGGAAGGAAAGCTGTGGAGCAACTGGAATTCTGATTCCCAGGGGACCCGTGAGGGCAGCATCACTCCAGGTCAAGGATTAAATCCATTACAGAGAAGCACTTGGGGGAATGCCCTGGACGCGATGCACATGGATGCTGACGCATTAAAACCATTTCCTGTGGAGATCTTCCACAAGGCAAGCAGGGAGAAGGGTCAGGCATAAACCCATCCCCGGAACTGCTCCAGCACTAATGGCTTGCCCAGCAAGCTGGGGGCATCCTGGTCACCAGCCTGCAGCCCCTCTGAAGCTAGAGGTGGCTGAGACCCTTCCCCTCACTGTGCCCCTGCGTCCTGTGGGGCCAAGCTGCTGTTCCGCCAGCAGGTTATCAAATGTGAGGTGGTTTTTCCAGCCATTTCAGTTCCAGCACAAGTCAAAAAAAACTTGCACAAGTCAAAAAAAATCCGTTTAGGGCATTCCTGGTCGGCTCTGACCACAAATGGTATCTGGGTCCCTAGAAGGTCACATTTTCTTGCTGCGCTCCAACGCCCAGCTGGGACGGCTGCCTGCACACAGGTACAGGCAGGTGCAGGCAGGCGTGCTGTGCCACTTTCTTCCTAGGGGTTGCCTAAGAACTGAGAGGATGCAGAGAGCCTTAGAAAACTTCCTAGATTAGCAGCCCTTTCTCAGAATGGGTTCTGGAGTCGAAGGAATCAGCCATTCTGATTTGCTTGGAAAAACATGTATTTTCAGTCTTCGTGTATTTTTCCCTTCTCTTCCCTTCCATCTTGCATCCCCACACACTTCCTTTCATTCCCCTCCTTCCTCCTCCTTTTCATGAGCTATTTTCAAATGCCAGGAAGGGCGAGATCTGAGGGGAGGAGGAGTAACTGAAAGAAAAAAAAAGGGTGGTAAAATTATTTCACACATTTATGGGAAAAAAAAAAAAAAGAAGTTGTGGGTGTGGGGAAGGAGAACAGCTCCAGTTCCCAGAAGACAAAAAGCAACTTCATTCATTTCCCGGCGTAATTTTATCAGGTAGGAAGGCTTGGTTACATTTCTGCAGCCCTACAGTTCCCAGAGATGGTCCAAGTTGTCCCTCCTGCTGTGTTGCCCTGACCTGGCAAGGGTTTGGTACTGGGGCTTTGGTACTGGGAAACTGGGGTAGGAGGATGCCAAGTGGGGGGAAGAGGGAGGATGAGCTTCAGGAAAACACGGCTTAGATGAAGCCAAACTTGGCCCTGGGAAGGGTAGCAGAGATGTTGCAAATATCACCAGCTTCACAGGAAGCATTTTTCACATAAGGACAGTATGTTGGATGATTTCCTATGTTTAATAAATAGGATTAAACCCAGCAACAACAGCTTTTGCTGGGAACTAGGAGCTCGGGTTGTGATAAACTTCTAGATGGCAAAATCTCCTTATGCTCAATTGTTTTTTCATCTCACTGGTAAAACTGGAAATAACTGTTTTGGCTTGTCCAACCACTCTTGAAACGTGATTTGTTTGTCTTGCTGGCCCTCTGACTCACAGCCACTGGAAAAGGGAAGTAACCCAAATCCTCAAGGAAGCTTTTCTGAGTAGTTCACTGCTGAGAGGCTGGAGGTAATGCTGGAGGACTGATGCTCTGGCTGTCCCACATTGAAGTCCTGTCCCCTTCATGCCATGGAGCTTTGGGGAAGGCCCTGGACAGGAGGAATGTGGAGATCCAGCAGCAGGCATTAGCCTGCCCATCTCCCCGTGGGTGAGCCCAGGATCTTGGAGCAGGCTGGCATTTCACACCTTGCGAGGGTGACATTTTCTTTGCAGCTTTTCCATGTTCAGAAGATGGCATTTCACCCCTAGAGGAAGCTGGTATTTATAAGGCAGGGCACTGGCATTTCATTCATTGTTACCATCCAGTGATTCAGACAAGGTCTCTTAGCCAGAAAGGTCAGCTGGGTCTCTGCTGTTCTTTGCTGCTTTTCTTTCTTTTTCCCTTTTTTTTTTTTCTGCTAAGGGGAAGAGGGAAAAACAAAGCCAAGTCACATGCCAGAACTGCTGATTGCCATTTTTCTTGCCTTGAAAATTAAGGTGTGCTAAGCTACATAAAAGCTAGGACTTTCCAAACTCCATCTTGGAAGGGTGTCTTTGGAAAGACACCCTTATTTTGCTTTGAGTTCCAAAGGTGCAACCCAGGGCCTGGTGCTGGGGCGATGTGGGTGGGTGGCAGCAGTGTTTGCCCCAGTGCTGTGCCAGTGCTCACCATCGCCCCAGTTATCCTGCATCATCCTCTTTCTTGGAGCTGAGACCCATGTGAGCCTAAAACTGCATCTCTTCTGGCCAAACACCAGGTTTTGTCCCCAGGGTTGTGGAGCAGGATGGGAAAATCAAGTGCAGGTCCCCTCTGTGACTATGGGGCTCTTGTTGCACTGGGGCAATCTAGACCCTGCCAGGGCCTGGGAAACATAAATAAAATCAATAAGAAGCTGTTAAATTGTGCCTGAACCTCGCAAGGAACAGCGTGGGGAGTGCTGGCTGCAGAGATGTATCTGCTGCCACTCTGCGGGCTGTGGCACATTCATTAAGCATCTTTAAGATGGATACACCCCCCAGTTCACCTCCTGGAAAAGCCTGGGAATTTATTTCCTCCTGAACCGTGCCATCAATCACTGGTGACAGCACCGCCTCAGCACCGCGTGGCTCAGCTGCGGAACAGCCGGAGCGGCATCGGGCTGGCTGCCCTGCCACACTGGGAGGGGGCTGCCTCGGACCCCCACGCCCTGGCTGTGAAGAGGGGGATCCCATTCCCTTGCTCTCCACACAGCCGCTGGGGGAAACGCTGTCTCACACCCCAAATGCATTCGTGCACCTTTTCTGTGCTGGTCTGCAGCCTCTCCCTGCTTCTCTTGGCCTTCCAGCACTGCCTGCATCCATCTCTAATCCCCATGGGCCGATGGCTCGGAGAGGAGTTGATGGTCCCACCTCTTCTCTCCCCTCTGTGCATCTCTCTGTGATCCTGGCCCCTTCCTTGGTACCCCGGCTCTGCTCCCAGCCCTGGCATTCGGTGCTTGTTGGGTGGATGCTGGGAGCTCCCAGGGCCCTGCACTGTGCATATAAATACGAGAGCCTGAAGTCGTGGCAGAAAAATATTGCTGTGCCTGACTTGGTGCTTGTAGCTTTTATCGGAGCAGCCAGACAGGAGCAGGACAAATCCAGCGATCCGGGGCAGAATGGGGGATGCCAACTGACGTCTGAGCTGCTTCCCCTCCCTTCTCCGCCTGCTCTGTTAGTGCTGCTCTGGACTGGAAAGATGTGACAGGTCCACTTAGCAGGAGGAAAGACCAGCTGGAGGGGGCTGAGTGACCCTCCTGCCCTACACCCAGCACCCTCTGTCCAGCCCTGCCCGGACCCTGCGGCTGCCCCTTTCCTTCCTGGTGCTGACATTTCGCCCTCCAGTGTTTTCAGCTGTCAGCCAAGCTCCACATTACTTCAGTTTATGCAGAGGCCTCAGTTTTACTTCTTCCTGAAATTTCCCTCTGATGCTTTTAATTTTTTTCCCCTATCAGCTGGGAACCTACAGATTGTCCCATAAGAGCAGAATAAAGACTTGTCAACCTTTCTTACGTGCTCCTTGAGATGAAAATAACTTCCTGAAGCCCTTATAAAGCTTTATTTTCTGCCACTTCTGCTACTCTGAGTATAATTTGACTGACTAAAGGATCTTGAAGCTAAAGGGAAAAAAAAGATAAAGTAGACTAATAAAAATAATGGTAAAAACGGCTCCCGAGGCTGATAAGGGCCTGGAGATTCACACACCAGCATCGCCTGCCAGGGCAGGTGTGAGCCCAGCTTTTGTTCCCCAGCTCCATAAGCCAGGGCTGGGAGTGGGGACAGCCGGTCTCTGCAAAAATGGGATGTTTTTCAAGAGAAGAAGGGTATTGTGTCCCCTGTGATATGGAAATGAGCGGGGAGGTAAGGGCAGGGAGAGAGGATTTCTGATGGTAATGAGGTTTTACACTGGCTTTCTTGCCTTGCCTCCATCCCTCCCTTTCAGCTGTGGGATGGGGTTTCAAAGGCTGTTGTATTCTTTTCCTTGTATTATTTATCATGGTTTTTTTAACCTTGCTGTTGTGGTTTCAAAAAGATAAAAGGTGGGAACCGAAATGAAGGAGAAATTTTCCTTCCCCTTCATTTGAAGGGCTGGGAGATGCTGCAGGAGTTATGGTTACTGATGTAAGGATGCTGTGAGCTCTCATAGAGAGGTTAAATGGGCTTGGGAGTGCATTTCCTCTCCCATCCCGTCCCACAGCCTCAGCATGGCTGGAGAGGGATGTCACCTGCTGGCAGAAGCAAAGGCTGGTGCCAAACCTGAGACCACAGTGGCTGTGCCATCCCCAAGCGCCATGTCACAGCTCTGTAGCACAGGTGGAAACCAGCCCCTCCACAGTTGTATTCAACTTGTAACTCTTGCATGTTGCTTGTGGCACCTCCTTAGGAGAAAGGTGTCTTTCCCTTGACATAGCTGAAGGCTGAGTATTCTTCTTGCTCCTAACTCAGCTGCTGCAATATTCCTTGTGACTGTCCAGCAGTTGGGCCTTATTTTAGTCCAAGTTTGCCTAGATTCCAACCTCTAGCCACTAACTCCAGTCCAGCATTTATCTACTGCCTTGAGGAATGCTCTGTATTCCAAAGCCCTTCCTCATGTAGGAAGCTGCGCCTCTTGATGGAAAGGACTGGACACAAACTTCCTGTGCAAACAGTTTCTGGTGGAAGACTAAGGTTTGGGCCAAGTTTAATTTGTTGTGTAATACATGGGCTCTTTGCTGAAAAGGTGAACTTTTTCCTCTGCAAAGCCAGTGCTATGAGCCCATGGATGTAGCTCCCAGGGGAACAAGGTGGGGAGCAGACAGCTTGGGTCAGCGGGAACGAGGGGGCATGGAAGGATCTGAAGCTGTTCCTGGGCAGTGGCAGGGTTGCTCTTGGCTCTGTTGCCACTGGATTCCTGCATGGCCAGCAGTGCAGTGAGAGCCTCGGCAGGGAGGGCAGCTGGGCTGAGCTCCACTGTCAGCGCTTTTCATTTGTTGTTGATCTGAGGAACTTCACTGGACCTCCAGGGGCCTGCCCCTCCTGCCCCTCCTGCCCCTCCTACCCCTCCTGCCCTGCAGTGAAGGACCACCGAAACGGGGCTGTTTGCAGAAAGTGCTGATTCAAATGAGCTCTGCCAGGGGTCAGGAGGGCTTCCAGGTCAAATCCATTCTTCGGGCAGGAGCTGCAAGCAAAGATGATGCCTCGTGGTGAGCTGTGCTGGTGTTTATTCTGAAGCTCCCTTTCTAGCCGAAGCCCTTGAGCTGTGCTGGTGTCACTCCCCCCCTGCCCAGCAGACATTGCTGCTCAGCTGTTTGGTTTTATCCCTTCCTAATTTTACAAGAAGTGACAGTAAATCTATCCTGTATGCACAGGACCGTGTGGGGTGTTCAAACAGTCATTCACATCCAGGTGTGGTGATGGCTTTGGGGTATCTCCTGGCAATGTGGGTTGGTGCTGGATGTATTATGCTGTAAAAGGTAATGTTCAGAGTCTGATATTCAGTCCACAAGAGCAGGAGAGCATTTGGCCATGAGCTGTGCTGTGTGGGGCAATCCCATCTCCTATGGGTGCCTGGGGTGTCAGGGGTGTCTCCTGTCAGACTTTCCTGCAGGTACTGTCATTGAAGGGCTCCTGAGCACAGCCAAGGGTACCTACACAGCTTCTCTCCACATGCAAAAAGACCATTAGCCTGGGAGGAGGAGGAGGAGGGGGAGCAAGGGGACGTGGCAGAGGAAGATAAGGCCGTAGAGCGGAGGATTTGTGGGAAGTTAATGGGCGTTGAATTGGCATTATGCCCTAGCAAATTCTCATTTCCCTGGCTCTGTGCTGGCTCATCCCCACCCCAGAGCAGGGAGAGAGCAGGATGTACCCACAGCTGAGGGCTGTGCCCCAGCACATCATGGCCAGGGAGTGCAGGGAGCCAGAGTTTGTGGCCCTGGGACCCTGGGCACACAGCAGGTGGCAAAAGGGATAAAGTGGAGGAAAATGAGGTTGCTTCACTGCTGCCCCGTGGGTGATGCTGAGGGAGATGCTCCATTTTAAATCAAACCCAGATCAAAGTGGATATGACTCCTCTGCTGCTTGGGGATGCATAAGGCTGTGTCTGAGCTCATAACGTAAGGGCAGCTTTTACTACCCAAAGCCATCTCCTTGCTCTGCTTCACTCCTCAATGCTCTCACAACAAGCCAGTATTTGCTCTGCTCCATATTCTGGTGGCTTGGAAGAGCTGGAGGGAGAGTGCCATGGCTTCCCCCCTGGGCAGGAGTGGTGGCAGGGCTTCGCCTCTGCCTGCTCTGAACTGGGAAGGATACTGGCTCTGTAGGAGAGTTATTTTTGAGGCTTCCTTAGCTTATAGCACTGGGGCAGGCTATTCCCCCCATTAGCTCAGCCTGCATCCCCAGGGCACGTGTCCGATGAGGATCCAAGGTGCAGCAGAGCTGGGGGCTGGCCCACAGTCCAGGGAAGCACTGCAACTTCCCTCTCCGTGGGGCAGAGAGAGGCCATCACCTCAGCCAAAGCAGAAATGCTCTGGTGCTGTTATTAGCTCTCCGGCTCAGGGATAACAGCTCTTATTCTGTGCCTCCTGAGCACTCTCAGAAGCAACACCATGACCGCTTAAGTCTTTCCCTGTGTCCTCGACATGCCACCCTGGGGAGGGCTCAGCAGTCCAGGAACATGACAGCAGTGCTTGGCATAGGGTCAGGAGCATCCTTGATGGGGCACACTGAGTTTGGGAGCCACTGGTGAAGGGTCAGCCCTGGGGATGTGCTTTGGCCCCGGCATCCACATTTGCCCTCCTTCATGTCCCCCACACAGCTCCGAGCTGCATGGGAGAGGTCTGAGAGCAGCAAGGGGATGTGGTAGGATGGTTGCCTGCAGGCCAGACCCTGCTTGGTCCAGAGGTTTCTGCAAGACTTCTTCCCTGCTTGCATTCCCTTTGCTCAGGTCTGGATGGATGAAATGGACTTTACAGCCCGAAATCCCTTAATCTCCAGTATACTTAGCAGTATTAGCCAGACTACAGAGTTATATACACAGTAATTGCACTCAGTGGAGGACACTCTCACAATTTCATGCTGGAAGGAAACGTATTACTCATTTTCCCCTGTCTCCCACCCATCTATGCAGAAATACATTGGAGTCATGATAGGGATACGTTAAACATGCAGAGAAATGTCATGGCTGAAATACAACCTGCTCTCCTGGCAATTAACCCAGGCAGCCTTGCAGAAGATGTGCAGGGTGAAATCTGCTCAAAGTGGGGCCTAAAGCTTCAGCACATCTTAGCTACTAATGCTAAGCAAGTTATGCTAAGCAATTAATATCCTTTACGTCTTTACAGCCCTCCCTTTGTTTTTATTAAGCATCCCTGCTAATACATTTAGCAAAGCTCGCAAAGCCTTTCAAAAAGCATGATCAGCTTCCATAATCTTATACACAGAATGATCACAAGCACCAGACCAAACAGACTCAAAGCTAGTACGATTACCACTGGGTGGAGCAGGAGGTTATAAATTCCTGTATCTGTAAGTGACCACCCCGGGTGAGTTTCCCACCAGTGGTGTTCTCCATCTCTTTTTCTTCTTTTGAACACACACTGCATTTCATCCACATTATGGTGGACAGTGATTATAGTTTTTTTTCCATCAATTCGTATATGTTTTAATACTTGATGTAAGTCATCATGTTGTGATAATTTCCTTACCAGCATTAAGATTAATTCCAGTTGAAGTAGGTAACAAGTCTTTAACTAGTGTATAATTAGACTGTAACAACTGGCGGGACGTAACAGGAGCTGTATAATTAAAATCGTACCCTATAATTCCACTAAAGTTACGAATGCCAATATTCAAATGATTACTTGTATCTACAATAATATCACCTACTAATATAAAACCACAAAGGTTCCTTAGGAAAACATATCCTTTTCCAATATATATAAGTGCAGTTGCAAGGATTTCTTCGGCATGTGTTTCAAAATGACAAACGTTTTGCTTAGTGTCAAGACATGTCTTGGGGTTTAATGGTGTTACCTTTATAGCTGAAACCTTGTTGTTCCCATGTACTGTTGGCCACGTGTCCACTTTGTGGTATCCATACTTTATGTTCTATGGGAAAGAGGATGATTGTATTGTGATTTAGTGCAACAATTGGGTATATGCTGTATACTGAAGCATTATATTATTAAGACAGAAACTGTGACCTTATTGTTAAAGGGGTCATAATTGCCCAAATACCACCAGGATTAAAATTCTCTTTCAGTTCTGTTGTCCCAAGCTACTTTTCAAACATCTGTGGGTAAGGTGCCTTCTTTGCCTACCCTCACTAAGTGCTGCCACTGTGGAGTGCATCCACATTTGAGTGTGGATATAGCTTAGAGCTGGTGAAAGATTGCCCTGGACCATTCCAAGTGCCTCTACAATCGGCTGGTGGTCTCTCTCATTAATTTTCTCCCACAGAGGCAATGTATCAGGTAAGAGCCATTGATTAGTCCCCAATGCTAATAGAGAGGATCGCAATGGGTGTTCTAATTTGCTTAAATCACTTGTTGGTGCACTTAGTTTATTTAGGAGCTCTTCAACATCTATACCATTAAGGACTCCCAATCCCGTCTGTGTAATACCAGTTGCATCCCTCTTTGTTTGCTTTGAAAGGGGATGAGCAGAGAAAGGGTAATCAGTCCTGGGTCAACACTTCACAAGTGATGTTAATTGTATACTATTACTTCTTGAACTATTATCTGTCATCATGCAACAACTGGTGTTAAGTGCTGAGCAGCAGCTGGTATTTTTGAGGCAATGAGACCTGTCCTTCTGCTTACCTCTGCCCAGGCTAAATTATAAACCTTATCTGATGGACACCAGAAAGCAAGAGCCTTCCTGTTGGGTGTTTCAGGAACTGGGAACCTTGTTGCTATATAATCTAGGAAAACTATCTTCCCTTTGGATTTGTTAACTTTCCACTAATCCGGATCATCCATCATTTTTATCCTTAGCTATGCTGTAGCAGTAACAGAGTCAATAATACCAAGAGTAGTGAGATGTCCCACTCATTCTTAGCTGATGTGAGAGTTTTTCCGGGCGTCAGTCATTTGTCAGCTGGCTGTCTAGTTACCACCTGCTTGATGGGAGAATGGTGTATCCATCTTTCTTTTCCTAAACTTTTAACAGCAAAATAGGAACATAGTAAGATGGTATATGGTGCTTCCCACTTAGGTTCCAGTTTGTATTTTCATGAGAACGTGTTAATTAAAATGTCATCTCCAGGTTGTATATCATGGACCTGTATTTCCAGAGGTGTAGGCTATACCATTGAGCATATTTCTGCTATTTTCAAACCCTTCCTGCATATATATGATGTATTGTGTCAACCATTCATCAGATGAGACCAGTAGGTGTTTTAACTGGCTATTACCTTCTTTAATAAGGCCCTGTGTCAACCTTTCTTGTTGGAAAGGCTTCTACCCAGCCTGGTAAATGATGTGTTATCACTAACAAGTGTATTCATTGCTCCTACATCAGCCAAGGCATTTCCTTCCCTAATTTCTGTAGTGGCCTTGGTATGTGGCTGGACAATACATTACAGCAGTTTCTTTGGGCAGCTGGGGCTGATTCCAGCACTTGTGTATTTCTTCTCCACTTGATACCTTTTTCCCCAATGATGTGAAAAATCCTCGTTCTTTCCATAGCTTTGCCATTGTGTGGCATACCCCGAGAGCATACCGAGAGTTTTTTGGCTCGTTTCCCTTTTCTCAGTTGTTCTGTACATGCCAGGGCTACCAGTTCACCCTGTCCTTGCTGGGAGCGTGCTGTGGTTACACTAAGCAATTAATACCCTTTATTTCTTCACAAGGTGAGGAGCCAGTCCCTCGTCTTTACAGCTGGGTGTTTGTATGTCCCACGCCTGGTGCTGCTCCTGTTTGCAGAGCTGATAACTGATGGCAGAGAAGATTTTACTGTCTGAGGAATACTTATGCAAACAAGCACAATGGCTTAATAGGGAACACCCGGAGAAATCTCCAAAGAAAGCGCCGTAAATTCCCCTTCCTGTGGATTTATGGGGAGATTTTTCACAGATATTTATGGTTTCCCAGGTGCGTTGTTGTGACTCCTTAGCGCAGATTTGCATGGTGTGCTCCAGGAGCTGATGAGAGGGGAACATTGACGGGGCAGCCCTGTGTTCATACCAGGATGGGAGTGGGAAATAGCTCCTTAATCCCTTGGTGAATTCCTCCTGTGTGCGGCAGCTCATAGCTTCCAGCACCAGCTGAGCACCTGGACAGGCTGGCGAGTGGGGCTGGCTGGATTTTGGTGGCCCTGGTCAATTTAGATGGTCCTGGTGCAATGCAAGTGTAGGTCACCTGCCACAGCCCTGTCTGAGCATGCTGCCCCATCCACCCCTGCAGGGCTGGGCCACACCAACACTCTCCTGTTGCTGTCCACAGCCAACCCATTGAAACACATCTCTTTTTCTCCTCTTTTCCAGGTTCCTTGTCTCACCAGCAGGTCCTTGTAGGATTTCAGCTCTGGTAAGTGCAGTTGTGTTTTCTCCTCGCTGAGTCCATGCCAGTTGCAAAAGAGTCGTGTGGGGTTGGAGGGGCAGTGGGCTGGGCACCACCACTGCTCCCCAGGCAGGTGGAAGAGCCTGAGTGTGCCTCTGTTGAGGAGCCAGTTCCTGCTGCACTTTACCCCAGAATTA
Source organism: Machaerirhynchus nigripectus (assembly GCA_013397975.1). NCBI lineage: Eukaryota > Metazoa > Chordata > Aves > Passeriformes > Dicruridae > Machaerirhynchus > Machaerirhynchus nigripectus. Next base: position 37,716 of record VZRQ01010890.1, read on the forward strand.
TTTCCCCTCTGTGTGAAAATACGCTGAGATATGTCTATCAGTGCCCTTCCATAGTCCATGAAGGGAAACGGTGTGGGCATCTATAATCCTTCCTGGGTAAACTTTGTTGGGTGGGAACTGAAAACTGGTGATCAGCATGATGATTGTAATAAAAGCTGGGAGGTATCTGCCTCTGGGTGGGACTCAGGGGACCCCTGGAACAATCAGAAGGTGAGCTGATGGGTGGAAGGAGAGCACAACCTGCCCGGGGACCTTTGCAGAGGAGCCAGGCTTAGAGGAGCATTTAGGACCTGGAAGAAATGTGAATGTCAGAAGCTGCAGTCCTGGCTGGAAGCTAGTGTTGTCACCTGTAGCCTCTCTAGGAATATGCTCCACTCAGGCCACCCACTCTGCCACCAGCCACCCAGCTGACTCTCCTGGGGAACCAGTGGGTAGAAGGATAACATTTCTGGGCTTTCTCAGGCTCAAGTCCCTGTGCCATTCAGCGTTTGATGCTTTCACACTTCTAAAGTCCCCATGGGTTTTCTAACCTTACCTTTAACCCAGCAGAAAGGGTCCTGGTTCTGTGCTGGGGTAAATTAGCAGGAATGTCTTGCAATCAGCGTGGTTACCATGTATTGTGTCATCTTCACCTTTGTCCTCTTGACATGTTCTCTTTAAAAAGTACGCATTTATCAAACAAAGCAGCCTCTTTGTTTGATGCTATCTGTTGGTTTGATAATTAAGTCCAATGGAAGGCACTGACATCAGCCATGCGCTCGAGGATTTGCCACCGATGTCCCAGGTTGCATGGCTCCGTTGAACTTGAGGGGTTTCCTTTTTCTTTAGCTGCAAATGATTCACTACTTGGGGCCTAAAATTATTGAAGGGAGAGTTGTTATGGTGATCTCAGGGTTTTGGGGTGCTGCTGGTGTGACCTTGCTCTGAGACAGAGCTGTTCTGTGACGGGGACACCACTGTCTGGGGTATATAACCACGGCAGGGGGCAAAAGAAGGTTGTGGATCCTGGTGCCTAGGGAACTGCCCTGATGTCTTATCCTCGTGCATCCCTCTCACCAGAGGGTATCGGGCATGGTGTGAGCTTACCCCAAAAGCTATTCCTCACTCCAGAACTGTGCAGAGACTCCTGATCCGTGATGCTTTGCTCGTGACCTTGGCAGCCTCAGCTGGGAGCAGCTCAGGCCCTTGGGAAAGCTGTGCTGTGTTGAGGAAGCAGCACTGCCATACTCCAGCATGTGGAGAAACTCCAGCCAATAGGTGGATGAACCAATCAAGTGATTTTTCTGTGTCAGGGCTCTGGTACATTGGGAAGTGAACATACAGCTCTGTCTTCCCAGACAATTCCTGCAGGAGCAGCTCTGGCCACGCTCCTTCCAGCAGCAAAAAGCAAGTGTCTGTAGCTGCAGAGTGGGGACACACAAGACAGGACCCACTGGTCCTTGAAAAAGGGGAGAGAGTGGAAAATGGCCTGGAGGAGGGGGCAGTGGGGGAGAAGTGGCCAAGGCGGTAGAATTGCCTCTCCCGCTGCAACGTAATCGGCTCACAGCTTCTTCTCCCCAATCCTCTTACACCCCTCCCGCTGCACATCTCTCCCCAGATGCAGCCATGTGTGTAAGCAGAGATAAAAGCTCTCTTCCCACGCGGGCTCTTCTCCCCCAGCACGCTTAATCATAAGCCAACGTGGCAAACAGCCTTCCTGAGAGATGCCCCGGACTTGGCTCCTCACTCTCCCTCCCTGCCTCCTGCCTTTTGCCTCGGCTCCCACTCTGCCCTGCACCCCGGGACTCCCTGCACACCCCTGCAGCCTGCGCAGCCATCACGTGCCTATCATAAATGAGCTTCATCTGCACCCAAAATTAATCACATTGTCATGCTGGCAGAGGATGAGGCAGCTGCGCTGAAATGCCTGAATCCCTGGCTAATTTATCACTGGGGCTGGATGCAGAGCTGCTCCGCAGCTCCTGCCGCATGGGGACATGCTCCGAAGTGGATGGTGACGAGGAGCTCTGATGCCTGGGAGCAAATGCTCAGGAGGACAGATTCTCCTCCTCCCAGAGCTCAGCCACTGATTTTCAACCAGGAGAACCTGGTGGGAGACTGCGTGTGCCCAGGAGGGCCAATGCTGCTGGTGACAGCCCAGCTCCTCCGAGCCACCTTGGACCTGGGAGCTGATCTGTCCTCCTGCGCTGGAGCATGCTCGGGAACCCGGAGCAGAAGACTAATGAGGGAAATGAATATGAGGGAATTATTCCAGGATTTCCAAAGCCGTGGTCTTTGTGGATGGTGGAAGCAGGAGGCACCCAGCCAGGATGATGTGTCTTCACTTCATTGCTCCAGTTTTGCTCATCAGAAGCAAAGTGTTGACCGGCTGTGCCCGTGCTGCCTGTGATGGGCTGGGATCAGCACAGAGAACCAGATCCAGGGCCAAGGGGTCCCAGCTGGGCCAGTTCCTGGTACAGGACATCTGGGATGGGGGCCAGTTGTGATGTCCACTCCTGGTGTTGTGCATCTTTCTGGGATCCACATCATCCTGCTGGGATGCTTGCTTGTTGGGAAGCATTTCTGGGATCCACAGCATCCCGGGGTGCTTGCTTGTTGGTTGCCAGCTGCTCCTCTCCATTTCAGTGTGGGTTTGCTGGGCAGACTCTCTTCTCCTCAGTCCATCCCTAGGACAGACGTGGGTTTCTCCAGTGTATTCACTCTCACTTGTCTTGTGGTAATTAATTACTAATTCCAGACCAGACTCAGCTCTGGAGTGCTCATTAAGTAATTGGATGCCTTCCAGCAAATCCCAGCAGTCCCTCCACGATGGGAAAGTCATGCATTCCTTGTCTGCTTCCTGATTGCTTTGTCCCCCCATAGTCAATGGGAGCACCTTGGAAGAGATCCACTGGGGCTGCTCTCCTGGAACTAGCAGAGGGCTGCTGACAGCACAGCAGGTGCTTCCTTGGGGGTGCATAATAATGGACAGCAAAGCAAAGCAACACATTGATGCCCCATACAGGTGGCTGGTGGCATCCTTTGCTGCACTCCCAGCTGCTGGGAGAGGCTGGAAACCTGCTCTGCCCACTGGTCTCTGAGGGTTTCACACCAACTCTATTTGCAGATATTGTAGGATGTGGGTTTTTTCCTCATGGCCTGGCAGAAATGCTGGAAAACTATTGTCCTTTGCAGTCTGAAGCTCTGTGTTGCTTGCGCTTTGCTGTCATGGGGAGAACTGGTCCCATGATTTTAGAGAAAAGAGGCTTTTATCAATAAAATTGAGCTGCTAGTGCTCCGAGCAGCTTGTCCAGACAAAACACTGAAGGGCTTTTTTAAAACTTTAAATCCTAACTTACAAGGGCATGGACTCCCTTACATCAGCTGTAAGCTGGTGTTCAGATACATGTAGTGTTTTGAGGAGGGAGAAAGGGTGTTTTGGTCTCCTGTGCCTGTGAGGGCCTCGTGGGGTCTCTGGCCACTGGGCACCAGCAGTCATGGGCACCTGAGCAAGACAGAGTGGAAGGCTCAGTCTGAGGATCTCTGAGTCTCCTTCTCAGACCCTGCTGGGCTGACCCTCCTCACCTGCATGTTTCAGAGTGGATTTTGGGGCTGGGCTGTGCTTGTGACTCTGTTTCCAAGCTCTTTGGAGAGGCAGATGTGTGCATGGCTGTGAGTAGGAGACATATCTGACCTGATGTTCATCCATATTTCAACTCCCTCGGGGCCTCTGGGGGATGATGCAGCCTTCAGTCAGCACAGAGGAAAAATTACAGTTCTCTTGGCTCAGCTGCATGTTCAGAGTGAGCCACTGCTGAGGCAAGGGCTCCCATGGGTGCCACCCCTAACCCTGGTGCATGGTGATCAGTCGAGTGGTCAGCATTGCTCAGCCTAGTTGAGGCTGCCTACTTCACCAGGCTGCTTTATATTTTTTTTCATATGCTCTTATTTTTAAGTCAGGGCTACAGATGAGGTTTTGTAGGCACCCTTTTGGCAAGACATGACCGGCTTGTGCCCGCTGTTGAGTGGAGAGGCCGGGGAGGAGCCAGGGAGCAGCTGAGACGTGACGTGGGGAATTGGAGATGTGTGGTCACACCAGTGCAAAGATTGATCACACAGCCTGGGAAATAACAGTTCTGGTTTCCAGAGTGTGTTTTGAGAGCATGGAAGGCAGCGCTCCTTGGGAGCCTGGCAGCAGTGGACATCAATGCTGGGAGACTCCGAAAGATGCCTTTTTGTGGGTTGTGTGAGGAGGAGTACTGAGGGTCAGTCCCAGGTCTCACAGAGGTGGCTGGGCTGCTGCTGGTGCCGGGACAGGGCAGGACCTCCTGCCAGAGTCAGGCCTGGGCAGCCGCTGCTGGCTCTGCTCAGCATTTACCATTCCCTGGGCTGGGAGGGAGCCCAAACACCGCACCAGGAACGGCAGAGAGAGGCATCCCCAGGAGCGCATGGGATGCTCCAGGGGTGTTGAGCCACCTTGGCAGAGGGAAACGCTTTTCTGCCCAAAGAAAAGGCTTTTCCAGACTCTGTGAGAGCTTGGGGAAAGCCTCCTGTGGCTATTTTGAAGCACTCTTCAGTTGGAGGTGCCCAAGTCTTCTAGGACTCAGAGTTCAGTTTCTGAAAGGACCTGTTCCCTAGAAATTCAAAGTAACTGACTCTGTAGATCCCTGTGTACAGCAGGCAGGGCAACACTTAAGGACTTGTCATGGCAGGGCTGACACCCTGCTTTTTAGGTGCAAATAACTGTGCCACAAATTACATCAGACTTCACTATCCATTAACAGCCCTCTGTTCTCTGCTCCTCTGATCTTTTGTCAGTGTGAAGGAACTGGAAGTGGTTCTTTGGGTCTAGTCCAGCCCCAGGGTAGTAAACTGGACATCTCCTGTCCCTCTGTCTCTTGTAGAATGCATATGGATGTAATGGATTTAGTGGCATCTTGCATTTTCCTCTGTCCAGGCACAAATAATGGTATTTTGCCCTGGCACCCAGTGGTGCAAAACCCCCGCACCCACATTTTGGAGAAGGCTGTGATCTGAATCCCAACCTTTGCTTCTCTGAGCTCAGCGTTTGGGGGCTGTGCATGGTTTGTGTGGGGGTTTGGCATGGTTTGTGTTTCCTTGAACCACCATGCTTTTGGACGGAGCTGGAAGCACCAGCCTCCCTGGCATGCTCCGAAGCCACTCCAGGGAGTTGAAATAACCTGGTGTGACTTTGCAGAGCCTGATTTCTAGTCCCTGTAATTAAACACCCTGCTGTTGAAATCTTTTATATGTATTCAAATTGAGACTTGGCAGGCTTAGGTAGCAGGGAGCTCGCCTTGGTGACCAGGAAGATTTGTTGTGCTCATAAAGCAAACTCCATCATACCTCAGGGGATCTGAGCATGCCAGAGATGCTTTCATGGGCTGAGCTGGTGAGATTGGGTGGGAAAGTTTGCTGTGTTACTGCTGGTATCCAGGCCATGGGCGAGGGACTGGGAGCTTCCCTAGAGATGTGGTCTCCAGACACCAAAAGGAGTACCCAGAGCCCCCTAAGGCAGACAGGGACTACATTTTGTGCTGAGGTCTTGAAGGGAGAAGAGGGCTCAGCACCTGTAGATTTTCCAAGCAGTGCCTGAGCTGAGCCTAAGGATAACCGCCTCATCCCACTGGAGCTGGCAGGAGAAGATGGCTGCTCCCCTAAATTCCAGATTTGTCCATCACTAGCGATAATGCACCGAGAAATAAATGTCACTTACAAAATTTATGGGAGAGCTGCTTTGCTAGTCTCCTTTTTTAAGGTTACACTAAAAATTAAACCACACTTCCCCCAAGGGGGAGCGGCAGGCTGTCACCGTAGCAAATGTCCCGGTGTGTCACAGAGCAGCACACACGTGCGTGCACACAGCGTACGAAGGCATCGAGAGCCAGGGCGGCGCAAGCGGCGCCGCTCACGTGGCTGGTTAGCTGAGGAAAATCGATATTTTTATACTTACACCTTATATGGCAATTTCCTGCCCGCGTGGCGGGGGGGAGAAAGAAAGGAAAACATCGGGGAGTTACACAAGCTGAAAACCGAGTTCCCGCAATAAAAACTGGCGCGTGATTTCTTTATGCAGTGGGATCGCAGACTCCGCGCGGGTGCGGGCACACATGGCACGGCCTCCCGCTCCCGCTCAGGATGGGATCCCAGAGCCCCATCACCCCGCAGGAGGTGTTTCTTTAAGGTTAAGCCGGGGATCAGTGTGGCTTTGAGGGCTGTTTTCCCTCCCGGCCCCGAGCGGTGGGGCGGCAGTTCGAGGTTCGGCTCCCCCCGGCCGCTCTCGTGCCGCGTGTCTGGACGGGGCGCTCCGGTTGGGGGACGTTCATCATCTCTGGCAGCGCAGCTAATGCGATTAAGGGCTTTCCTCACCCTCCGCTCAGTGCTCGTTAACGTTCCCTGCTAAGGAGTTTAGAAGCGTCGCCTCATGTCGCCGCAGCTTTGGTTTGTGACGAGGGGAGCGGGCGGGCGGTGCAGGGGGGGAAGGCTCCCCGACCCTGGGGGTTCTGTCCGCACAGCGACAGGGCCACAGAGGGAGGGATGTGGCGGGGAGAGCCGCTGCAATGCCGTGCAATGCCTCCAACCCCAACGCTTCCAGCAAGGAGTCCTATTTCTGCCGGGGACTGGGAGCTGGGGAAGGCAGATGTCCTGGTTGAGGGAGGGTGACGCTGCCTGCCTGGTAGCCTGCGAACGGAGACCTACAAACAGCTTCTCTGTGGTGTCACAACCCCGTCCTCTGTGCAGGCAGGGAGAGAACCCAATTTTGGAAGCCTCCTTCCCAGATCTCACAATTGAGAACCAGGAGAGATATTTTTATTTGGTCTTACAAGTAGGTTTGGAGACATCTCTAAGTGGGTGCTTCATAGTCTGCGTAGAAATAAAACCCTCCCATGCGCCACACAAAGCCCTTCACAGCAGCAAGCCCGAGGCTTTGCCCTGCTGCCTCTACCCTGTGCTCTCCTTTTGCTCCATGTCCCTGGCCAGCTCTCCTGGGGGCACCTGGAGCAGGCTGACACGAGTTCTGACCCCTGCCCAGCGAAGTTTGATGCAGAGGATGCTTCTAGACTTTCTGTAGTGGGTCCCAGATGTCTTTTTAGTCACCTGAAATGTGTCAGTCTGTGCTGAATCAAAGAAGAAAAGTGTGTTTGATGATTTTTTTTTCCCTGAATATTTTAATTCTTCCGTCAAGAAAACCTGAATCTCCCATGGAAATTGTGTTTCCTGTTTGAAAGCAGGTTGTTAACACGCCACTCAGCACTACAGACGGCTGCTTTTCCAGGGGCTAATACCTGAAGATTGACTGATTTCAATATCTAGCACACTATATCCTCTGATTCAGCCTTTTCCGTGCATCTTTGGGGCTTTTGTGCTTTTCCTTTCTCCGATGTGGATCCTCTGGTGCCTTGCAGGACCCAGGCTCCTGCTGCTGCCTGGCTCAGCTGAGCTGAGGAAGACCTCTTACTCTGTCTGCCTGCCTATTTCCATGAAACCTCCAGGAATTTAATAACTTTGAGATTTTCAGCTGTCACTCACACGCTGTTGAATTTGACTGCTGAGTCGGAGAGTAATTAGGGGAGAGAGACAACACGTGGAGCACGTGATGGCACAAGACTTGTTTTCTTAAGGAAACCATGCCAACAAAAAAAAAAGGAAAAAAGATCTAAAAATACCTCTTTTCAAATTTTTTGCCTTGTTCTACTGCAGACACCTCTTGACTGGCAGTAAGGGAATGTGGGCTGCCCTGGGGTGGTGACACCCAGCACTGGGTGCTGTGTGGGCAGGATGCGCGTTCTTGTCCCGGCAGTCCTTGGGGACACGGGGCTGAGAACTCAGCATGGCAACCTTGGTCCCTTTGAGATGACACTGGGTGTGAATGAAAGACGTGACACAGGCACGTCCAGCAGTGCTGTGCTATTTCAGGGCAGACCCGTCAACTCAGAACCATCTTTTGTAAATAAAGGAGATTTTAATTAAAACCACAAATTGTTAACAGTCTATTACACTGCACATTCTGCCAAATAGCGGAGCATCCTTTAAAATACCTGTTAAAATACTGAATGGTGCTGCCATTAAGGGACTTTGGCTGGTTGCTGAAGGTGCTGCCTTCAGCCCTAGGTCTGTGTCCTGCTCCAGGATACCTTGGCGGTGCAGGAGGTCTCGGCTGAAGCAGCCAGCATCAGGTTTGGAGGTGATGCCTGATTACTTTGTGTAGCCTGTGTGTCCCATCTGCCCTTTGGAAGGGGGATATCAGCATTAGGAGCAAAGGGCAGGCAGGGTTGTGCCAAGGGAGCTACTAAGCCTGTTACTGTGTTGAGAGGAATGGAAGATGCTGCCTAAGGCTTGTAGTGGAGCCTCATGCTGCAGGCAGAAGCAGGCAGAAGCAGACAGAAGGAGAAGGATGAGGGCTGCTGCTGAAGGCCGCAGTTCCTGGTCAAATCACTGCCCTCCAGGGTCCAGCTTTGTGTCTGGGATGCTCTGAGAAACCCAGTCCCACACAGCTGCCTGCCTGTGCCAGCTTTTATTCCCCTTATCCGCTCCTCTCTCTCGGTGCTGGCAGGCAGCCCAGTGCCAGGCTTTTTATGCTTCTCTTTTTGTCTTTTTCAATGAGAATAAATCTTTTATCTGTTGACTGTGAGACTGTGCTGCAAACAGAGTTGTACAGATCTTGTGGGTTTTTTATAGCCACCTCCATCTTCCGGGTTGATGGTTTGCAGCTTGGTCAGTGCCCAGAGTTGGCACTGCTGGCTTGGACGGAGCTTAACCCCAAGTGCCGCATGCTGGAGACCAGGATGCAAGGATAGAGACCCGCCCTGCCACCCCCATGGCATGATGTTATCTCTGCTCAACTTGTACTGAGTGTAAGAGGAAAGGGGAAGCATGTGGCTGGAAGGAGGCAGACACAGAGCAAGGAAAACCAGTTCATTTTGCTTAATTATGGCTGACTGTGACAGCCCACATCTTTAGTTTGAAAAGTATCTGTGAGGTACGGGCTGCTTCTCTCAAACAGGATAATTATGTTAATTAAAATGCTTTCTTTATGGCAGTTCTGATTAATAAAAACAGTTCCAGTGCTCTCTTTAAACACGCTAACCTTCTGTTGTGCAGGAAAACTGGCTTTTCTCAGCAATTTATGACTTTTAAAACAGATTAGAGCAGGACAGCCTGCTGCTTTCACACAGTAACGCTTCCTCCCTGGGGGAGAGCAAGGCAGCCCACCAGCACAGTGCCCTGCTCGTGGGGAACAGACGGAGCAGAGCGCTCGGGCAGCGACGCCGGAGCAGGCAGCAACATGTGCCCGTGTGGGAGCTAGGGATGGGAGCCGTCAGAGAGCTCTGCGAGAGTGCCAGGGAATAAAAATACCACTTATTTCTCTAATTGCTGTTTATTTCCTCTGCAAAGTATTGGGATAATTAACAAGCTCCCAATTAAGAAAAAATTGTGTGTAGAGGAAAAACAGGTACGGGTGCCAAGAGAGCTGGGTTTGTGCCAGAGCGTGGCAAGGGGCAGTGGTGGTGGTCCCTCTTGCTGACCACACGTGGGATGGGGCCCTTTGGGGACTCCAGCACTCTGGAGGATGCGGTGATTTCCTAGTTCCTCACCAGAGACTTTTCCCAAGAGACTTTTTCCAAGAAGGTTGTCCTTCCAGAGGTTTGAAAGCTTAGGAGCTCATGTGACCACTGGTGTGGCTGCCTCATGTTTTGTCCTTTGGCGGGTTTGCTGGTCCTTGAAGTTGTTTACTTCCTGCGTGTAGAGGTTCGAGGCCCCTGAGCACAGTCTGGTGTGGGTTTGGAGGGGGGCTGAGCATCCACCATCCTCCTGAGAAGCAGTGGCAAATCGGGAGAGCTTGGTATCTTTGCTGGTAGCTTTGAAAATACAATCAACAAGCAGCCTGGTGTTCATAAGGAGGCACCACTTGCTGTTCATAAGGAGGATAGGTTTGCCACACACTTGTCCACAAATGCCAGTCCCCAGCCAGGTGCACGTTCCCACTGTGGCAAGGAGGTTTTGTGTGCTCCCCGCCCTCCCTTTTCCTTTTTCCACATCTTTCCCCTGGCTTGCCATCCCTGCTGGCAGATGGTGCTTTAGGCTGGGCCAGATGCTGGAGCAATACGTGAAGCAGTTCTTAGCTCCCACTTCCCAGGCCCAGCAAGGGACTCTTACACAGGGGTAGTGACTTACATTGGGTCCCTTCCCTTCCTCTATGCCCAGGAAGAGACCAGCACCTCCAGAAGCCCATCCTCAGGTTCAGGGAGAGCTGCTGAGCCCTCTCCTTTGGCAGGTGCTTTGGGAAGGGTGACACCATCCCTCTGTCCTGAAGGTAGCTGGCCAGAGGAGTTTGGGTCTGTTCTGCCCTGCTCCGCTCCTCTAGGCAAGGAGGAAAGTGAGTGCTTGTCCCTGACTCTGAAATGCTGCATGTGACCAACAGCCCTTGCCCGAAGAGGTGACAGCATTAGTTTGTCAACCAGCTGTGACTCCTGATGTAGGGCTGGGTGACTTCACTGGGTTTGCTCAACCTGGTGAACTGCTGGCAGGCAGCTCCACTCCCCCTTTCTTGCCACATTTGAAGTATTTTGGGAAGGATTGGTGTGGGAGAAGAGGAGTAAAAAGCCCCTAGAGGCTCTATCGTATCAAGTGCAGGCCAGGGGAGGGTGGTGAGGGGCTGTGAGGTGAGGTTCGTGCACACATCCAGCATGGCAGCTCTGCCCTCTGGTGTGTTTGCGGTCCACAGGTCTTGGTGAGCAGTGCAGTGATTCAGGGAAGCTATCCAGAGCTTCCCTGCAGGTTATCCCCGCAACTTGGGGGGGCACAGCCACCCCTGCGTGGCTCCAGCCCCCTGGCACAGCTCTTCCCTTGCTCTGCAGGCTCGGCTGGGCCTCCTCTCCTCTCCTCTCCTCTCCTCTCCTCTCC
>VZRQ01010890.1:48933-122832 GCA_013397975.1 Machaerirhynchus nigripectus
TCCTCTCCTCTCCTCTCCTCTCCTCTCCTCTCTCTCGTTTACCTCTGCTATATTTACATGTCTATTTTATGATTTCAATTTTTAATGCTTCTGCTCTTTGAAGATGCTTAATGCTTTGGAGTGGAACATTTTCTTCTGAGTCCTGAGTGCCAACTGAGGACAGACCAATAAATCAACTAATAACTGGAGCCTCATTTTCTGCTCCCATGGCTGTGAGTTAACCCTGTGCCTCCAAGGCTGTCCTGGTGCTTCTCATCTCCCTCGGCAGGAGAGCTGCCTATGTCAGCTATAAACACCCTGTGGCTGAGCAGTGTCAGGCCTTTGGGATTCCCATGCTGGCCTGTATCTTAAGTGGTGGTTTCCAGGTATATCTTAAGTGATGATTTCCAGCCGCCGCCTTCTTTCTCTGTCACCACTGGTCCCAACGCCTCATTGGGTCAGCAGAAGCTGAAGATTAGGAAGGCGGCCTGCAGAGAGTGGGGAGCATGGTGGGTGGGTGTGGCAAGTCACCCAGTGAGACCCAGGCTGTTCCAAAGCTCCTCAGGACGGGACAGCCAAGTGCCATCTTTGTGGTGCCACAAAATCCAGGACCTCTAACTGTGCTCTGCAGGAATGACATCTGGAGAAAGCCACTTCCCTGCTGCTTGCACAGGGAACTCTTGCTCTGCCGACAACTTGTGGCAGAACTGGAGGAACCCCTCAGGAAGGTATCCCATCTCCCTTTCACTGGCAGCTGGAGCTGATGAATCCCCAGCACAGGAGAACGTGCTCTGCACTACGAGTCTAACAGAAAGTGGCAGATCTTAGGTAAATCTTCTTTGCAGCTATTCAGCCTAGCCCCCAAGGGCTGAGGACTTTCCACACTGCTGCCTTCATTAGTCCAACTCTATTTCCTATTCTCATTCATCTCAATAACATCTAATCCTTTAAAGAAGCACCTGCTTTTACCCAATCCTGCAGTGAGGTCTGCAGGGTACTTGCAGGGCATCTGTATTTCCCCTCTGCACATCCACACCTGCAGGCTTGAGGATTCAGGTGCTAGCCCTGCTCTCAAGATACCTTCCCTGAGACAGGCTGCTGGCCTTACCTTGCTGTAATACTTTATTGCCTGTTGAATTATGAAAGTGCTGCTTGCATCACCTGGCAGATGGCCACAGAGCTGCCTCTCAGCTGCTCTTTAGCTTCTGACTCCAAGGTGTTGCATGCATTAGCCTTGTCTGCTCTGCATCTGGAGCCAGGCTGTGTCCGTGGGCTGTGCTAACATGGGGTGCCCAGGGCCCTGGGCAAGCCCTGGCCTTGCAGAAAGCAGCCACCCGCGGTCTCTGCTCCCCTCAGGGGGCTCTGGTACTGTACTGCTGTACAGTGGGCAGGGATGCAGGCACAACAGGCAGGGGGGACCCCTGGGCCAGCAGCACATGTGGCTGGACACACCAGTGTCCTGTGGTGAGCCCTGCCAGGCAGGAGGGCTTGGCATCCCCATGCCCAGGTCCCTGACCAGCAGTGGTCGAAGTCCTCTGGTCTCTCCACACCCTGGCACCAGCCAGGTGCCATTGGCACTGCTGATGCAGAGTGGAAAGTGGGCTTCACAGGGCTCCATGGCTGCCTAATGAAGTGCTGGACCTTCACTAAACGCTCTGTGAGCCAGGCACATCTCCTGGTGCCCTTCGTCTGCCACAGAAGCACAGGGCTGCATGGCAGTACACCAAGGCCACGCTATTCCCCACCTTTGTTTTTTGTCTCTGATGCTGTGGGTTTGCTCCCGGGGACTGGAGCCCCAAAGATACATCTGCAGGGGCTGGGGCTGCACTGAAGGTGCCCAGCAACAACCAGGAGTGGGCTCAGCCAGGGTCTGATTCCCTCTTTTGCTGTCAGAAGTGATTTGTCCCTAGGGAGCCCTTGGCACAGCCTGGTCTCCAGCCAGCTTGGTTTTGGCAAGCCAGGAGTGCCCAGGGCTGGTTGGCGGAGCTGCTCTGGTGCACAGCTGATGGCTCAGGCTGCCCAGTGCCATCTCCATCGTTCCCAGTGAGTGCTGGGAGAGGGTAGGGAAGGGAACAGGGCCCTTCTTGCAGCCTTGTGCTCTGTTGCTCTCTGATGGCCCACCTTGTGTTTATCCATAATTATATTGTGGTGACACGGCTACGGTTTCCAAACCCATACACAAATGCTTAATAACCCATGGGAATGCTTTCCCATTCGGAAATGTGGATTCGGAATGGCTGGGTCCATTTCCCCTAATGCTGCACAAGCCAAGCGTGGGGCAGCATCTCAAGGCTGGCCCCTCTCTGCTGGGGACCTGCCCTGGAGTGACATCATCTCTGTCCCCTGCATCAAACACTCTGGAAATAGAGGCAGAGGGTATTCAGGGGTAAAATTTTCCATCGGAAAATGTATTTTTTATCAAACTACATTATCAGAATCAGCATGTAGCCATGGAGCCAACATTCAGGTGGGAGAATATTGAAGCAAATCATTCTGGCTTCTGTCTGTTGACAGTGTCCAGGAAATTCAAATGTGTCTCTTTGATTTGATGTGTTTTGACTTTTATGTTTTAATTTAATATCCAGGTTGTATTTAACATTTTATTATGGTTCGTGCTTGAGAAATTAAATACTTTTTCCCTTACTGCGGCAAAATTCCTGAATATTTCCCAGTGAAATGCCAGGGCTTGGGTTTTTCCTGAGTCCTGTCCTGCAGGTGATTTTGATTCACTGAGCTCAGTGCAAAACAAGACTTTTCATTTAGGAACCTTGCACAAACCAGATACTGGTTTCTGTTAGGCAGTTTCTGAAAATTCATGGCTTTTTGGTTACATGTGCCCTGGAGTAGGTTTGGGGATCTGGGGAAGCAGCACATGTCCTTGTCTGGTGTTTGGAGGTGCTGCTGAGGTAATGTAGAGGTATATTTATTTATGGCTTTGACCAGACCACCAAGGGATGGAGGGGTCTGGGGAGGACCATATCCTGTGCTGTTGTGGGTCCGGTGCTGGGAGGTGGCACATGCCTCTGGTGGGATGCCATGGGGTGCATCCCTCTCCCCTGCTGTGGGGCAGATGGACCACTCTGCTCTCACTGTGACCATAACAGGGCAGGGGGTGCCATGGTGTTGGGAGGAAGTTCCTTTGCACCCCCAGTGAGCCCCCCTCTGAGGGAAGGGGAGCTGCAGGCAGAGCTCAGGGCAACCAGAAAAGCTGCTGCTGGTGCCTGTTGGCTGCTTCCATGCACGTGAGCACGTGCACAGGCGTTTGTGCATGCATGTGGGGATAAAGCCACTTTCCAGGCAGTTCCTTTAACAACCAAATGCCAGCTTGTTTCCTGCTAGGATTGTGGGCCTGCCTGGCAGAGGCTCCACACCAGAACTTTGGAAGCTGCTGCCAGTGAATAGCCAAACACATTTGTACGGGATCAGTCGACAGCGTGTTCCAGCCTCCAGCTCTGGCAGCGGGGGGGGAAAAATCATCTCCCTGATATATGTGTTTCAGCACCAATTATCCAAGCCTCATTTGCTCTAGACTCACAAGACCATGTCCCATGACATCTATTAATTGCATTAAAGATCTCTCATTATCCTAAATCTCCAGGATGCAGAGTTGGAGTGGCTCAGGCCCAGGTTTTCAGGAGGGCACACGTGTGTGTGAGCACGTGGCATGGAGGGTGCACCTCATTCCAGGCAGGCAGAGCAGGCACAGCCACCACTGGCAGCAGCGGCATGTTCCTCCCAAGCCTCTGTCCCTGGTTATTCACAGCTGGGTTGTGGCTGATCCCTGGGGCTGGATGTGACACTTGGCTCGGAGCAGCCTGGCAGAGCCTTTCCTGTGGTCCCTGAGGTGTCGGGTTCCGTGAGGGAGCGATGCTGCCAGCTCTCCCCAGCACTCTGCACCGCACGCCGCCAAGCACAAGCCCACTGCCCCCTCTTTGCCAAATGCTTATTGTTCCTGCTTTGAACTTCTGCAGAGCGAGGTTTGCCAAGGCTCCAACATGAATCATTAATTAATTCCTGGAGGGCTTTTTTTTTTTTTAATGTTGTTTGTTTGTTTGTTTTGCCTTTTTTTTGTTTTGATTTTTTTTGTGTGTGTTGTTTTGCTTTCATAATTGAAAGCAGGGAGAGGAAGGCAGTGTAGGTGTAGGATAGCAGAGGTGCAGTCAGAATCATTTCACCATCCATTGTCAGGAGGGTGCCTTGGGTGCCCTGCTTGCCCTTGCTCCTTGGGCTGGGCTGTAGTTGCTGCTGAGGCTTTGGGCACTCAGATTCCTGCCCTTCAGCCTCGGCCCTCATCCTGCCTGCCAGCAATCCTGCCAGTTTGATGTGTGAGCAAACATTCCCTCTTCTGGCTGTGAGCATCCCTCTCCCCTCATTATCCTCCTCCTGCACCCTGTGTCATGGTTGGGTCTCCTCTGATATTCACAGTTCTGGGGGTGCCCTCTGCCAAGAGCCTTGTTGGATGCAGGGACCCTGAGAGTCATGGAATTGCATTGCTTCCTTTGGAAACGTCATTCCTTGATGAGGCCTCTGGAGGGGCTGGTGGAGGCAGAAAGCTCAGCAGGGCACCAAAAAAAGGCTTGGAAAGGAAAAGGCAAAAGTAAAAAGGACAGAAAGGTCTCTTTAAAAGAGGAAAATACGTTTTCACTTACTGGAGCAGCCTCAGGATTGCAGAGAGCGGAGGAGGGCAGTAAGGTCTGCCTGACAACCCAACTTCCTGTATAGTGTGTGCTCCAGTCCGCGACCATCCTGGTGTATTCCAGTGCCTTGTTGGACTGGGGAGCACCAGGTGGGTCTGTCTCTGGTGCTGAAGGGAGGGACGGGCCTTATCCCAGAGCTCAGAGAACGCAGCAGGAATGGGCAGCATTTGCAGTAATGCCCAAGCCCTCGAGCCTGCATGAGCTCTTGCCATTTCCACCCTCTTTCTGGTGTAATAACTTGTTCCTTATTGACATTTTTATTCCGAACACAGGGAAAATGCCAGCATGGTAATTGCTGTACATGTAAAGCAAGGCACTGTGCCATATCCTCCAGATCATTTCCTTCTCCCTTCCCCCATCTTGTAAGGCCCGTGTGGAAGTCAGCAGTGGCTGGAGGGCGGGATACAGGGACCCGCATGTGCCATGGAGCTGCCACCAGGTGGGTGGGACACAGGCACCGTCCCCTCCTCCGCAGTGACTCACAGGGCAGCGGCAGGGCTGGGAATAACACCAGGTCTAATTGCTCTGCTAACAGCTAGACCCGCTGCCTCCAGGAACACTTACATCTGCAGATATCTTGTGGTTTCTAATACCATCAGAAATCCCTCTTGCTCTCATGTTTACCAGCATGCAATTGCAACCCCTTGATGTCTGCATAACAGCCTTCCATCTCCCGGTTCCCCACAAACAGTGACAGAGCTATGACAATCAGGAAGGAGGCAGACAAGAAGCAAAAACCCACTGGGATCCAGGGAAAAAGCTGTGTCCTGCAGGATGTAAATCAAAAATAGAAATGCTCTTCCCTCCCTCCACCCCGAAAGCATTTGATAAAAAGATAATGTAGAAAATGTTGAATTTTGCAAAGCCATGGTAGCCACCCTTTTTCACGCAATAAGCCAGAAAATGTTTACTGCATGAGCAGAGCAGAAGCTGTAATGTTGTAAAATGATAGTGCTGGGGAGCCATCTGCTTATTGACTGAAGTCTGGAGCACGGGCTTTCTGCTACCGTGTCTTACAGAGATGGGTGTGCCAGGGATGCACAGTGAATGTGTGCTGCCAGCGTGATTCCTTACGCCCAGGGGCTGGTTTTTCATGCTTGGACAGACCTTGGGGTGTCTGTTGGGTTACAGCGGGATGGGCCACCGCGTGCTGGCTGGAGATGGCAAGCTCTGGGCATGCAGCGGGAGGATCTGGTTCTCAAAGCAGGTGGAAAAGCAAACCTGGGGCAAACAAGCAGCCCCATGAGCTCAGGGGCTCTCAGGATGGCTTTGGAGGGGGATTTCACTGCCACGGCACTGACAAGGGGCACATCAGAGGGCTCAGCACAGCCCTCCCATGGATTTGCATCCGATGAGAGCCGGGTGCATCCCAGGCTCCTCCCGCCAAGGCCTCTGGGCCATGCCAGCACGTGGTCGCCTGTAGTTAAGTGGGGGATTATGCATGTCTGAACAGTTGGCATTGAACTCCTAAACTCTGGAAATCGAATTGTGCCCTGCAGAATGGCCGCCCTGCTGCCGCTGAGGTCAGGGGGATTTGCAGCTGCCTGTAAGAGAGCCAAATCTGTCTTTTCTTCCCCCGCTGAAGGTCGTGCCACAATGCCCTCAGCATCTGGCTAATCCAGCTGGTGCCCTTCACCCACACACAGACCTGCCCATCTCCGGTGCCCGCCGAGGCCATGCTGACTCCACCCTGGTACCCCAGCTCACACAGGGGAGCAGCAGGGACCCCCAGACACCCATCAGTGCGACAGCCTGGCTGGGAGAATCAGTCTGCAAGTCTCCAGTGCTGTGAATTTGGTCTGTAGCATTGTTTTGATGACAGGAGTGGTGAAATAACACCCAGGGGACAGACGGGATACCAAAATTATGATATTGCCCTTTGGAATTATTTCACGGTCAATGTAGCTTTCATGTCCTCACGGTGATATTTTACCCAGCCATTGCTCAGAGGATCCCTGTCTTATATTAATCCATTTCTGTTGATGCACGGAATGAAATGCTATATTCCCCCCAGCCCTCCTGCTGTCCGTTTTGTTTCCAAGCAGCAGCTCGGGCAGCGGTGCTTGCCTGCTGCTGGGAATTCTGATCGGCTGTGGCAGAGCAGGGAAGGGGTACGGATTCATTCATCCGCCTGCTCTCTCACAAGCTGCTCGTGTATTATTGATAACCCAGGGCTGAGTGATTATTACATATATAAATTTATTTTAATTTCTTATGATTGCTGCTGTGATTAAAGGATGTGCCAGGTTGTACGTAGCCTGGTAGTGATTAGGCATTACAAGCCATGGCAGAGATAATGTGCAGGGCCTGGCTCAGTGAGGCTGATAGATGAGACAGGACTGGTTTTCCCACGCAGGGCTTTGTCCCAGACCTGCAGAGGGATTTCAGTGCCTGCAGGTCCTTGGTTTCAGTTCTGGTGTGTCTGAGTGCTGGCCTTGAGCTCAGTGCCAGGATGTCCCCATGCCCTCGGATTGTCTGCTCCAAGCCAGGCAGGAGCAAGTGGCTTTTCCTGGGCATCCAGAAACAAAACCAAACCTTACCGTTGCTTATTTTTTTCCAGCCTCCCATTTTTTATAGAATTATGAACTTTGGGCTAGAATTTTAAATGTATCATACAACATCACAGAGTTGTGTTGGAAGGGACCCCCAGGTATCACTGAGTCCAGCGACCTTAGGTACTTAGGCAGCTGAAGATGGAGAGAAAAGCTGAGGAAGATGAGGTGGCTGTGCCCTCTTCATTTGCCCTGTAGACACCAACCCACATTTTAAATGTCTCAATATCTGGCCATTAGGGCCAAGTAAAGCTAATTGTGTGAGTAATTCTGTTGACTTAGTTATTCCTGTAAACATTGACAGAATCAGATCTCCTATTCCTCAACAGAAAACACTTCCCAGCAGAAAATACAAACAAATTGCTCTTCATATCATAGCATTTTAAAATAAAAATATCAGTAAGGAGCTAAGTCAAAACTGCATTTTAGATTCAACAGATTATTCAGCAGAAAACACGAAAACAAGGAAGCTCCTCTGAGGATGGTAATCAGCACACGCAGACGTATTGCTTTTTCAGATCACAAAATCTCAATACCCAAGATCAGTAGAAAACTAAGTAGAAAATGCTTTTTATAGGATTCAAATTCCAATTAAATTAGAGCAGATTATTCAACAAGAAAGCCTACAAAATGAAGTCTCGGTTTATGTATTGGAAAGCAAAATGCAAATATGTTGCTTTCCGGCTCGCAGGGTTTCAAACCAAAAGACAAACTTACTTTAAGTAAAAATTATTTCATTCAAATTCTGGGGGAATCGACTCAAGTAACTGATCCTCAACTGAATTATTCAGCTTTTTTATCAACAGACTTATTTCTTCCCTCTTTATTCTTAATTTGCCTATTCATAAATCCCACTGCTTTGTCAGTCATAAGAAATACTTTCCAGTGGCTTTGACAAAGCAAAAATTAGCAGGGAAGGGAACTGGCACATAACCGCCTGACTGCAGAATGCTTCCTTGCAGCGTAAGGTATTTTTCTCTTCCTGGAGCTCTAATGCCAGCAGAAATCAATGTGATAGCTCACCCTCCTGCCTGATGCTCACTGCAGGGCTTCGGCCAGGCTTTGGGCCCCCCGTGGTGGCTGTGTTGGACCTGTGGTCCCCAGCACATGTGCAGGGGGGTCCTGGTCCTGCTGCCCGACCGAGGGCCCCTGTGGCATCCTCAGGGGAAGAGCTTTGCTTTCGGCAACGCTGCGTTGGGCCGAGAGGTCCTGCAGGGCAGAAGATTGTGCTCTTCAGCCAACAGCTCTGTTACTGCATTTCCTTTGCTCTTAACTACTGGTATCTTCTTCCCAGCCTGGAGTTGCCCGGCTTTGACTTGGAGTCATTGGATCTCATTCCGTGAGCTTGTGAGGGTCGGGTTGTGGGTGTTTCTAGGGGAAACACCAGTGGTCATAAATATTTCCTTTTGATCTGCAAACATCAACCTCTGGTGATCTGAAGAAGGTTACAGCAAGAGTTTGAGTCAGAGCAGTAGAGCTAGATGAAAATCTTAGTTCTGTAATTTTACTAGGAACTGGGAAGTATTTTAACAGGGAGATTAAATGTATCTTTAAATACCGAACTTAAAAAGAAGAAAGGGATTTGTTCAACTGACACGCCGGAGGAGTTGTAGAAACCTTAGAAACAATTTGTAAAACCTCATTAAATAGGAGAATGCTCTGCAAATTCATTCAGTTTTCCTGAAGAACTCTAACCTTCCTTCTCCCTCTGGTCTGCAGCGATTTGCTGCTGTGTCTGGAGAGCAGTAACCTGCATGCAGGCCCCACGAGCTGCATCCTGGGACCCTGGGGATGGGATGTGGGGTATAAAAGAAGTCAGGGTCCCTCCTCATAACCAATTCTGATTCTCCCAGTTTCCCCAGTTTCACCATGAGGCTCGTCTTAGTGGAAGGAATGGAAAGAGCAGTGGATGCCTTAGGTCAGAGGTGTGGCTTTGAGGGTGATCTTCCTTCTGGCTCTGGAAACATCACTTTGTGTCTCTGCTGCAAAGTGGCTTCGTGTCCTCACCTCCTTTTTTTTAGGTGCCGCAGAAGAGCCACGGGGATGGTTTTGCCATTTTCCCCTCTCTCTCGAGCAGGCTGGGAGAGGACAATGAGGGGCTGCAGGGGTTGGGGGTAGTTGCCAGAGAAGCACTAACAGGGTGACAGCTTGGATGTGGCACCCTGCTAGTGGGAACGTGCCCCCCACCCTGTCCAGCCGTGCTGCGAGCACTCGGCGTGCTGCAGCCTTGTGCCTCCTGGGATGTGAGAGGGACGCTGGAGGCTTTGGAAGCAGCCCAGAGAGCAGCTGGGGTTTCTGGCACCTGGGAAGCTCTTGAAGATGGCTTACATGCTTGAGAGGCACTTGGGTGTGCTGCTGCTGGAACAGGGATGTCCCTCCACCTTTCCTCTCCCTTACCTCTTGCGTGGGGGTGAGGGTTCCCCACCCTTTGGTGCTCCAGCTGTGAGGGAGACTCCCTGCACAAGGAGTCTGGGGAATGGCACAGCTCCAGGGTTTTCCTGGCAGTTTCCCAGCCTTTCCCAGCAGGCTGGCAAGGCGACCTTGACTCCTCTCATGGAGCAATCAGACCCTGTAGCTGCTGCTGCTTAACACTGTCTTCATGCTTCTCAAGCCTTCTTTTCTCTGGTGGCAGAGGATGTAGATTTGGGGGAGAAGGTTTCTTATCAACCTCCTTACAGATTTCAGTGTCCACCTGACACGTAGAGGGTGGCAGCAGAATGGAACCCCAGCCTACATCCTCTTCCTCCTGTGACCTCTGCCTTGTGCCCACAAGGGAATAGCTGTTACAGGTACCACACAGCAGAGGGGCTGGGATTCTCTCAGGATGGAGCTTTATCAAAGCCTCAGCATTGCTGAACTGGTGGCTTTTAGGTCCTGTTTTTGGGACAGCTAGGAGACAGCTCAACTTTTGCTGGAAGGAAGGGACAAAGCAGAGGACAGGGACTGCTCATGGTCTGGGGGACCTGGGGAGGGAAAGGGAGGGAGAAGGAAAGGGAGGGGAGTTAAAAGGGCAGCTCCCTCCATCTCATTCCCTGTGAGGGTGGCTGGAACAGCCCACAGTGTCCCCTCCCTGCAGAGGGTTTTTTGGAGAGCTCCCTGCTCCACCAAGAGGGAATGAGAAAGCAATGTCAAATATATGTTTGAAATATCAACAGAAGGGCCCTGCAAGATTGACTGCAGTCTCGTGCAATATTTAATTCTTTCTCTCCTTGCGAAGAGAGACGTTATTCTGGATGAAAGATAAATTCAGGGGGAACAGGGTAGGGGAGGAGGGAGCCAGAGGGTGAAGAAGTGTGTGGGGAGAGGGAGTGACTGGCTGTCTCCCTCTCTCACTGTACCCCTAACAGGGTGCCTGTTACTCATCATGGGAAATATGGGCTGTTGCTTCATTATCTCACCCTCCTTTACTCCTATCAGCTTATTTTCCCTTTCTGCTGCCTCTATCTCTGCACAGAGGGCTATTGCAAAGCCCATGTGCACTCCGGCCCCCCAGCCCCAAACAGCCCTGGCACAGCCCACCCCAAAGCTCAGGGACACCAGTGGTGGCACAGGGCCCTTGGTGGGACAGCCACGAGGGAGCCAAGTGACGAGGGGTGGTGACATTTTTCTAAGCCTGTAAGTTTTATGCTGCCTAGGAGTTTGGTCTTGCTTTCCAATGTGAGGTCTGATGCTGCAGATCTGGGGGGACACAGCACCTAATCAGGCTGTGGGGGACAGGGAGGGCAAGGAAAGCATTCCCCTTATCTGCTCCCCACTCAGCACCATCATCTGCTCTGCTTCCAGAGGCTCTCTGCCTGTCCATCTGCCTGCTGAGGGGAGCATGGGGACAGCCAGGGCTCCGTGGGACCTTCTTGCAGGCTGTACCCAGCACCCTGCCCTGCCATCAGCATGTTGTGACAGTGACAGCTGATCTGGTGGCTCTCCCTCCCTCCCCTGCTGTGCCAGGGCTGGCATTGCGAGTGGGAAAGGGCTGGATGTCTGCAGACATGCTCACCTGGAGCCTCTGGAGGCCTCTGGCATCTGGGAAAGGCTATAACAGCCATAATCCAACTGAGGCCATGTGAGTGAGGCCAGAACTGGTTCAGCAAGCATCTCCCCACCCCTGCAATTCCTGAGACAGAAAAGAAGAGAGTTCCCACCAGTAGCAGAGATGAAAAATTCCAAAGCACTAAAAGAAAAAAAAATCTTGAAAACCCCGCTTTTGATTCCACTGAATAAGGGTTTTTTAATATGCTTTCAAAACATTTTGATAGTTGCTTCTCGTTTCTAGTTCTTTTTTGCAAACTATAAATTACCTTAGATTTATTAACCTAAAAATTGATTCTTTTCTTATTTCAAATGTGTCAAAAATGGGGCATTTTGACTTTCTGAGCCTTTTTCCAGGATTTTTGTGAAGTGGGTAATTTGTCACAATTGATCCTTTTTTTGGGAGGCTTTGAATTCCAACAAACTGGTATTTATTGCTGAAAACACAGTGAGTTGACAAATTCCCAAACCAGCTACTGTGATTTCAGGTTTCCAGAGCAGAGTGGAAGAAGTTTTTTAGTACATGACAAGGAGCTTTAGACCCTGGGTGGGGATGCATCCTGAGAATGGGCACTTCTTGGACTTTTCCAGCTCTCTGTGCAGAGACCTGGAGCTGAAAAGGGTGCCAGTGTCCCCTGCCGAGTCCCCCTGGGCCACCTGCATCCCTGCCATGGAGCAGAGCAGCTCCATGACTCCGCTTGCCGCTCCCCACAGAAACCACAAGCACTGGCATCACTGGCAGCCGTGCTGTTGGACTCACTGCAGCATTAAACCTTGATAAATGCCTTTAATATTTAATTGGTCTTTAAAAAACATAAATAGGCAGGATATTAAATGCAACTCCTCAGGCAGAGTAAGGCGAGTAATGAATGTTACCCACGACTGGTGGCATCTGCAAAATGCACTTAGTGTGGTTTGAAACCAAGGGCTTGGGAGATGTTTCCGGCTCTTGTTTCCCAGATGGAGTTTGTAGGTGCTCAAACATGGGACTTTCACTTTGGAAATGGGATGTGGGCCTTCCTTACACACTCTCCACCGTGTCTCCTGACAAGGTCATCAGAGGTTCTCCTGCTCCAACCTCTGCTGGTGGCCTCAGCCAAGCAGGAGGTGGGAGTTCCAGCTATTAAAAACTGTTTCCTGAGGGTCCAGCAGTTTTTGTGCCATTTACAGTAATAGACAGGGGCAGAAAAGCACTGGGAAGTTCAGACTGAAATAAGGCCACAGAGCCAAATTAGGGGTCTCAGTCCCCGGGCAGTTCCTCCAGCCACAGTGCAGCACTGCAAAGTTGCATCCGCTCAGGATGTTGCAGGATTTGTCCGGAAATTCCCACCTCAAATTCCCAGCTGTGCCACGTTTTCAAAGGACTTCAGCTCCAGCACCACACATCCTGGAGTCAGTCTATGCCTTGGGAAGTCAATTCCACTGCCCCACCGTGACGTGAGATCACAGTCAAGAGCTTCAGCCTGGCTATGGGCAAGTTATGGGCTCTACAGTGGGTGTATGGGCAGGTAACCCTTGGGAAAACGAAAACAAACAAAAACATACTCAAATACCTTTTGAAGTTCATAGGAGGTTCAGCTGTGCAGGAACAGCACATTTAGGTTTTAGGGGAAGCTGGGGTTCAGTCATGACCTCCTCACCAACCGTCCCCCCAGGGAAGGTGGCAATGATGCGAAGAACATCCTCCCCTGCCATCTCCAGCACACTTGTCCGACCACTCCAGTATCACCAGCACAAGTGGTGGGTTAACCTCCGCACGTCTACAGGCTGATTTTTCAATCAGAGGAGCACTCAAGCTGCCCAGAGTTCAGGTACTTGTCTCTCTGATGCCACTCCAGCTGAACAAGTGGGCTGAAGATTCCAAGGGAAGAAGCTTTGCTCTGGAGTTGCTATTGCCTGGGGCTCTTGGGCTGGGGGTGGCACCAAAATAGCCACTCTTCCAGCTCAGCTCCCTGTTGTTCACCCACAGCAGTGTCTGAGCCACCATCAGCTGCTTCTAAATATGGAGAAATGCTGCAGGCCTTCGGCAGCTACGCTGGGGAGCTGCTGCTAAACGCCCGGGAATAATGATCCTGCTGCTGGGAGGCCCTGGAAGAACAGAGGAGACAGGAGGGAGCGGAAGCAGCAGCAACAGCAATAATAACCAAGGAGCAATCCAGCAGGGGAAGGCTTTGATCTGAGGGCTGCGAGACAGGTCTGCTGGGGATTTTTCCTGCACAGGTTGAGGGAGGGACCAAGGATTTGTTGGGGGGAAGTAAGAGGCAGGAGCTACACCCCACCCACATGGCACTGTGCCCACCTCAGCCGTGTTCTGTGTGCAGTGGGGACATCCCTGCATGGTCACAGCCTTCTGCTCTCCCTCCCTGCAGGTGGAGCAGGTGAGGGCGGCTGCAAGTCTGCATCAGCCAGATCTCACAGCCATGCCCTCTCGTGCAGGTGGGCCCTGCCTGTGCGGGACCGAGCCAGCTGCCACCCTGTTCCAACCAGCAGAGCGGTATTTCCCAGCCAGGAAACACACACACTGTGCCTTCTTCACTCATGAAGCTCCTCAAAACCCACTCAGAGCAAGATGGAAGAAGACACCGTAGTCAAGAGCTAGAAGCATCCAACTCTCTGCCTTTTCCTTTCCCTCTTTTCTTTTCTCCTTCTTTCACTTTTATTCTCCCTCCTTTGCAGAACCAAAATATTTTGGAGACTCTGCACTCCGTGCTAGCCTATTATTCACAGAACCTCCTATCTCCCTGCTTCAGGATGCTGCCTGGATCCGACCAATTACCAGCTCCCTTGATGTATAACACCATAAAACCCTTAACCTCATTATAGAAAATTTCTTTTGAATGGCCTTTAAAAACCATCTCATTACACAGGAAGAACTGTAATTACCTTTAACGAGACTGAGATATTGTGCGAGCAAGTGCGTTTGGGCTGTCAAAACAGGAGCAGTGGGAGATCATCTCCAGCCGGTTTCGCCACAAGGGCAAACACTTTGTAATTCCCTCCCCTGCGCCGCTCCTTATCCTGGCCCTCCCCCTGCCCCTCATTCCTCCCTTCTCCACGCCTTCCCTGGGCAAACACAGCTCCTCGTGTTGCTGTGTTTCCCAGGGTAAAGCCCATCTCCCCCAGGGCTCGTCTCTGAAGCTCCTGGCGTCTGCAGTGTGAGCAAAGCTCTCGCTGCTGACATGTGGTGGATGCTCTCGGAGGGCCACTGTGGTCCCTGCACTGAGGGCTGGGCTTGGCCAAGTGGAGCCAAGAAGGTGACGATGTGGCTCCTGGGACGTGCCGCTGCCACAGCTGTGGGATGATAACTTTCCCAAGCAAAGCCATCTGGTGTGACAGGGAGGGCTGAACGCCTGTTTGCCTTCACCATCTTCCAGTGAGGAAGAAAACCACCTTTTTTGTAGGGTAGACCCATCTCTGCTCCTTCCAGCTGTGGTCTCTAGTGACCTGAAGGGCAGGGGTCTGTCCCTGAAGCCTGTCAGGATTTGGCTCTTTGCTGACATGGTACAGCTCATCCCTAAAGGGGGCCCAGAGGGGTTACGGGTTTTTTTTTTCCTTTCTGCATATGTGTGACTCAAATGAAGATTTTTTTTTTCCAAACAGAAATTTTTCCATCCCATCTGTCACTAATGTCAAGGCATTCCTTTGCCCAGATCCATTTTTTAAAAAGAAAAAATAAAAATCTAACATTATTTTAGAAAAATCAGAGTATGTGTTGCCAGAGCAGTGGAATGTCCCCTTTCTCGGGAAGGAGCTGTTGCAGTGTTAACCCCCGGTGTTCGTCCCCAGGGCTTCCCCCACCCTTGCCCCCACGGGCAGCTCTGCCTCCTTCTGCTCTCTCCTGGGGTGTTTCTGGCTGTTGCTTCTTTATTTCTGCCTTTTATTATTTCTGCCTCTGGGTCGGGGTCTTTTTTGGATGTGTTTTGCTGTTGACAAAGAAGCTCAGGACCCTGAGAGCTCAGCTGCCACCAGTCAAGCTAATTGATTACAGCCGCTGTTGCCCTAATTGCCCCAACCACCCGCACCTGGAGCTGCCCCCAGCCCTGCTCAGAGCCCTATTTAACCTCAGGGCTGGTCTCCCTCAAACTTTTCCAGTGCTTCAGTGGGGGTGGATGTGTCTTCTTGGGCTCCAGTGTGTGGATTTTGGGGCCTTGTTTGTTGCTGTTGATGGACCTGGCTGCAGCTTCCACCCCCTCCTGTCTTCCTGCTGTTTTTGGAACCATGGGCATGTGTCCCATCAGGGAGGGCACCCTCTGCTCCTGGCCTGCTTCCCCTGAAAGGACAGCCAGCCAGCGCTGCACCCTCGTGCTCCAGGGCACGCGTTTCTGAAGCCACCCGGTGAGTTTGGACTCTGTAGTAGGGGAACTCCTGCTATTGAAGCCTCTGTCTGTGAGAAGGGTTAACTCCTGGGGCTCCCCACTGCTTCAGGAGCAGGCAGAGGGAGTGCCAGCATTATACAGAGGGGGAGTCATGCTTTATTTCATGTAAGGTGGCTTTGCTGGACAGGAGTTGATGAAAAGGCTGTGAGGGAGGCGGCTGTGCTTGCCCTGCCCTGTAGCCTGCCAGCAGGGCTGCTTTTTCCTTTCACTCCACTTAATGCCCTGAGGGAGGCCTGGACTCACAGTCTCCTCCTAACATCCTTATATCTGCTAAAGATGGCTGACAATCACCTTGGGTAGTTGCCTTCTCTGTCCCCTGTGTGTGTGCCAGAGGCTCTGGGACATGATCTCAGTCCTTTCCCCCACCTAAGGAGCAATCTCCGGGCTTTCTGTGCCACTAGTCAGGGCCATTTCTGCAGCCTTCCCCCTGCTCTGGCCTCCCTGCTGTAGGAGCACAGCCCTGGCTTGTACTTTCCTGGGATATGAGGTTTTTATTGGAGGATCTGTACCGGGGTGGGCAGGTCCTCTTGCAGCACCTGCTGGTGTGTGCCAGAGCAAGGATGGGTGTGGTGCAGGACCTTGCTGCCCCAGGGACCCCAGCAGGAGCTCTGCCTCTGGAGGGTCCCTGGACAGCAGGCCCTGGTCTGCAGCTTGTGTTGGCTGAGGAGTGTTCCTGTCCTGCTCTAAGCACCCTCTGGAGAGGGCTCTGCTCAGCCTCGATGTCTCTGACCTTTTCAGTGTTGTGCAACAGCATTGGCTGCAGAGCTGCTTTCGGAGCTGCTCACTGTCTAATGAGTCTGTGGGGATTGGGGGGAAATGGGCAGCCAATAAAAATATGGAATATTGAAAAGGTCAGAGCTATTTGGTGGGGACACAATAACTCAAAAAACTTCTCGGGCATTGCGTCTCTGGCTGCCAGCCCCTGGGTGTGTGCCCAAGTGCAGGGGCTGTGGGCTTGCAGCTGGGTGCTGGCTGCATTGCATGTGCTCCTGGGGCCAGGCTGAGCTTTGCAGTGTGCCAGGACCTCTGTGGGTTGGCACATTGGCTGCACCTCTGCAAGTGGGGTTGGAGAAACCCTTGTCCAGAAGGAGCCTTCAGAACATGGGCTTTGCTTTCATCTCTGTGGAGGGAGAGGCGAGCATGTGGTCAGGGTGTTCTCTGGCATTGCTGGCAGGTGCCTGCCATTATTCCAGCAGCACGGAGCTGGGAGCACAGGGGCCTGTTTGAGGTTGTTTCAGTGTTGTGCTCTGCATCTGTGCCCCAGGTATCACAGGCCGGGACCACAGACCTTCTGGAGAGTACTTGGTGCTGCTGAGTGTAAGGGGCTGTGGGTGCATCCCTAATTGCCACCATCTGAGAGGGCATTCCAAGTCAGCTCTGGCTTTCCGGTGCCCTTCCTACTTGCTAACGAGGGCAAAGCTCTCATGCAAAGCTGTGCTGATTCAGCAAACCTGTGCCTTATGGGGGGGTGGGGAACATGCATCCAGAAGTTCCCAAACTCACTTCATTTCTCCAGTGTTAGCACAGAGGGGAGTCCCCGCTTTGTCTCTGACCCCTTGTAGTCCTCAGCTCTGTCCCAGCCATCTGTCAGCTTGTCCTCTGCCACAGGCCACCAGCTGGTGGGGACCTCACCTCTCCAGCCAAGGTGCATCTGATGGCCTTTGTGGTGGCAGAGCAGGGCCAGTGATCTTGCCATATGCCTGGCTACGGAAACATGCTGTAGGCCTGCCAGATGCTGGGAGCAGAGGGAGAAAAAGGTCTTCTAAAACCCGTCCCACCATTTCACCTCACCAAATTGTCATGACAATGCAACACTGAAGGCTTCGTGACAGCCCTGTGCCCCAGTGTTGGTTACTGGGAAATACCAAACAGCACTTTGTTGCAGCTCCCTTTCCTGTGGGCAGGAGGCATTTGGAGATGACAATTCATTGAGCTTAACAGTAAAAATTTAAGTTCTGGGAGTGAAACCAGAGCAGCAGGGGGAAAGTGCACGTTCGTGCCAGGCAGCAGCCAGGACTGTGCCCTGGCACAGCAGCAGGTCTCACTCTGGATGCTGATTCTTCTGCAGACTCTATGCCCAGCAATTGGGACTTGGGCAAGTTTCTGGCAGAGGAGACAGTGCTTTATGCTGCTTTTTTTGGTTAGATGGGATGGTTGGATTATTCTGTGGGCTCCCCGTGTGTTGCCGTGTGCCCAGCTCCTGTATGTGCCCTGACCCCAGCTGTGGGCACCGTGGATGTCTGCCCAGCCTGGTGGTTTTTACAGCCCTTGGCTTTGTTATTCCAAGTGTTTGTGTGGTGTCCTGGGGACAGTCTGTGTGATGTGTAGTTCAGTAAGTATGTAATGGGGTGTTTTAGGGCTTTATTGCTTTTATGCAGCACTAATGTAATGCTATTCAGAGAGCTCTGGCACACCCGTTGGCAGCTCAAGTGGAGCAAAGGAAGGATGTTCTTCCTCTCCAAGCCCATCGTCTTCCCCACTTGATGCTCTCAGCCATGATGTAGTGGTCTAAAGGTGACAACTTGTCTGTGTGAGCACTCTGAAAAACAGGCAGTGGGATCATTAGAAATGACTGTGGATTGGCCCTGTTTTAAAAGGGAGCAAAATATTTGGCCAAAGTCCCATTGGAGCATTTTCAGCTTTTGTGAAAACCTTCTGCTAGACAACTTGTTTCTAGAGTTCCTACCAGAATTGGGCTCCTGGGTTTTGGATCACCTCTGTGAGGAGCTCCAGGTGCTCTTTAGGGCTTTAGCCTAGGAGGTGTCATCAGGCCTTGGCTCTGTGTTGGATGGGGTTGGAAACTCTGCCTTGGCCGGCATTCCCCTGATTCAGGGCAGGACTTGGCTCTTGTTCCTAGCTGTGCCCGTCATGTAGGCTGTTCCTGGGCAGGGCTGCTACCCTAAGGACAAAGCCTGTTCTGAGGGGAGCTTTGTGCCCCTGTCCCACACCACAGCACCGGGCTGCTGGAGCTCCCATGTGGATGGGTGCTCCCTGTGGGTTGTAGAGCTGCTGTTATTCTGGATTGGCTCCTCAGCACCTTGACAGTATGGGCCCCTGGCACTTAATAACTGCAATACCTAATTTTAGTGTAATGGCACTCATTCAATCTGCTGTTCCCAGAATGTGCAAGTGACATAAATTAATGTTACACAGAAAAAGTCAAGTTTCTAGTGTGAGATCAATAGATCATAACGTGGTGATATTTGAAAATACATCTTATTAGCAGTTCATATTTTGGCACTTTCCATGGATTCCCACAAGCTCCCTTCCCTGCTGCCCCAGGGAGCTGCTGTGCATGTGGTTGCTGACACCATCAGTAGTCCTGTGAGATAATATTGCCTGTGCTGGATGTCACTTTGTGGCTTTTATCCCATGGGAAATGAATGGAGAGAGGCTGGAGTGCTGCTGGTTGCTGCAGGGCAGAAGCAGGAGCCTTTGGCATCTTGCAGCAGTACTGAGAAGGGCTTCTCTCTGAGCTGACTCAAGGTGTCCAAGCAGGCAGGCACCACAGAGCTGATGTTGTGTGGTGCTGTTGTGAACCAGCCTGAACAGAAAAGTGAGATAAGGGGGGAGCCCATGGCTGCTCTCCTGTCCTGGATAGAGGTTCATTGGAAGGGTGAGCACACCTGTGTGACCTGGGCTGTGCCTATGGGTGGATGAGCAGAGGCTCTGAGCTTTCAGGGTCCAAACAGCACCATTTACCAGCACTGATGAGGAAAAGTGAGGGGCAGGGCATGGCTTTGCCTCAGCAAAATCCTTCTCAGCCCCAGTTTATGGGGCCTCTGGACAGGCCCTTGTTTGACAGCTTAAAGTGACTTCCTTGAGGGCAGGACTCAAGGTAAAGGCTGGGTGTGTTTTGTCTGTGGACTGGGGTCTCCAGTTACTCTTGTGCTTATCTCTTCCTTCTCTCCACGTGCAGTAGATGGTGTTGATTTGTCTGCACGAGTCAGGCTCTTTGTCAAGGGGTTCAGAGCTGAGTTTTGCAGCCAGCTGTAGAAAATATTCCTCCAGGGCATGTGCACTGCACATCTCCCCTCACATGCCTTGTGCTGCTTCCCCCTCCTTGGGAGGAAGCTAATCTCCTTTGCAGACCTCACCCATCAGAGCAGATTAGAGCAGCTCCCGGCTCCTCTGGTGCTGCAGAGGAATTGCCAGGATCAGAGGTTTGGATCGTAGCTGTGGGAGGATGATCCCTCTTTCTGCAAGCCTGGATGAGAAAGGTGCTGTGCAGTCATTCTGCATCGGTGGAGTGTGCTGGAGAAGATGCACTTCCCTCTGGTCCCCAGAGCCAGTGGAGCTGTGCTGGGCTTTGCTCAAATGGAAGATGCTTGTGTACACTTCTGTAAGCAATGAAGTGACTCAGGTTGCCCACTCAGTCTTCTCTTTCCACAGACTGTTCCCAGAGTCCCTCCGGATGTGTCTGAAGCATCCTAAATAAGACCTGTGCGCGCTGTGCTCCGAGGTGGAGGCTGTACTGAGCTGCTCAGAAAAAAATAGGCCATTGCTTTCCTCACACAGGCAGGCATTTAAAGAGCCTGTGCGGGAGGAGTGTGGGCATGTGGCTAAATCAGAAGTGAGGAGCTGTCCCCTCCTTTGGCACTTCACCTGCCTTCCACGAAATGGGGCCGCTGGGAAGCCGGGCTGCAGGCTGGATGGCTTTTTTTGGTTGCTTGCTTGGTGGCATTGGCTTTGTGTGTTGCTCCCACTGCCCAGCAGAAATCACTAGGGAGAAGCAGCTCACTTTTTGCCTTTCTGACCAGAGTTTTCAAAGTGGCTCAGGTTTTTGCCTTTTCTCCCAGAGAAGCCAACACTAAAATCTGCTTGCCTGAAGTGGGATTAGGCGATTGCCCTTGCAGCAATCCCTGCCTTGCTCCCCTGAACTTTTCTTCAGCCAGTTGCCCAGGCAAAGCATCCATCTCTGTCTTCCAACCTGAGTTGCTGTCTCTTGCTAATTAAATGAGGACTATCACTTCTTTATAATTGTCAGTTGATTTCAAATTAAAAAGGGACCTATAGGACCAAGAAGAACCTTATCCTCCCTCTGGGGACTGCCTTCCTTTTTATTTAAGTTTTTTTCAGGCTGATAATTCCATCTGAAAGTCTCCTGTGATACTGCGGTAACCCTTGGATGCCATTCAAGTGCATCCTGGCCCCTGGCGTGTGCTCATTGCCTCCTAATTGCTCTAAATAAGTTGGGAATGATGAAATTAAAGTGCCATTGATATGAGGCAGCCCTGGCATGCTGCAGTTACAGGCATGTGAGGGATGTGGACAGATGGGGAGATGTTAGGATAATAGGTATTAAATGCAGATTTTACCCAGTTTGGGATCCCTATCTAAGCACAGTTCAACTTCTTGGTGCAGCAAGTTTGGCAGTTCCTGTGCTGGTGCCCCAGCTGAGCATTTGGCATGCGTTGGACATAGTGGGCAGGACATAAACCTGTATGACCTCCCTTAGTTTCTCAGGGGTTCCTGGATAATGGACTCTCCAGGGACAACGACATGCAAAATAATACTGAGTCCACACAGTGTCCCCAGTCTGTAAATCCTGGGTTGGCAGTCCTTGGGGCAATGTGATTCAAACTGCAACAAATAGATCTGGGGTGCTGGATCTGTTCTGATCCATTGAACATGGCTTGTTGTTCTCCTCAGTCTCTTATCTGTAATTTTGGGGTTGGGTTCAGGTTTCAAACCTGAAACAGCTGAGTTTGGGGTTCTGGTGTTGAACCAGAAGTGAGTGGGTAGTCCCCCTGCCCTGGCATCCAGGAAAGGTGGGCTGAGATCCCAGTGTGTCTGGGAGCAGCATTCCCTGCTCCTGACCTTGCCCTGGTGTGGGGACAGCACTAGCAGGGGTTGTGGGAGATGGTGGGGTTGGGGGCTGCCCTGGGCAGAGGCTGAGATCTGGTTGGTGTCATTCAGTAGCTGCTCTTGTGCTCTGCTCACCTGGAAATGCTGCTGCCATTAGTGTCCTTTGCTCTGAAAGAAAGGAGCCTGTTTTTGGCATGTGTAGTCAAAGGGGGAGAATGTTACCTTGCTGGCTGGTGGTGTTGCAGTGTCCCACTGCAGCAGAGGGGCCTGGATAAGACCTGACTCCAGATCTTCAGCAAAGGCAGTTTTGTGACAATCTGTTCCCAGCCAGAGCAGACTCATCACATCACCCACAGGGTGCAAGTCATCCCAGTCCAGCAATTGAACACTCATCCCCATGACTCAGTATCTCTTCCCTGATCCTGCAGCGAGAGCTGCCTGGGTGTAGTACCATGACGCTCAAGGAGAGCATCTTGGCCAAAGCACCCCAGTTTTGGAGCCTACAGAGGTGGCTGGTCCCAGAGCTGCGTGTGAGGATGAGCTTCATCAGCTTGTAAGGGCTTTTGTAGCCTTACAGGTGTGCCTGGTTTGGTGATTGTGCAGTTAATAGTTTTCTGAAGATGGATGGCAGGTACAGCACAGCAGTTTGCTTTCCAAAAAAATGCCAATCATTCTAATCACTTGCCTAAGATTTGGGTCAAGTCCAGCCACCTGGCTTTGGATAATAACTCTCCCAAGCCTTCTTGAGCTAGTCTTGTGAAGCACTGGCATTCTCAGGACAGTTGAAATGGATGGGAGGTGCTCTGACATGGCAGCCAGCTGGCCTCCAGGACGGATGGCTGATTGTAAAGTGATGGAAAGTTACATTTGCTTAGTCTGAGCCAATTCTATTCCTGTAACCGGCCTTGGCTGTGACTTTGGCTTCCCTCTGGCTCATCGGATGCTCACCCTGCGACGTGCTCACCTGGAGGCTTTGGGTTGAGATGGCAGGATCTCTTGCTCTGGGCAGCCCTCCAGGCTCAGGGCTCATCTATCAGAAGAGTTCAAGACCTCTGAATTCCACCTGTTGCGCATTTAAAGGCCATAAGAGTAGATTTATGACTCTGGTCTGACCTGCTCTGCAACAGAAGCCAGAACTTGTCCCTGGCTGATTCCTTTGTCAAGTGTAGCAACTCTGAGTGCACTCAGGCGTGTGGTTCCCAAAGACACGGGAGCTGCAGGGTCTTGGCTGTGCTGGCAGGCAGCAGAGGTCTCCATGAGGCTCCCGTCTGTTCCTAGCAGGGGTGTTTGGAGCATTGCTTTGAGTAAGAGGTGCTCCCAGCGTGCCTGGGCCTGCATGGGGTGTCACTGCTCATTTGCACAAAGGGTCATGGGCAGTGCCTGGGCTGGTCCCAGTGACTGAAAGCTCAAATCCCTCCAACACATGGTACCTCCAAGCAAACAGGAGGTGGTTATAGTGGCTATAAATCCCTACAGGCAGGAAACACCGGGCATTTGGAGGGATTTAGGTGTAAGTTCATTCAGTTAACTTTCTCAGAAAGATCTGTGAGCTGCAGGGTTGACAGCATGATGCCAGTTGTGCTTTCCAGTGGGCCAGTCTCCCTAGAGCCCAGCACCCTGCAGTGCCCTGGCTGTGTTTAGGGGTGTGCTCCCACTCTTAGCTGCTGCCTCCTCTGCTTGGTTAGAAGTGCTCCCAGTTGCAGCCTCTCCACAGCTGAGCTCACAATGCAGCACGTGGAATTCTCAACACAGACCAAGGTGTGTGCTGTGACCTTGAGAACCACTTCAGTGAATCCTTTTCTCCTTGTCTTGCCTGCATGTCTGTCAGATCATCTCTGCTCTCTTTCTCTGCTTCCCCTCCCTTGGCCGCTCCCAGCAGGTGGCTGCCTCTGGGCCCTGTGCCTTGACAAGGAATAGGTCTGTGCCAGCTCCCACCAAGAGCCATCCCCTTCCCTGCGTGTCTGAGCACAGCACAGTACATCCCTGGACCTGCAAGGAAAAGCTCCTGGTGACTTTCATCAGGAAACAAGCTGGGTACTTCCACAGGACCATGGAAGAGGGGAAGCACAGGGCAGGGCTGGCTCATCTGTGCCAGCACATTGGGTTTTGGCCTGTGCTGAAATTGACTATTCCTGCCAAGCATGGAGGAGGAGAAAGGAGCAGTGCTGGGTGGAAAGCCCTGGTGAGCTGGGCTTGGCCTGGGTGTGGGAGAAGGGAGGGAGCAGTGCTGACTGCTCCCAGGAGGAGCCACGGGAGCTGTCACCATGTGTCACCCCCTTTTTGGCAGCCCCAGCCTGCTTGGCCATCAATAAGTGGCCATCACAATAATGATGGCTTGGCCATCATTAAGTGCAGTTAGAAAGGCAGAGCAGGCACCGGGACTTGTTTTGCCACCAGAAACTGCTTGATGCTGTAGGCAGCTGCTTTCTTGGTCTGTGTCATGCAGTCTGGGCAGGGATTGGTCTGGGAGTGTATTTGGGGAGCAGATCTCTTGGAGTGCTGTCCTGGTGGTGATGGTGCGGTTTGTCACATGAGAACTCTGCTAATTGGGCCAAGCTTCAGTATTTTGTGGGCTTTGCATCCCCTCCAAACAGGGCAGTCTCAGACCCTGGCTGGTGCTGAGCAGAGCAGGCTGCTCCTGGTCCCCACTTGCCCCAGATGCCCAGAGATGTCCTGGCATTGCCTGGCAGGGCGGTGAGTGGAAGGAAGGGTTTGTTTTCCCATCTTGATTCCTTGTGGCTGAGATTTCTTTCAAAGAGCCTTTCACCCAGAGGTGAAGTCACTCACCATGGCCACCTTTAGCAGCTGCTTCTCTGCATTGTGGGTTGTAAATGTCCCCTTAATTTAGTGCCTGCAGTGCACTAAAGCAGCAACCTTAGCACAGCCTCTGCATAATAACCAGAGAGGCTCTAGATCCTGAGCTGACACACAGCGCTCTCCTTGACTGCTGTAGTCCCAGGGGCTGATGTCTCCTTTACCCTGGGTGCCTCAGCCTCCCCACCACTTGCTTTTGAAAGATAACTCCCTGTAAAATAGAGAGATTTAGTCTAGTCCAGCTGGCCAGGTCAGTCCAGGCAGTAATGCACTCACATCCTAAATGTTTCAATTCTTTTGGCTAAACTTCCCGGTGAAAGGTGGTTTTTTCCTCCTTCACAAAAGAGGATAACAGCTCTGACCTTGAGGAGAGAAATGATGAGGGTTCAGAGTTCTTTCTTTTCTTGTTGCTATTTTTCTTGCAAAATATTCCAGTTGAGAAGGATTTTTTGCTTAAACAATTTATACCCAGTGGATAGATTTATTCTGTTCAGCTGCCAGCTGCAAGAAAGCCTTGTTATTCCCTGTGGCATGGATTTTTTTTTCCTCAATACTCATAAATACCCTTTGCTAAATCTGAGTTTTTACTACTTGAAGCATGAGGGACCAGGTATTCCTGCCCTGTTCCTGATGCTGGAGGAATCATCACTTGCCTCTTTTGCTGCCCTGACCCTGCGTAACCTGAGTGGCGCTCGGTATTGGTTCTTAAATATCCGTCTGTCTCCCCATGCCTGATCCAATTCTGCTCCCTTGTTATTTCCATCTCTCAGGGATAAAGGATCTGCAAAAAATTGCTTTTTTGAACATCCTGGAACCAAGAGGTGCTTTGGAGGCAGCACTTCCGAATCCCACCTGGTTGCTACTTCCCATGCCTCTGCTCCCAGCCAACACCCCGCTGTCCTGGCTTTTAGCAGGAACCGGGCAAGAAAATGTTTCCTGGTTTAGCATCATTATTGCAAAGGAGAAGAGGAAAATGTGGAGGTTTGGTTTGAAATTGAGTGAACATGGCAAAAATGCAAGGGCTTGACGGCAGAGTTGGTTTAGATTGGGGTGGAAATGAATGAGGAGACTTAAAATGAAAAGTGGGCTCAGAGGAAGGGAAAAAAGGCAGTGTTTCTTTTCAAACTCTCAAAACCTGGCTGCTTTGGTGCTGATGGATCACTTGATACTCTTTGCGAAACCATTCCATTTGACAAGGCTAGTTTTCCAGGCCGGAATTGTTGGTGGTGGGTTTGGCTGTGGTAGCTCCTTCTATCCCTGGTGCCTGCCTCAGTTTCCCTTCATGGAATCACAGGGCTACCTTGTCCCAACTCCCTGCTGTGGGCAGGGACACCTT
This sequence comes from Machaerirhynchus nigripectus, assembly GCA_013397975.1. Lineage (NCBI taxonomy): Eukaryota > Metazoa > Chordata > Aves > Passeriformes > Dicruridae > Machaerirhynchus > Machaerirhynchus nigripectus. Next base: position 74,522 of record VZRQ01010890.1, read on the forward strand.
CCACTAGACCAGGTCACTCCAAGCCCTGTGCAACCTGGCCTTGGACACTGCCAGGGATGGGGCAGCCACAGCTGCTCTGGGCACCCTGTGCCAGGGCCTCCCCACCCTCACAGGGAATCGGTGGGGGGGAATATGTCATCTGTTCTTCCCTTGTTTGCAGTTTTTCCATGAGATTTGGGGCACTTCAGCTACCTCATCTCTCCCTTTCCCAGGGTGGGCTGGTGCAGGGAGCCCATGTGGTGCTGGCAGCACCTCCCTTGCTCAAGAGATTTAGTTGAGGCCTGGGCTGAGATCCCCAAACTCATTGCAGTGGTGAGCCTGAGACAGAGCATCCCTCCCCTGACAGGCAGCTCTGTTTCTCTATGCTTTTAGTTTCTTTGGATCTCAGATTCTCAGCCTCCTTACCTCTCCATTAGTGCAATGTTTTAGGAACAGATGGGCTTAATTTCCGATTGCCGCCCCCTGAACTTGGGAGGAGGCTTGAGTTTGGAGCCAGTCTGCCTCTTGTTCCATGTGAGTGAGTCCATCCAGCAGGCTCCTGCCTGCCCTGCCCCTGCGGACACAGAGCCAAGGACCCGGCAAATTCCCCTCTCCGTGACGAGAGAGGCTCTCAGAAGTAAGATTTTCTCTCTCAGTGGATAAATCCGTCTCTGTGTTACCTTAGCAGTGGCAATGGCTGAGTGTCTTCTTATGGGTTGATACTGTTGAGATGCTTAGTCTAAGCTCCATCTAATCCTCTTTCAGGGAGCTATCGGGCTGGTGATCTCCTACAAACAGGTTTCCTACACCAGCCTCGGCATTTTGTGGTTTGTGATTGTGCTGGAAGGGTGATGGTCCTGCTGCATCTCTGCTGCTGCCCCTGAGCTGAACCAGAGGTGAAAGGGAAAAGATAATGAACCTACAAGTTTCTAACCTGAACTCTGGTGGATTTTGGGTTTAGGTGTCTACTCCTACTTTCATAGGGTTTTGTGGCATGTAACTTCCTTACCCAGCTTCTGGTGGAGCATAAACCAGATTTTTCTAACTGTGATTTTGTGTGGCATTAAAGCTTTGGGGTGGTTTTTTTGAGAGCACCCTCCTGAATCTGGCCTGTTGTGCTTCTGCCAGTGTATCCTGGGAATCCTGTCACTCTTTGGGAATCAGTAGCAAATGTAAAGCAGATTTAAAATACTTCCATTCCCCTTCTGTTGTGTTGAGGCCCGAAATTCAAGGCAGAATTTAGAGGTGTTCCAATGTGCTTGAAAACTCTTGGACTGTTGAACTTGGCAATCAAAACCTGATTCCTGCTTGCTGAGAGTGAGAGCCTTGTGTGTGGTTGTCCTCCATTATCACATTGTCACCCAGACATCTGTGTGTGGGGATGGAGTCACCTGGCAGTGGTGGCAGGCACAAGGCAGTTGTGGGGACTGGCACCCAGGGCGTGGGAGAGAGGCTGTGGGATTCACTGTTGGTAAAGATCTGATGAGCACCAACCTGGTAGTTAGACCTCAGCCCCGGGGATCTGGTTTTGGCCAGTTTTGGGAGGGCCATCATCACTCCTGGAGCAAGGTGAGCAAAGCCCATTCTGCTAGGGGGTGGGCTCCCTGCAGGGAGCGATGGCCGGCGGTGGGAGTGAGCAGTCCCTTCTGGAGAGGGCAGGCCCCTCGGCACCTCTTCACACTGTCCCCTTCCTCCTGTCTTGCAGGGCTGCGTGTCTGGGGCTGAGCCAGGTGCCCCCTGCTCTGCGCTGGGTCCCATGAGACAGGCAGGACCACCCTGTCCCTCGTGCCCGGGGCCGCAGCACCCGGCTCTGCCCCCGCTGCTCGGGACCCCCCGCCAGCCCCCCCAGCGGAGCTGCAGAGAGCTGCTGCCACGGTAAGTCCTGGCCTTTCGCTGTCCTTTCCCGGGACGCTGCCCTGGAGAAGGACGCGCTCCAGGTTGCTGTTCCCGTTGACTCCACGTGCGTCCCGCGGCTGCAGTGGGGTCACAGCATGGGGTGCATGCGCAGGCCTGCAAAAAAAGGCTCTGTGGGAACAGCTTATGCACCAAAAAAATTCAGGTTTCAGTCAACAGACTCAGCTCACGAATTCAGGTTGTATTTAGCAAGTGGCTTTGGCTGGGAAAAAAAAGTGAAACACTGAAAAGTTTGATTTTGACATTTTCAAAATGAAACCTTTCAGCCATCTGTTTCAAGATGACATTTCATTTTGAATTTTTTCTAGGGTTTTTTTTTTTTCGGTGGGGGGGGAAGCCACCTACAAACAAAATGAAAGCTTCACTTCAGCCCAAACAAAATGTTTCATTCAGCCCCAGATTATTACTGGAGCTTTAAAATTTGGCAAAGAAAAAAGTTACTTTGGTCATCCTGAATTACTTTCTTTTCTCCGTTTAATCACCAGGACAAAAGACAAGCGTGCGAGGGAGTGGGAGCTGTGGGGCCCATAGCACACAGTATGGGGGTTTTTGAGTGGGAGTTTGGGAAGAGCCTGTGGTGGCAGAACATGTTGTACCAATGACTTTGGTGATGGCAGGAGCCTGTGGGAGCCAATTTTAGCTACGGCAGAAAGCTTGTGCTAGAGAGGGAGAGCGTGCTGTGCTGAGCCCACCTGGAGTCAGCATCCTCCCAGGCTGTGGGGGTGGCCCCAGTGTCCGGACCTGTGCTGGGTGCCAGAGGTGCGTGGCAGGTCTCACCCAGCGCCATTCCCTCCCTGCAGAGCAGCATCTGTGCCTGTTATCTGTTCTCTCCATCTGGTGTTTGAGAAAGTCCAGGTTGGGGAGATAAATGTGAAGCAGAATGGACCTTCTTGTCTGCCCCAGCAGGCTTTTGTAGCTCTCTTTGCACAGGAGAAACCACTCTGGGCATGGAGGAGGGAAGGAAGGGACTAGGGGAGAACAAGACCCTCCCTGTGGGGCTGCAGCAGAAGCTGCAGGGGCTTCTCTTGGCCCCCTCATGGCAAGGAGGAGGTGATCTGACAGTCTCTTCCAAATCCCATCGCTGCCGGCACTTGGGTAGCACTTCCACCACCCAGCTCAGCTGAGACTACCTAACTAGAGAGAACAGCTGTGCTTTTCATTTACCACACCCTCTCCACCCCCAGTCTATCCCAAATGTGACCTTACCCAGTCACATAGAACTGCTGAATGTGGAGGCAAGTGTTGGAAGGGAGCTGTGCTGCTGGACTCCTTGGAATGGGGCTGTGCTGGCTCATGCCCTTTGTCAGGAAGGAGGAATGGAGGGTGGAATCATAGAAGGGGAATAGGAGAGCCCCAAAATTAAGCCATAAACAAAATCCGTGCAGCAACACGGGGGGCTGCAGGAAGGCATCCCAGGAAATCTCCTGGTAGGAGTGTGCTGCTGGCACATCCTGGCTCCCCACATCCTGGGCGTGCAGGACTCCCACTCCAGCAGGAAGGCTTCAAACACAGCATTCCAGGCAGGTGTCTGGGAGCGTGGTGGGACAGCAGGTGTTTGAGATCTGTTCACATGTGCTCCCATGCTTCTGTCAGCACCGGCTCCCTGCTGAAGTGTTGTAGGGTTGCTGCCTTTGTTGCAGAGGAAAAAACTGGCTGTTCAGAGATGCGTGAGATCAGAAGGGATCAGGGTTGCTGCAGGTCTGAAATCAGTGTCTGCCCTTCTTTGGAGGGGAGCTGCTTGTGCTCAAACCTCTGTTGGCTGTATTACAGATGGCCATGACCCCAGGGTGTGAGTGGCAACGCTGGAGAGGGTGTGGTAGGACCTTGTCCCTGTGGGTTTACCCCACAGGGAATTCCTCCACCCTGCTTTGGGAGGGTCTTTCCCCAGGCCCCTACTGGAAGCCCCTGAAATCTCCTGAATCATGTACCTCTGGGTTTGCATTTAGTATTCCCACTTTCCATTCTCTTTCTCTGTTTTCATTTCTCCCTCTTTTCCCCCCTCCCTCCATCTTTATCAGTAGCTAATGAAACAGGCAAGGAGAAACCCAATTCGTACAGTAATTAAATTTACTTAGAGGGTATTCAGCTGGAGTAATGAGAAGTTTAATTCAATGATTAGTTTTTTCTTTCATTAATTAAAAATGGAGCAACGGTGCAGTTACAGTGGGCTGCATTGATCCTCCTTGTGGAAAGCTGCTGATGGAGGAGGAGGAGGAAGGAAAGCTTCTCATTTTATTTTCTCTGGATGCTCTCCCCACACACAGATGCCGGTATTGTCCCCTGTTCCCAGTTGATCCCTTGCCCAGGTGTCCCTGAGTGACTCTAGGTAAGGGGTGCTTGGGGTGGTGATGAGGAGAGCAGTGGCACAGCCCCCCACACAGGTCCTCTCCCCGATCTGTCCCCAGCCTTTCAGTTTAAAAATGGATTTGAAATACTTGCTGTGGGTGGAAGACTGAAAAGCAGGTCCCAGCCCACAAGAAGTTTGGGGTGGGAGAGTTGTTTTCCATCCTTGCTGAACAGATTTTGATCCATTTAAATATGTTAAACTCATAAACATGTTTTTAGTCTTTTAAAATAAGTGATGTGTGAAAGCAAAAAATAAACCAAATAAGTAATTTTCCGTTTCTCCAATGCCTTCTGCAGGCTCTTGAGCAATGTTAGGACCTCAGATGTCCTTTGAAGCATGATTGGGCAGGTTCTGTTCACCTAAGTAGAGGCATTTGTGTGCTCCCAGTTTTGACACCGAAGGGGTTTTTATGGTAGCTTTGGGGATTGCTGTAAGATCTGCTAATGTATGAGTTCATGAGGAGGAGTAGACAGGAACAGGAATAACCCCCCAAAGAACCAGGGAACCATTAACTGGTGTTACAGATCCTGCCTCTGCAGGAGCTGTGTGCATAAGGGGGCTGGGCAGGTGAGCAAGCACTGCATTCCCCTCACCTGTGCCCTCCCTGCCCATGTGTCTGCCAAGTCATCTGCTCCTGTGGGGGCCCTGTGATGGTGAGAATTAGCCAAGGGCTGGGGCAGCAACACCTGGGTTTGAAGCCAGTGAGAGCCAAGGGCACTCAACACTGCTGGAAATAAGATGCTTTAGCTTTTCTTGGGTTATCTGGGGTGATAACTGCTTCAGGAAAGCTGGTGGGCAAGGGAGAGGCTCCAGGCCAGCCCAACACTGTGTCCCTGTGCTGGGATGACAGACAGAGTCCCACACGGGACTGGAGCCCCTCCAGCAGTGTTCATACCTCCTTGAGGCTCCTCTGTGCCTCCTGTTTGTGGAGTGGCTCAGGATTCAGAGAAACCACCTTTTATGCCAAGAAAGGAGGAATACATCCCCCTGCTTTGACCTCATCTCCTGAAACAGCAAGAATTGTGATGGGAAATGGTTTCTGGCAGGAGAGGTGAATGTGGGGCATTTCTTTCCACATCTGCAGGAGGGTTGCGGTGCCTTGGCTGTGGTGGCAGTGGGAAGGAGCCCCAGGTTGGGTAAATTGGGGCACCCCAGTGCTGGCACCCTGTGTACCCCTCAGCTGGACTGAGCTCCTGTCATCTCTCAGGGCCCAGCCTGTTGTCCCCAGGACTTGTGGCATTGTTTTGGGCTGACCCTGGCTGTAACACAGCATCCCCAAATCCCAGTACATCTGTGGGAGAGCCCTCAAGCCCCCTGGGTCTGTGGAGTGCCGTGTCCCCCAGTCTGAGCCTCATGCCTCATTGCTGGGGTCCTGAGCTGCGAGAGCCTTTTGCAGCTCGGCGCTTTGGTGACACTTGCAATTCCTGTCCTCCGTGAAGGATTTGGCTGGGATACAGGGATGCAGCCAGGGACTGAGCTGCCTGGGGAGGCTTGTGGAAGGAGGTGTCAGCCTGACCAGTAAGTGATACCTAGACCCGTAGTCAGCTGCAGCACCGCCTTACAACAGTGTTTTTCCAAGGGGTTTTGCATGCATGTGCTTCTTCAGAGATCACTGCAAACGATTCCCAAGTGCTCTGGCCCAAATCTGTCCTGGTAGCTGTCAGCAGATCAATGCTCTGCTAAGTACAGACCTGCTCTATTTCCGTGGGAAAATGGCTCTCTTAAGCAGTTCATTTTGGGCCTTCCAGCAGCAGGGCCACTAAATTTTGGTAGTTGTGTTTTTCTGTCTGCTACAGCCTGATTTATAACTTCTAAATATCAGCTTGGATGAAGATAAAGCTTGCCAGAGCTCAGTTTTGGGAAGGAGAGAGGGAAAAGCATTCACAGCTTTTTAATTTCTCTCCTGCTTGCCTCTCAAATGCCAGGTTTAAAGCCCTAATTTTGGTTTCATTTTGCTCACAGTGCATGAGTGGAAAGCAGAGGAGAGGCCAAAGCCCAGTGCACACCTGGCATCTGATCCCCCAGCATCCTGCCTTCATCTGACCCAGGTAGGTGCACCTAAGCTCGGAGCACTGGCGTACATGACACTCACATGCATTTGTTGTGCTGAGTCCAGGGCTGGACTGGTTTCCACTGCCAAAAGTGTGGTAAAACTGCCTCTTCCTTCCCCCTTCATCTGGAGTGGCTTCTCAGCCCTCCTGGTGGGGGTGAGGCAATGTAGCTTCCAGCTAGGATCTGGGGCAGGTAGGAAATGTTCAATCCATCATGTTTTACCAGGGGGAGAGGCCTCTAAAATGAGTATTTTGATGGCAGTACTTCTGAGCAAGGGCTTTGTGATGGGGTCATGTGGCTCTGCTTAGGTGGGTTTGCTCCAACTCATGTTACATCGGGGAGGGACAGACACTGCCCACGTGGAGTGATTCAGCGTGGACAGCCAGACGCTGCAGCTTGGGAATGCTGGGCACGAGTGGTTTTATCTTCCAGGAGAGGGCGGGCGAGAGGGTCCTCAAAAAGCAATGTTTTTCGAGATGTCTCTATTCCCGTTGCACGGCTCCTGCACACTCTCCCCCGGCTCAGCCTCCTCCCAGTGCTCTTGCCGGGACAGCTAAAAGAGACAGGAGCGGGTTTTGGCTTGTTCTGCACATCCCCATCCTCAGCTGAAATCTGCGAGCTGTCAGCCTGATGCAGGAGATGCGTGAGACAGCAAACATCAGAGCTGACTGGGTTGAGGCAATTTCCCAGGATGTCAGTCCTCGAGAGAGAATGAAAAGGATCTCTCGGTGAAGAGCAGAATTTGGTTTCCTAATGAAAAAAAAAATTAAGATGATTCAAGTGTCTTTCATCTGCCACAGCTGGGGGAGGGTTTGTTGAAACTGGATGTTGTCCAAGGTAGCAGGAGATGGAGGAGTGTGCTGGGATCTCTGTTCGACAGGAGTGGTGGCGCTGGGAGGCACTTCTACCTGGGGCAGAGCTCAGGGGCTCACCTGGGACTGCCCAGGGGCAGTGTTCCATGCCTGGTTCAGGGAAAACAGAATCCAAACAGCAAGGCAGAACTCTTTCACACTGCAGATATGTAATTTCTCCCTTACGTTGTTCTTTGCTCAAAGCGAAGAGCTGGCTGCATAGGCTCAACCTGGTGCATGCAAAAAAGGGACCTGTCCTTACCTTGCCTCACATTCCCATGTGAGAGGAGCCTGTGGAGAGGCATTTGCAGCTTTGCAGAGAGGAATTTGTAGCTTCTTGTTGCTGTTTCCCGTTTTATGGTAATCAGTAATGAGCCCAGACGCCTGTCCCTCCCTGCTCCCACAGGTGCTCTGTGTGGATTGGACCCTGGGAGGAACTGTGTGTGAAGGATGCTCTGAGGAGGAGCTCCCACTGTGGCAGGGCTGACAGAGCTAGTAGAGGGACCATGGAAATAGCAGTTTTCTATCAAAATACCTTTTCAACAGCAAGTTCTGAAATGCATTTATTTTTAGTGATTTTCTCTTAAAACAAAATTCTGCTGGGAAATGATCCTGCTGGTTAAAGTCCTCCCTGAAAACGTAAGCACCAAGAGCCATCTGCTCTGTGTTTGGATTTGGGTATTTTCTTTCAGAGCTTTCTTTGCAAAAACTGAAGGCTTTTCCTAAGTACAGTATTTAGAAAATGAGGTGGTTTTGGTTTTCCTTCTGCTTTTTCCTTTGAGAAAAGGAATTAGGTATAATGGAGGGGGTGTGGTCAGTTTCTCAGGCTGCTCTGTCCCCTAAATAGTGCAAGTAGAGGGCAGCCAGGCACAGCTGGGGTCCCAAACACCCCACAGACTCTTGCCCTGCCCAAAAGCTTGGAGGGAAGCAGATGTGGTGCTGGAAGCAGGAATCTCAGCCTGAGCATCCAGTAGGCACATAAGCTCTCTCCCCAAGGAGCCTGCAAACCTTGGGCTGGATGATGTGGTCAGAGGCTTTATTTAGTTCTGAGCCTGAGTGGATTTTTAATGCATGAATTTTTAGTGTTTAAACCGAGCAGATCTTTGAACTTCTGTGGTTTCCGAGGGATGTTTCTCTTCCTCTCTGAATGCATGTGCCATAAATGCTCCCAAAAATTCCCCCGTCTTCTCTGGTATTTCTGGCTCTGGTGATGTGGCCACAGACTTGCAGTAAGGGTTCCACTAAGCCCCTAAGTGGAGTGTCTTGGATTTTCATTACTGAAAAAGAAGTTTTCAGCATTAGGGTTACATCAAAAGCCTGGTGTCCCCACAAGGAGGGACATGTAGGAGTGGCAGCAGTGTTCAGGCTGTTCCCAGGGACAGTGGGGACACCAGGGCCACTCTTGTCTTCAGCTGAGCCAAATGCTGTAGTTAAACAGTGTGACTGGGAGAGCTGAGAGAGAGAACTGGGCTGGAGGAAAAAGTGTCACAGAGGGAGAGGTGTCTGTGGTCTCTTTTGGAAGGTTGGCTTCTTCACCCCAGTAAGGGCCAAGGGAAGCCCTGAATTTCTGTTCTGTGCCTTACCTGGTTCCCACCTGGCTGTCTGGATTAAAACAGATTTATTCTCAAGCATCTCCCTCCAAGGGCTGACAAATCTATTAAGAGATCTTTCTGTTGTTAAAAATAATTATTAATTGTGCAAAAGTCTACTAAGCCAAGCAGGGAGCCAGGTTGCCCAGCCTAAGGGTGGCACCATGAGCGCGTTGGCCGGCCCATGGGACAAAGCTGGATGCCACCATCATGGTCCAGCAGCTCTGCAGAGCCCACTGGTGGGATCTCATGCAGAGTACCTGATGCTCTCCAGTTTGGTGGGGACCATCAGGGATTCTTTGTGGCAGGAATCTGGGCACTGTGTTTGAGACTGGGAGGCTTCTGAGGTTTTCTAGCAGTTGAGCCAGCTCTCCCTTGTTTTGGGGTGGGAGATTATTTCGTGCACACACAGCCTTGGGATGTCACATCAATGTTAACCACAGGGAAGAAGTGAGAGTGGAGGTGGGTGTGCATGGCAGTTTGTTTCTTTGGGTTTATGCGCTGATACTTTCTGCTTAATTGCACCTTGACGTGCACCAAGGGGCAAGGAGGGGTTTTAAAGCCGCTTTACAAAAAAAAATTACCTTCCATGAAATATTCAGGATGGGCTGACTGCTTTTTAAAGACTGTTCTAATTACTCCTGCAAGGCTTCCACTTCTGATCTCATTGCACATGGAGGGAGGCTGCGGGAGTGTTTGTCCTGGTTTAGCACTGAGGGGCTGGGATGGCTGGTATTCACTGCAGGGAGGTGATCACTGCACTGACCCTTGGAGATGGGCGAGCTGGGAGTCAGAGGGCTGGTTTGTTCCCGTGAGTATTTGCTGGTGGTGGACTGAGGGCTTGGAAGGGAATGGAGGCAGTTTAATGACATGCTAGGGTATACTAGGAACAAGAATAATGTCCCTGCTGCACCCCAAGGCTCCCTCCTGGCTGTGTTCTCCCTCCCATGGCTGTGGGGAGCACATGGCTTGCCTGTGGAGACAGACTGCTCTAGGAAGTGCTCTCCCAGTGCTGTGAGGTGTGATCCAGAATTAGCATCCCATTCACTTGCTCTTAGCTGTGTTAGCTCTGTGAGGCTAATAGGGCTTAAAAAAAAAAAAGTCTCTTGTCACCAGAATCAGCAGCTCTGACTCAGAACATGCGGAGGGAGCAGACTTGGTGATTAAGGCAATGTTGATGTTGTGAGTGCTCACCCGGCCACAGCAGTGCCCTGGGACTTGCCTGAGAGACTCTGCCAGAGCTTGGGAGGGGTCCTTGGTTCCCATCTTGGTGCCTAAACCACTGTGTGAGGAGGATGAAAGAGTGAGCATCAAACCCGGCCAAACCGAGGAGCGTTCCCAGTGCCATGCCATGTTCCACAATTAATCACTTCCACCCACACTACACCTTCTCCCTTTCCTAAATCCTCCCTTGCCTGGTTCTGGAGCAGGGAATGGAAGCAGCTCCAGTTTTATGAATCAATCAAAGACAATGCCTGCTTTTGAGGGTTGCTGATTTAGAGAGCCCTTCGCAAGCGTGTGCGCAGTATGATTTCTTATCGGAGCACAGCTCTGGATGAGCCTGCCAAGAGGAGCTGTTCCAGCTTCTGGCCACATCCTGGGGAGACGGCCTGAGTGGTCCTTTCATCTACAAATAAAACAAACAGGAACAAAGAAGGCAATAATATTGACTTTCATCATTGATATTTCCATTTATCTCATACAGTTACTAATAATTAGTATTTCTGTAGCTGGATGGGTATAGCTCATAATCTCACTGTTTCAGGGGAGCCTATTAATGTCCCTGCCAAAAGCAGGCAGGCATAAAGCACTGGACAAGTGCCGAAGAGGGCGAGTGGGGCGGAGGGATGAGAATGGAGCAGGGCTGAACCTGGAGGAGAGGCAAGAGGCTGTGGAGCAGGGAACAGTGGGGCAGCAGAGCTGGGGAAGGAGATCGTGGGCAGGGCCTGAGTCAGCACTGCTGTGCCTCTGGTAGAGTGGGAGAGCTGTGTGGGCTTGGTGAGGGGAGCTGGGCCTCATGGGGCTACCATTAGCCAGCCCCTCGCTGCATCCCTGGCACAGCTGGAGCACAGCTGGTCTGTGCTGGGGGGAGGGAAGAGCAAGACAAGCACTCTGTGCCGGTTGGCCCTGGGCTGGAGAATGTGCTGAGATGCAGCCCCAGTGCCCTCCCCAGGGTGCGATGTGTCCCCAAACTGTGGCAGCCCCCCCCCCCTCCCCCCGTCTCCAACACACTGACACTGGGATATGTGGGGGACCAGGGCGGATTCCTGCTGGGTCTGTCCCCCCCCTGCCCCAGGGCACCTGTGTGCTTCATGGACACACTTCCCACAGCACCTGCAGCCTTGTTTGCTGGTGCTTCATTAGTCATTCCCTGTTCTCTTTTAAACCCCCTCATGGTGCTGTCTGCAGGTGCCTGGTGCCTGTGTATCCACATAGCTGGCCTGGATCTCCCCAGGATTCCGGAGGAGGTGGGACACAGGTTTCCACACTGGTGCTGCTGCTTTCCTGTGTTACTGTGAAAGCTTTGACACACAACTGCTGTGTCAATCATCCTGGGTCAGTCTGGAGGTCCATTCCTGCATCTGTGTTTTTAATTGTCCTGTTAAGTGTGTGTCCTGACCCCTTCTGTGAGGGATGGCTTCCGGTGTGCAGCATCCAAGCATTATCAATTCCACAGGAACCGCTGTCACAGCAGCTGCAGGGACCTGCAAGCAGCGAATGCAAATGCAGGGCGGTGTTTTTATTAGGATTTAAATGAGTTTAAGACTGTTCAGAATTACAATGTAATTTTAGCCAGGAGGAGCTTATAAAACTGGTATGAGTTCATATATTATACAGTAGATATGCCCAAGCTCACAGCTCCTGCTAAGGACCATCCTCACTGAGGTGGGGAGAGCAATGGGCAGCTGCTGGGGCTCAGCCCTGTTGCCCCAACATGTTCCCATGCGGAAAGGCTGTTTGGGATGGAAGCTGGGCGGCAGTCACAGAGGTGGTTGTGCAGGGAAGCTGGTCCCTGTTAACAAACCTGAGCCTGTGGTGCAGTACAGGTGTGGTCTCTGGCTGAAAGGTAGGGGTGCAGGAGGGGCTTGTGGGCATGTTTCAGGTCAGGGTTTACACTACTTTATCCATTCCTCCCTTTATAGCTCCCATGTGTGAAGGTGGCAGGGATGCTTCAGTGCTGGTTGTGCTGGAGGACGCTGTGCAGTGGGTTGTGGCTTCCCTGGGTGCTGGTGCAACACAGGGCGACCCTTCCCTGGGCCAGAGCCCACTCCAGGTATCTGGGAGCAGCGAGCTTTCTCCAGTTGGTCCAGGCTGTGCCAGCCTGAGCTTGCACCTCCCTGGAGGCCTCACAGCATGTAGGTCACCTGCTGGTTGTACAGGCAGTGCTCATAAAGGCTTTAATGGCCATTAATGTAATCAGTGGCAGGGCAGGGCTCTGCAGAGATGGCTGGCGTGAGAGAGCTGTACCTGTGGGCACAGGAGTCTTGGGCCTGTGACACCGGGGAGCCACCACAGTGATGGATTTCTCATCTGCTTCCTCAGCCAGAACAGGAATGAAAGGGGAGCTTGAGCTATTGGCTTGGGATGTTCGTGCTTCGCCTCGTTTCAGTGCTGTGCTTTTGATCTCTGAAGGATACAGCTGAATATTTGAATGAGAAATACGTGGTTGTGTTGAAATCCTAGACAAAATGCCTTTTGTGCCTCCCTGCATGTTTATTTGCGTAAGAAAGTGTTTTGCTGGAGAAACATGGGAAAGAGCTCGAGGGAGAGGAAGGAAGGCGGAGGTGAGAGCATTGGGGAGCTCGCAGTACAATTTCAGGACACTTAAGAGCCTCTGATTGTCAGTGGCGAGACAGCGACATTGGAGGCAGCTCAGGCAATTGTCTGAGACAAATTGCTTCGTTTGGTGGCTTTGTCGGTACCTCACTGGTTAAGTTCCTGAGTTATATATTTATTATTATATACAAAGCACAGGAGAATTACAGAAATACATACATATGTATTCACATCTCTGGATCCATGGTTATCTCCCATAAATGACCTTGCAGGCAGGAAATAATGTCACCAGCCTGCGTGGTGCTTCTGAGCAGCTGGATGTTTGTTCTGTAGGTCCAGGGAGTGAGGGAGCCAGGCCCCTTTTGGGGCTCCTCACACCAGGAAGCGAGGCTGGCACTGTATTTGCCACAGGAGGGAGCATTCCCCTCATTCCCAAAAAGAAAGGTTTCACTTGCTTCAGGAGGCACTGAGGGAAGAGCCTTTGACAGGTAACATGCTGCTAAAGAAAGCTGCTTTCCCCAGAGAGGGAAAATTGCTGCTGGTGCCTGCGGGAGAGGTGAAAGTGGAGGTGTGACAGAGAGCAGCCCTGCTGCTTTGTCCTACTTGGAGGAGAGATGGCAAACCAGGATGTAAAGGCACCCTGATAAAAAGACCTGCTGGGAGCATTTGGATGGCATCGGAGAGGCTCAGCTCCCCTGTCCCCGTGGAGCCCTCGCTTTGGCCAGCCCTGCAGTGCTGTCCCCAGGGTGTGGATGTGGGAGGAGGGGTTGTGTTCAGGGCTACGTTGGCTGGTTGATGTGAGCTGCACCCAGCAGCCCAGATCAAAGGGACCTCAGCCAGTGACATCCACCAGAAAGCCTTTGATGCCCAGCTGTGGAGCAGATTTACTCAAGGAACTCATTTCCTTGCCTAAACCTAAAAAACTGTGTCAACTTGACATTCAGGAAACTTTATTTAATACCTTTTTATTTGTTTAGCAGTTTAGCTAATTGCAATGCTTTTTTTTTTTTTTGTTAATTTTATATACTTCTTTTTCATTCATTCCAACTTTGTCCTTATATACACTTTGTTTTTTAAAGCCACGTCATTATGGGTGTTTATTGCCTGCGCTGGTTCTCTGGGTGGATGGGGGAAGGAGGAGGGGTACCGCCGCTGCACCCATGTGCCAAAGCTGTCAGTAGCTCTGGTGACACCAGCTGGTCTCAGCAGATCAGGACAAGATACCACCAAATTGTTTAGGTTGGAAAATACCTCTAAGATCATTGAGTCCAACCACTAACGCACCGCTACCAAGCCCACTGCTAAACCATGTCCCCAGAGACCTGCCTCTGTTTTGCTGAATTGTTTGCTTGGGGCAGAAGAGCAGAAAAAAGATAGTGTCCTAGGGTTTCATTGTGCTGTTTTCTCTATGAAGTAATTGGTACTTTCCTTTAGAAAGAAAACGTCAGTTGGGAAGTTCCTTCACTTTTATTTTAGAGAACTGGGTAAATCCTTGGAAATGTCCAGATGTAAAGTGAAATGTTGTTTTGCTTCTCTATGTTTTAGATTCACCAGCATTTAACAGAAAATGTTTTCTTCTGTTAAGCTAATTCTTACTGAATTGTCCAAAATATGAAAAGATAAAAATTGCAATAATTACACTAATGGTAATGTGCTTTCACGGCCATGGCTTTTACCACAGCTAATTGTGCTCATCCATTCCTCCTCTCTCCTCCTCACTCAGACCTTTCCTCAGGCCCACTGGGTCCCTACACTGCCCCCCATATGTGACCTCCTTGCATCCAAACTTGCAGCAGCCCTGTCCCTGTTGTGTACTGAACTCCATCTTGCTGGAGCTGCCTGTGCCTGGTATTATCCAGGTAGATGAGCTTGACTTTAAGCTGGACCTGCTTCCAGGAGGTGCCATAGGACACGCCTTTGTGCTGGGAGCCTTATGGCATCAATACCTGCAGCCTTTGGCATCGGCCAGCTGAGCACCAGGTCCAAACCAGGCTTCTTGTCCCATTCCTGAGCGAGGCACACTCTGCCTGTGGCCCCGTGGCGTGGTAGCCCTGTGCCCAAATGGATGCTGTCAGTGCTAGGAGCAGTTTGCAATCCCTGTGCAATCCTAGCTTGGCCTGTACGTGAGCACCAGTGAGGAGCAGAGCTGGGCAAAGATGTCAAGAGCTGTTAGAGTGTGTGCAGGGAGCTTATATAAAAGGATCCATTTTCATTCCCCTGCTTGTCTGCTTCAGTCAAAATACAATGCCACAGCTAAGAGGGTGCTGTGTCAGGGCTGACCGCAGCGAGCTAATGCATGGCTGCTGCGGCAGGCGCTCCATCTCCCCGGACCGCAGCTGTCCCAGCCCCGCTGGAGCCCCCAGAGCCCGCAGCTTGCCCCGCTGTGAATCATGGCTCCCGCGGAGCTGTAGCTCCCAGGCTGCCGACCGCAGCCCTGCCGGGCTCGACTCCCAGCCGGGGGAGCGGCTCTCCGGTGCTCTGCCTTCCCAGCGTGAGCAGGAGCTGCCCCGGGAGCTTGCGGCAGCCCAGCTGAGCCCGCTGCAGGGGCCCTGGGAGCAGCACTGTCACGTCAGGGATCTCTTTCTGCTCAGTGACATGTGTGTGCACATGGGCACACACGTACCGGAGCACCCTTGAGGTGCATGGCACCCGGTGTCTGCATCTCCATTATTTAGAGGCTGTGAAGAGCATCTCTGTCTGCCTGTCGCTCCGTGGGCATGTTGTGGGGCCACTGGGGGATGACCGGCTGGCTGGAACTGGCAGGGGGCTGGAGATGGTGCCTCAGGCAGAGGGGGACAGTGGATGCTTGCATGCTCAGACCACCTTAGCCAGGGCAGGGTGACAGCTGTGTAGCTGAACCTGTGCTGCAAGTCCTTGGAGATGTGGGGAGATGAGCAGTGTGTAGGGATCTGTGTTTCCCTTCCTCTTCTCCAGTACACCTTCACCCATTCCTTGGCAGGGCTTATCTCACCTGGACCCCTTCCTGTTGACCTGGATCCTTCATCCTGGCAACACTTGGCTTTTTTCTGCTGCTGTTTTGGGAGGCAGACATGCTCTGGAGGGGGTGATGTCTGTGCTCATCTACCTGGACCTCGCAGAGGCTCACAGATGCTTTGGGCAAGCCTTTGCTATTGTATTCCCCCCTTCTCCCTTTAAAGTCCGCTGCGTCTCCTCTGGAAGTCTGTGCTGAGGCTGTGTGCTTGTGGAGAGCAGTGGCTGTGCTGACTTTCCAGCAGCCAGGAGGGTGTGTTTGTCTAGGAGGTGGATGGGGGTGGCTCTGCCCTCCAGCAGCACTGCTCCATGATCAGGCCTCATGAAGGATCATCCTCTGGCCAAGGCACCATGTCTTTGTTCTCTGTCTGCAAATTTCTCCTTACTGAGGCCTCGGCTCCACGAGCAGAGCCTGGTACAGGAAACAGGCAATATGAATCCTGAAACCTCAATGCACCGAGCAATTTTCATCAGATGTTTTCACACCTTGCCTTTCTCTACTCTCTTTTCCCCTCATTTCTCCTCAGTTAGACATGGAAGCAGGTCTCCTGGGCTTTGCCGGGGAGCTCGCCACCACCTCTCACCTCTCATTGGCACAAGCAGAGCAGCTGATGGAGCTGTGGGGATGCAGCGGAGCTGCAAAACTCTTCCAGCACCGGCTGGACTGAGGCAGAGGCCACCAGCCATCTCCCACCCCATCCCCCTGAAATGTCACTTGCTTTTAAATGCACTAGTAGTTTAAAATAAGAATAACCTGCTCCAGGGCTTCTTAAACCATGGAATTAAATATGGTTCTGGTCTCTAGGCAGAGTCTGACTCTTCAATTCTAAATCTGCTCAGCCAAGCGAAATATTGCAGGGGGAAAGAAATCAATATTTCTCAGGCCAGGCACAGAGAGGAAGCTGTCTGTGTGTGGCTGCAGGCATGCAAGTGCAGATGTGCACACACATGAGGCTGCGGCTGGGAGGGTATCAGAGAAACACCACTGAGACCCGGGATGGGGAGAAGGACATGGTGTTTGCAGTGCCAGGGCTGTGTGTGCTGCTCCAGGAGAGGTGTGAAGTCCGTCCTCCTCAGGTGTGTGACACAGCGGGGGTTCCCTCCATGGGGTTCCCAGCACAGTCTTTTAGAGAAGGAAACACAGTTTTTCCCGTTTCAAGGCATGTAATTTAGTGGCCAGTGAGATGCTGTGATGAGCTTATTGCAGAGCAGGTGTGCTCTGCCTGTCCTGGTTTCTGGTACCTGGTGCGTGGAGCTGAGCTGTGCAGGAGATGGGAATAATCAGGGGTTCTAGCAGAGTGAAGGATTTTCCCAATGACCCACAGGCCCCATCATTTGGAGGATGGAAGTGGTTGAGATGGTGAATGGATGGGGTGCTTTTTCTGTCTACCTCAAGGACTGATCTGGATGCACATGTGCAGCACTGCACGGCCTGTGCTAGCATATCCTGGCCGTGGCTGTCCTTGTCCACAGTGTTTCTGTTGCCCAGAGGACGCAGGCTGTGTGGGGAATCGCCCCTGCTGTCTGCCCTGGGAGCGTTGCTGAAGATTCCCATCCTTCCCTGCAGAAGGGATGTGTTTCAGGATCAGGATGCTGTAGCTGGGGTTGTAGTTCAGGGGCAGGTGAAGCTGATTTTGCCATGTCTGAGCTCTCCAGGTGGTTCCTGTCCAGCCTCTCTCCCCTCTGTCACTGCTTTGCTGAGTCCTGATGTTCTCCCTCTCTGCTCCTCCGTGGTGGGAGGAGGGGGCTGTGCCACTGTGTCAGGATCAGGGGTGCAGGGAAGATCTCCATCTGTAGTGGGAAGGACAAATGTTACTGACCTGCTCTGGCATCTGACCAAACCACAGACACTCATCCCTCTCAAAAAGCTTCTCTGATAGCTTAATTTTGTAATTGCTGTCTGTGATCAGGATGTCAGCTCTGGCTCTCCTCCAAGATCTGTCACTTCCAGCAGGCTGGTGCTCGTTGCCACCTTGCTTTGGTCACTATTTTCAGCTCACCTGAATAACTGGCTGGAGAGTCTCCCATCTCCATTCAGGCCACCTCTGCTGCCCCTGAGGGCAGTGGTGAGTACTGAAGGAGTTCAAAATACTGAGGGGTGCCCGTTCAAGGCCCCAGCTCCAAGCCTGTCTCGTGCCTTGGCCAGAAGGCGAGGGTTGGAGCTGAAATGTGTGTTCTGAGGTCCCAGGTAGAGACAAGCACAGCACTAGAAGACGTAAAGATGCCTGGTGCTGGGCTCAGGATGGAGAGCTGGAGAGCATGGTGGGATGCCTGGGGGTGAGGGGGACCCAAGGAAGAGCTGCCCTCCGTGGGGTCTGGCACTGGGTGATGGGAATTCCCAGTGGCTCTGGCCATCCAGTTAAAGCAGTGCCACGAACACGTGCAGCAGGAGCCTACACGCTGCAGCACAGCAAGGCTCTGTATCTCAATAAGCAGCACTCCAAGGCAGACCTGAAAATAAATATTTGAAGAGGAAATAGTACTCTGTCTTCTGTTGTCTCTCCTTCCCTTTCTCTCTCTCTCCTCCCCCCCTTCTCCTGTCTTTCACGGATGACTGAACACGAGAGTTCATTGTTAAAGGGGGTTTGTTTTCTTGAGGGTTTTCTCCCTTTCTCTACTTCCCCAAGGAGGAAGCTCCTGGTGCTGCACTGTTAACAGCCCCATACAGCAGCAAGGGCTGTCTTTATGCCGAGTTTGTCTGTGCCCAGGATGATGGGTGCTTGTTTTCTTTCTCTGTGCCTAGTTTGTTTGCCATGATAAAACACAAGTAGACGGCTCTTCCTTTTCCAGGGAACAGATATGATGGGATCAAGCTGCCTGAAGTCTGTAAGTGTGGTTCAGCCCAACACTACAACAGGTTTCCTCATTTGTAGCAAGTCAGTTGTGCCATGAGGGATACTGCTCCTGGTCCCTGTTCTTGGTGGGAAAGGTTAAAATTGGGCCAGAGAGGAGGCAGCTGGCCTTGTACCTTCCTGGAAAAAGAGGAGTAAGAGACTGCCAAGCTGTGGATGGATGCGAAGATCAGGGCTTGTAGCACTGCCTGTACTTAATGTCAGACGGAAGGTGAGCTACTGAGGCAGAGGTGGGAAAATCAGCCTCCTGCCTACTGCTGGCTGCTAGCTGGGCCACCACAGAGAGGGAAGCCCATGCCGACATTGTGTGCACCCTAGGTCAGTTGTATGGGGTTGTCAGTGAAAGTTGGGGTGTTACATGCAGAAGTTGGTCCTGGAAAAGTGAATGCAGAGTCAGCCCACGGGCTCTGCAATCTCCCACTCTGCATCTGAGGATCCGTGGGCTGGGAAAGGAGCACTGGCATCATCTAGAGCCCTCCTCCGAGCGTGAAGGGAAGTGTTAGGAGAAATCAACTGTAAAAGTAGAGGTGAAGAGTGGTAGTGAGAAGGGAATGGGGAAGGGAAGGGCTCCAAAGAGGAAATGGGACTAAAAAACGCAGAGGTGGTTTAAGGATATCTGAGATGTCACAGGCAAGGGAGATGGGCTGGGGAAGATGTAACTTTGAGAGAAGTCTTCTCAGACTGGCTGCAAATGTTTGCTAAGCTTCTTGGCTATATTTAGCAGGCTCTGTGCCCTTTGGAGAGTTCTCCAGGCAGATGGCAGAGGAGCGGTTTGCCAAATGGTGGAAGCCGTGTCGGAAGGGGGTGCCCGGCATTCGGGGAAAGAAGTTCAACGTCAGCTTCGCCCTTTCCGCAGCAAAGCCAAGCAGTTCGCTTTGCTGCCCGCTGGACAGGGCTGCCAGATGGCCAAATATTTGCTTATAAATTAGCAATGGGAAACAGGCGGTGCAAAGCCCTAAACTGAAGAAACCCAGGGCCTAGATTGGAGTCTTCCTCCTGTGCAGGACGGTCTCTGCAGGGCAGGGTTGGGTGGATCCATTGTGGGGACAGCACAAGGAGATCTCAAAGCTAGTGAGCCCAGGCACGGTGCTGTCATCTCTCCCCGCCTCACTGGCACGGTCAGGGGCCATTACTCCAGCGTGTGCAGCCTCTGGCTATGTTTGCTTTAAACCAATATGCAGAGAAAAACAGCTTTTCTCTCTAGGTAAAAAAAGAAATGCTGCTTGGACTTGTATCTGTGCAGTATCTCACTGAATGGGAAATGACTGGAATGAAATTTCCAGGCACTAATGCAATAGAAGTTCATGTAATTTGTGTGTGTGCCTGTGTGGGCACAGGCAGTGTACCTGATCCTGTGCGGAGCAGCATTCCGTATGGTCCTGCCCTTCTGGAGCTCACCTGTGAAATGGCTTCATGGCTCATTTGGGGTGTCTCTGCATCACAGCTGAGCTGGGGTTCTGTGCCAGTGGGGAATTAAAGCCTGAGAAATGCCAAAAGATTTTGAGGGTGGGGGGGTGGACAGGGACCACAAGGATGTGCACAGAGACTCTCACCAAGATAGTGCTAATGCTGCCTCTTTGCAAGTCCTCCCAAATCACAGGACTGTCCATCTCCCAGCTCTCTGCATGCCTTCACTCCAGAGGCATAAAATTATTTTAAAAACAGGTAAATTTTTAAATATTGGCTTTGTTTTATTTGCTGCCTGGAGTTGAAGCTGGGTGTTTGCACGTTCCCCAGTGTTCCTGCGCAGGCGGGAGCGCTGGCCTCTCTCCTCTTCCTTCGGTTTCTTATGAAAGCCAAGCTTCCTGTGTCTTAACTTGACTCCAGGGGCTGGGGCTTGGAGAAGCTCTACCTCTGTAATGCTGGCAATAAAATCATAAGTGCTGGCTATGCTGCTGTAAAACTTTTATTGCTGTGGGAAGAGGAACAGCGAATCCTCCCTCTCTCCCTTCTCTCCTTCCGTGCTGCTCCCCAACTCTGGCTCTGCTCACCCTGCAGGGCTCTGAGCCTTTGTGTCAGGCAGCACTGAGCGCATCCCCTTTCCCTCTGCTCTGGCTCCCTTTGATCCCCTCCCTGTCCTGCATCCCTGTGGCTGGTCTTCTCCTGCTCTGGCCTCGCTGTGCCCCATGGCAGGTGTGCTCCTGCCCCCATCCTTGTCCCTGCGATGCTGTGTGGCTGCTCAGCTGCACCTCATCTCTGTTTGTGGCGTGATCCAAAGGAGAGGAACCGTAATAGCTCCCTGTGTACTGAGGCCATCCATGCGTTTTGTATTTCATGGCGACTGGAAGCGTCGTCTGCCTTCCCACACCATCCCTTACGTATTTATAGATCACAGCGGCATTATCCGTGTGGATGCAGATCGTGCATGACGGTTTTCTATAAATACAAATGCTCTGTAATTATCGTTAGAACTATTTAGCCCAATTCAAAGGTAGATTAAATAATGAATGTGTGTGTGATATGCCTGTCGACATCAACAAATGGAAAGAGACATCTCTGGATGCATATCTGGAGGTTTCCCTGGTGAAGGAGTTGGGGGAGGAGAGCAGGGAGGGAGCTGAGCTGAGTGTTGCTGGAAGTGCCTCTTTCTCAGGGATTCAGGCGGTGCTGTGGAGACCGACGGCCACTCTCAGCTCCATGGTGGGCTCTTGGGACCAGTGGTTCAGGAGGCAGCGTGCCGAGGGATGGACAAGGAGGATCAGCATGCACAGAAGCCATCGGTATTCACAGTTACCCGTGGCTCTGCATCTTTGCTCTCCCCTTTCACTGCTCTCGGGAGCAAGGGGAGGTAATTTCAGGCTAGACTGCTGATGGAGACCCGTGGAAGGTGTGTGATAAGGCTCCCCAAGGCCTCTGGCCCCTTGTTTCCTGTGGTAATTGGTTTCCTCTGAGGCCATGCATGCCCTGGCATGTTTCCCTTCCTGCTGGCCACAGGCTGGTCCACAGCAGAGCCCTGTGGGGACACTGGCTCTCTCTCCTCTTTTGGCTCCTGCCCCTCCTTGGAAGAAGGAAGCGGGGAGCTTAGCGCCCTTGTGCAGGACCAGTCTCCTGCATGGTTCTTGCTGAGGACGGATGTGGCTTTATTAACATCCCAAAGGGGTGCAGCAAGGTGGGACTTACACACTTGGGAAGAGCAGTGGCATATAAAGGAGAGGATGGATGTGTGGGAACCCCCAAACACTGTGTGTGCCCCAGGAGGGGAGTTTGCAAAGCCAGTGGAAGGACGAGAAACAGTCAGCACTGCCTTTAATACAGGAACCTCTGTCTCCTTGCCTTTTCCCTCTCCCAGGCACAGTGAAGCCTCAACTCACAGGTCACAGCTCCATTAGCTCCTGTGTGGCTGTGCTGGGTCTCAGACCTCCCCTGGTTCCATGTCACATCATGGGCTGCTCACCTGCCCCAGGGACAGCGGCGTCGGGAGCGTCAAGGGAAGCGGGGCTGGGAGGAAGGGCTCCATCACAGTAACTAATAACTGTGTGCTGACAAATTGAATTATACCTTTTCCACTTGCCTGCACTATTGATCAGAGAAAAGGTTTGTGTTTTTGTTAGGCTATTTTTTTTCTTTTTCCTTTTAAGTTACAGTTGCAATGTCCTGGGGGCTTATAATGAACTAAATAAGGTCAGGTTAGGAGAAGAATCAAATATGCTCTGGCAGCAGAAGCGTGGGCTTTTCCTGGTGACTCTGAGTGGAGAGGAAAGCAGCAGCAGCAGCTCCTGCTCTTCCATGCCCTGGTGCATGGGGGTGTCCTGTCCCGGCCTCCTGCTCCCTGGAGAGCTGCTTGGAAAAAGGGTGATGTGGGTGGCTGTGCTTGGCCTGATCCTGAGCAGTGTGACAGGTGCTGGGGGGGAAGTGGGGCTCACCCAGTTGAGTTGTCTGTGTCACCAGCCCCAGGTTGTGCCAAGCTGTGCTGCTCTCGCAGCTCGAGTGGCTCCTGCCCTGCCTGGGGGGCTGCAGAGAGAGGCAGGAGATGCACGGTGGGACACAAGGAGCCAGGATGTGGCCAGGCGCAGCACTTTCCCGGGAGCTCTCTGTGGGGTCCCTGCCTGGGGAAGCTGATGGTGTTTGGTTCTTTGCTCCAGAGCTGAGATCCTGCTGTGAACTCAATTAAAGCTGTGTTGGGGAAAGGGGGAATAAATTACCAAGATGAAAAGGATGAGTAAAAAAACCAAGTGCAGAGAAATGCCAACCCACCTTTGAAAGGCTTTATTGAACTTGGACACGTGTCAGCTTGGTAGCAGAAGCTGCAGGGAAAGGGGAGTACTCCCTGGTGTCCTCCTTTGTGTCTCCACTCCTGGGCTGGGACTGGAGCAGGACAGGGCTGTTGAAGGTGGAGCAGAGGGTTGAGGTAACCTGTCGGTGCCAGGACAGAGGTGAAGCTGGAAGCTGCTCTCAAATGAAAGTTTGCAGAGGTAGCAGTGTCTCCCTCAGTGGAAAGGGCAGCTGCAGGTCCAGCAAGTGTCTCCAGCAGCTTGTGTGTCACATGCTCTGTTTAACCTGCTGCTCCCAGAGGCAAATCCAGGGGATGTGAAGTGCCGTGGCCACCTCCACAGCCCTCGGGCTGTGCTCAGGCTCGGCCTCGGGTCACCTCTCAGTGAGCAGTAGAAGTAGGGACATTCACATCTTGTTTTTTGTGTAGCTGTGTTTACCAAGACCTCGACTGAAATCTCGGCTGCCCTGGGGTGGATCTGGATGCTGTCCAGAGCTGTCTGTGTGCTGGCAGAGCTGGATGCTCCACACAGCGGGTTTTCCCACTTTGCACACAAGTCCTCTCCCTGGTGACCCGGGAGCCCCAGGCTTTGGAAGCAAAGGCTCTGCCAGGGCCAGTTCCCAGCCTGCCCCACGTCCCTCCTGCTGCGCTGGGGTTCGCTTCTCTTCTGGACCTCCCCATACAAAATTCACCGAGTACAGGCAAGGACCAACGAGCTCTCATCACTTGTCTCAGTGTATGGGGCCTTGGTGGAGGAAGAGTGGCTGGGGAGCTGGGTGGCATCCTGCTTGGTGTCCCCAAGGACCTGCCAAGGTGTGACCCGCAGCTGGGGATACTCTCTGGACACAGACCTCATGTTTCTGCTTTTAATTGCAACCTTCCTTCTCCCGCACTGCCTTGCTTGAGAGTCTGGCCACATCAGTACGGGATTAACATTCCTGGCACAGCGTAACTCCATCAACATTTCTATTAAACTCATTTGGTATCTAAAGGAATTCATTTTCCACTTTGTTTGCCCATGAGAAAAAAAAAAGCCCTCTGAGCTGAGGCCCCAGTATTTGAGAAGGTGGTGAGGGGGAGCTGGGTGCCACACCCCCTCCTTCAGCTGGGAGTAGGGATGGCATTCCCACCATCCATCCAAGAAGATGCCCACTTCTGTGCTTCCACCATGCTCTTGGAAGGAGGAGCTGCCGGTTGCTGGTACAAAGGCTAGTGCTTGCTTTCTGTAACAAATGATACTGTTTCACTCTTGGGCTGCAAAAAATCAAGTTGTCCCCTTTTCATCAGGGATATCCCTGGACTTCAGGGAACTCTACCCTCTTCCAAAAATCAGGTTTCACTGGAGTCTACAGCAAGTTCAGGGAAGGTAGAGCCATGTTGGGTTCTCTCTGCCCGCTCCCTCATCTCCTTGTGTGCCTTGTCATTCAGTCAGTTGCTTTGCACCAGGCTCAGGAGCTGGATTCTTGCCCCTGCCTGGGATTTGGGGCAGTCTGTGTATTTGGGTGCATGAGGGAAGAGAAAAAACAAGGGTACAGGGGGGCCAGAGGGAGAAGTATGTGTGTCTGTAGCATGTGAGGAAACCTCTTATGTGTGGACATCCCGCCCAGGAATTGTGGGGCTCCTGTTGGCAGCCCTCCCATGGATTATCACCTCCATTATGGGCTCTTCCTGCCCAGAAAAAGGAGGGAGATGCTCTACAGCCCTCTGTGCCTCTGCTTTCAAGGTCAGAGGCTGCTGATAATTGATCTACAGCCTCACTATAAATCTGATGCTGAGGGGAACCTTCCCTGCTGCCTCTAGACAGCAGCATCCATCCTGCATGGCTTGGCCAGCCCAGCCACCCGCAAGGCAAGGGGGTCTTTAATCACTCCCTGCCTCTGCCTGGCAGCATTTGGGTTTGCAGCTGGCCTTGCTGGCTCCCAGCTCTGCCACACCCCCTGCGCTGCTTGTGGAGGTTCCTCCCGGGGTCAGTGAACCCCTGCCAGGGCCTGCAGCAGCAGGGCAGGAGAGTAGAGGAACTGACATGGGATCTGGGGAGTGACTGCTGGGGCCAAGTGGTGGATCTAGCGAGTTTGGGATATCCAGCATGGCTCTGAGTGCCCTACAGGACCCAGTGTTCAGGGTAATCTCTCAGCAGAGAGGAGGAGGCAGGCAGGCAGGCAGAGGAGGAGTTGGAATTCAGCTTCCCAGGGAGCCTGTGGAGCCATGTGTTATAGGGGAAGAAGGAAGGTGGTGATGGAGGCCACCAGCTGTGGAGCACTGGGCCACCCTCGTCACCTGGTGGCCACCAGCTGGACGTCAGGCTGGTCTCTGGCTGTGATCCCTCTGCCTGATGGACTGCTGTGGTCAGAGCCATCAAGGCTGCTGTTGGCATGAGAGCTCCTGGGCATAGATCACAAATTGAATTGGAGCCCCTGGAAAATGACAGCCCTTCGTAACTGCTGAATGTTTCCCTTCATCATCATCATTTGCAGCTAAACTGCAGCTCTGTCAGGCATCACAGCAGTTTGCAGCCCGGAGCTGAGCTGGTTTTGAGCCCTCCTCACCCACCGTGGGCAAAGCTCTGCTGTCCCTTCCCATGGGATCAGCCCTGTTCCCAGGGTATCTCCTGCTTCATCCGGAGAGAAACCAGCTTCCCTCCCACAAATCCTTTCTCAGTGGCTGGTACTAATGGAGAAGAGAAGTAATCAAGCCGATTTAACCCCCCTGCTACCTGTGACTCTCCTGCAAAGCTCATTAATGAGCCAGCTCAGGTTGTGCTAATTAGGGTAACCCCGGCAGGCCGGTGAGAGCACCAGGAGTTAACTATCACTCAATTAACCCCTGGTTGTTCGTGATGATTTCCCCTGTTCACAGCAGTCTTCAGAAAGTCAACAAGGAAACAGTGGCAGGCAGGAGGCAGATGAGCCTCTTGTGTAGCTGGGGAGGTGGCATTTTTCCTGTGTGGCTCAGGAGCCACAAAGCCAAGGGACCCCAGGCCACACAACTGAGCTCTTCAGCTGCTCTTGCCTGGTGATTTGAGGCACCTTGGAGCCCCTCTTTGAGTCAGGAGTGTCAGGTCCCAGCTGTTTCTCCATCCCTGGAAGCACCCAGCCAGATGGATGCGGGGAGCATCCAGCCCTGGTGCAAGGGACCAGAGCAGGTGGGATGGAGAAACCAGGAGGGGTTGAGGTGATCAGGAAGGTCCTTCAGCAGGAACACAGGCCCCATTCCATGGGTCTCTGGGAGTTTTTGACCGTGGTATATCTCATGCCAGTCAACCTGCAGGCTCCTAAGATATCATGGCTGCAGGGCTCAGATGTATGAGGGTTGGAGCCACCCCAGCCCCTTGCACCCCACAGGCTGTGCAGAGGGGCTGGCTTCCTGAGCTGCTGCCCAGAATGTGCCCTGCAGTTGCTATGGTGACATTGCCATTTCTTACCTCACTTGGGGGAAAAAGCCTCCAAACATTTAATTCTGCAGCCCACCTGGGAGCCTTTTAAACTCCCCATTCGGTGTTTGACATGTAATAATTTTTCTGCTTTTAAGATTATCCTAAAATGCTCATTCTCTTTCTCTCTCTCAAAATCTCAGCAGTGGAGCCTCAGAAAGAAATCAGCATAAAAAATACCAATACAAGTTTCAAATGCCAATTTATCACCATCACTGGGAACAGGCAGTGACAGGCACCAGGAAAGGAGACACAGCAGAGTGAGTCAGGGCTGACAGCGCCAGCACGCTCCAGCCACTGCTGACCGGCTCCCGTGGGAGATGCCAGGTGGAGAGCTGAGCCCACGGATGAGAGGGCAGAGGAGGTGGTGGGTGGAAGCTAGGAATTTGGGGAGGAGAGCTGGTCCTGGCTGGTAGCAAGGAGGGCTTCGATCTGCTGCCCCCCATTCACAGTGATACTGTTGCTCAAGAGAGTCATCAGCGCAAAAAGGGAAAGAAAACCTCCCTTAAGAAACCAAATTAAGATTTGGCTCAATTCCCTGGGTCTGCCTTGTGCTCCCAGGTGACCTGGGATCCCCCCGGATTTCCCGGATGGTGCGGGGGAGCAGAGCCCAGTCCTGCCAGGCTCCCAACCTTGACGTGCAAATAAATATAGTCAAAACTGTCAGGCACCGGGTGCTGCAGTGCCAGGAGGCACTTGGGTACCACCAGCGGGACCCCATCATATGGCTGTTCATGCTTGGGTATCCACACACCTTCCCAGGCAGATGGTCTGCTCCACAGCACTGGGATCCAGCAAGCCTGTGGAGCAATTTAATCTCCAGAAATAATTTAATATGGCTTCCTCCAGAGTATGGTGGTTTGGGGTTTTTTTCCCTGACCAGCCATAGAATAATTTAATCCTGCCTTCTGTGTGAAGGTCTATTTTGAGCTTGCCACCTGCAGAGTGTTTTAATCCCACAACTCACAAAGTAATTCAATCCTCTCCCTTGGTGAGTAATTTAATCTTCTAATTCCAGGGTAATTTAATCCCCTCCCTGGGGAATAATGGAATAATTTGATCCTCCATTTCCAGAGTAATATGATCCCCTACCTGAGAAGCTCAAAACTTCAAACCAGCCACCTGCCTATCTGCAGGCACTGGCATCCCTGCAAAACGCTCCCTGCCTGGTGGGGATCTGGGTGTTCTTCCAGTGAATCCATCCCCACAGTGGCCAGGGTAGTCCATGCAGGTCCAGAATGGGCAAAACCATTTGGCACTACCTGACCCTGGCGGCACTTGAGCCTGGATGTGTGTGATTTAAATTCCTCAACCGATTAATCCATTTGCTGATGAATTAGTTTTAATCTGGGTCGGTGCCGTGGTTGTTAAAGCAGGGCAGCCTTTGCCCCCACTCCGGGGGGCTGCTGGTGTGAGGGGAGGGCTCCTGTGGGCTTGTTTTGGTCCGAGTGCTCAGTTCTACATGTAAATACATATACACACACATACGTATGGAGTGTCTTCCCATTTACCTGGAAGGATAGTGCTGTGTCCCCTCACATAGCATTATCTGCACCAGGACTGGCCGCTGAACTGTCTTAACCCCAGGTGCCATTCAGTCAGGACCCCCCTGCACTGAGGGTCTGCAAGCAAGATCCCAGCATCCAGCTCCCCCCGAGGAGCTGGTAGCATGGCAGGGCCATGGAGACCACCTGCTCCTGGAGCTGAGCACCCCTGCCCTGCCACAGCATCCTGGGCACATTCATGTCCTCTGTCCACACACTGTCCACTCTCATGGGGCCTTTGGGCATGTCACATGCCACCTCCACTGTGGAATTCCACCTTGAAAGCAATGGAGACTCCCTGTGGAGTGGCAGGAAAGAGAGATTCACTGCAGGAGCCTGGCTGGTTTACACCTCTTCCCCCTCATTTCTGTTTAGCAAAGGCTCAGTAGGAGAAAGAGTTTCCTCAGCTGAGATGTTAAGAAGAGAAATCCCAATAATGATAGTGTCCATTTCCACGCAGAGGAGGATCTGTGGAGTATGCAGAACAGAAATATTTCCCTGTCCCTCTAAAGACTGCAGCAGTTTGTACTCAGGAGAGGGATTAGCATACTAGAAAGGAAATAACACCCTGGGAAACACTTGTGGGAAAGGAGAAAGAGGGAGCAGGGCAGGAGGAGAGACATGCAAAGAGGGTCTGTTGAGGCCGTGTTGGCCCCAGGTTTGGGATGCCAAGGCACAGAGGGGAAGGTGCCCCACCATGGCAGAGAGGGATGGGGTTGGAGTCCATCCCCTGCCTGGGGAGTCCCCAAGTCAGGCAGCACCACCCACACTCTGAGGGGCCCTTTTCCACAGGGTGGTCTGTCCTGTGTCACCCGTCACATCCCCAGGGAAAAGCGATGAGGCTGAGATTGTGATTGTTCCTTTTGTTTAATCCCACTGTCAGGTTAGTGCTCAAATCTTGGAATCAAGGAGAGGCAAGTGGCTTGGAGGACCAGAGCCAACTTCCATCACTCCCTGCCTGTTACTCCCATCTGTAGAGTGTTGAAATTAACATCCAGTTCCCCCCGCCTTGCTGTGGCCCCCTGGGACCACCCCATCACCTGCCACAGCTCTCTGCAACCTCCCTCTGCGGCTGCACTGGGCTCAGAGGTGCCAGTGATAATTGTCTTTCCTACGGACAGAAAATTCAAGCAAAAGTCCTTGCCTGGGCTAAACAGAAGTCATTGCTTGTTCTACCACATGCTTTATATGCCCTGGTCCTGCCTGGGACTGCTAAAATTCTGCTTTTAGAACTCTGCTTTGTACAAAAGTCTGTCCTGGATATGTCATCTTGCATTCTAACGTGATATATTAGACAAATAATTCTTCATGTGCAAAGCGTTCCTAAGTACCTGCAGGCCAGAGGGAAGAGAGGGGCTTGAATATCTTTAAAAATCCCATTCTAAATGTTTCCACTTCAAAGTCTCTTCTGCAAATTCTGCTCCGTGCCACATCTCGTGCCCAAAAGTCAGCTCTGCTGGTGCCTTCTGTGTCATGCTGATGCCACATGGCAGTGCTCTGTGGGGCAAATGGTGGGCTTGCGCTGGCTGTGCCATGTCTCCCTTCTGTTGGATTGGGGGAAGAGAGCAGGAGAAAAGTCTCTCCCTGTACTCCTTGAAATATGAGCCGCTCTCTTTAACCAGTCTTGGTGTTCACTCACCTCTCTTCCCCTCTAATGAGTCGGTTTTTGTTCTCCCGTTCACGTCTGGATGCACATTGCGGGTAATTGATGGACAGGACCCGACCTCTGAAAGCTATCAACGTAGCCACTGTGAAATCACACGTCCAAATATGTTTATCTTCCCAGCTTTTTGGGCCCGAGTGCTCTTGGACACGGATTTCCGTACTTCAAGAAGGAGAGCAAATTTCCTTCAAAATGTCAGCATAGAAATGAGAGATAAAAGGGAAGACACAGGGGCTGCTTGAACTTTGCATTCACAGCAAAGCAGAGCAGTGTGGCTCAGAGGGAAGGAACTGGAGCTCAGCCATGGGCAGGCCATTTTGGGGGGGTTGGTGGTGCCTCAGGGGTCTGAATGGTGCCCTGTGATGGGTGCATTTCCAGTGGTGACTTCCAGCCAGCATTGGTGTGCAAACCACCTGCTCTCCTCCACCTGTTTTCCCTAGAATCCATCCCAGCAGGTTGGAGTCTGGGTGTCTTCTCCTATCATGAGCTGAACTCCTGGTGTTCGGCGCAGGTGGGTCCCTGGGGTCACACCATGTGTCCACCCGAGTACCGCGGGAGGTCTGCTTTCACCTGGTGTTGCTCTAGTATGTGAGGGAGCGGCTGTGGCTGCTCTGAGCCTCTTTGCTCTGCCAGTACCAGGACAAGGCTGTCCTGTGGCTGCAGCCACCGGGAGTGGCAGGCAGTGGCCCCATGGTGATGGCATCAATGTCTGTGCAGGTACACCCTGCCTGCCCTCGGCATGCCTTTTGAGTGCTCTGTGAGTAATTCTTGATTGCAGGAATCACTCTCCACACAAGCACCTCTCCAAAGCAGCGGCAGATGTTCGATGTTCCTCCTCGGTCCCTCCCTGAGCTGTGGGCATGGGAGGAAAGCGGGTGAGCTGCAGCCAGGGAGCTGGGAGGATTTCCCTGACCAGCGAGGAGGGTGGAGACCATTACTGCCACCTGGCACAGCCGTCCTCTCCTGGCCAGGTCCTAGTGGGGCTGCCCGCAACCACCATGGAGGCATTTCAGGGAAAGCACGAGCCCTCCCCCGTTGCAGCCGGAGCGGCCGCAGCGTGCTCCCTGCGTGCTGCTGATTGACAGCCAAGGCGCACGGCCGCACATCTTGTTTTCAGCAATCTGAGTGTTTGTGTTGGCAGAGCCTGGCTCACGCTCATGACAGGAGCTGCCTCTCACTGTCAGCAGCAGCTCTGCCGTCGCTGAGCCTTTGCACACCCACCTCTTCCCTGGAGTTGCCGGCGGCTCCACCAGCCTCTGCTCCTGGCACCTCTCGCATGGCCGCCTGCGGCCACGGCGCTGGCAGGCACCTGCTCCCTGCCCACCTGCAAGCACAGGTTTTGCCCCTCTTTTGATGTAGCCCTATTGCTCACCATCCCCGAGCCGTCATCACTCTCCCACTGTCCTGGGGAGCTCCTCATGCACTGGGATCAAGGCTTAGTCTGCTTCCAACCTCCCTCCTGAAGTCGTCTTCTTTAAATACTGGGAGCGGGTGAAGTGAGGAACCCTTATGGGTTGGCTGTGGAGCTCCTTGGGGATGGTTTAGTTTGTGCTAAGCAAGAGATGGGAGTATAGGCTGAGAGTGGTCCCTCTGGGCTCTCGTCTCTCCATCTCCAGCCTTCTTTTCTTGAGGAGCTCTGTGGGATGAGGATGAGTTACTGGAGCAGGTCTATGGTGGGGTGCAGGTGGTAGCAGAGCCAGCGCCCTATAGAGAGCAGTGCTGCCCACCCAGCCCATCAGCTGCAGCCTGTCAGTCCTGCTCACACTTCCAGAAACTCTCCAGGAGCTCTGAAGCTGCACCAACTGTGGCTGCAACCCCTGGGATGGGGCTGCCTGCCCAGGCTCCTGCTGCATTTCTGTCTGGGCTGCATTTAGTTGTTTCCAGTGTGGAATGCAGGTGCTGGATGTGAGCTGGACCTACTGAGCTGCAGCCACTGTCCCACCCTGTGTGAAGGGTGCAGGTCCCCAGCCTTGCCATGGCTCCTGGCTACACAGTCCCGTGTCCATCCCTTGTAGTGCCCTGTCCTCCTGTTGCACTGTCACCAGCAGATCCCACCGCGGGGCCAGTGAGCCCTCAGCCTGCCAGCAGGACTCGGCTCTGCCTGCTGCTGCCATGCAGGGACCTGACAGCGGCACGGGGTGAGAGCCTTGTGCCTCTGCCTTGGGATGACAGATGCTGCCGTGCCCCGGCGAAGCTTCCAGCCTCTGCCTGAGAGTGGTCGGGAGCAGAAGGAGCTCTTGCCTGGCATTGCCAGGGAAGAGAGGTGAGGAGAAAGAGGAGGGTGAGCTGGAGCACGGGTGCTCACGAGCTCGGCTGCGGGGCTGCGGGGAGGGGAGCACGCGGGAGAGGAGCCTGGACTCAGGTGTGTTTGTGTGCACACAAAGGTCGTGTGTTCATTGCCTGACAGCATATCCATATAGCAAAATCACCTCTGAGCACCTCAAAATCATCCTTCCCACCCCAGGGACAGCAAATAATACTGAGACATCTGTAGAGGCTTCATGACTCAATGAAAGCCTGGTTGCCAACCTACTCCTCTTCTTCTTTCTACTAGTGCTAAAAAAATTCAGAGAGGGTTTTGCAGCCCTAAATCCAGCTCCAGGCTCATTTGCAGCCCACCAGCAGAGTATTAGTTTGGGGCACTTGGTCTGCAAAGGAGGGGGCTGCAAGAGGAAGCTTTGAGCCGCCCCTGAGACCTCTCAGTAGCCCCAGTGCACCTTTTGGTTCTGTCATCAGAAATGCATCCAAAAAGGCACCTTTTTGATGGAGAAATGTAAATCGAAATAGACTTTTGGAAGTCCTCTCTTCTGTGGAAATGAGGACAAGCCACATTTCATCCCACCCTCCCTGGAGCTCTGGAAGCCTTGTGTGCTGCCAGAGCAGCTCTTGCACAGGTAGCCCCTCTTGGGAGGCATGTACCCTCCTCTAGCAAATGCATTTACCACAGTGTGAAGCACAAACTTGTCTTCTCCATGTGTGACTCCAGGCTGTACTGTAGATTAAAAGATTTGTCTTTCTGCTTCCTCCAGCAGGTGGGTCTCTGGTGGCTGTTTCAATACCATTTCCTGCATGGGCTCTGGGATGTCTGTGCTGAGGTTCTCGGTAAACTCAATTACACCGTGGTAATAGCATGGTATTGACTCAGGAGCCTCAGCAACACAGGACTCTTGCCGTTTATTAGTTGTTTAATTATATGGCACATCAGGCCAAAATAATGTCATTAGCCAATTAGCCCATGTTGGGGGTATTTGTAATTTTTCTTAAATGAATGTTAACATCAGTGAAAGGTGCCAGCTGGTAGCCCAAGAGTCAGGGCTCCTTTTGTGCACAGAGCAGGTTGAGGCTGATTCCAGCCTAGATGCTTCCTCATGTGTCCCATGGGCACAGGTCCCCTGCCACCTCTTCAAGGGCTTGGGTGAGTTATTAATAACAGCACCTTCTCACGACGTGACTGGGACCCCCAGCACCCTCCAGAGAGCTCACTGCGGGCGTGGCTAGGCCAAGCCCGTGTCCAGGGGTTGTTCAATAGCAGCAGTTTCAGGATTTGAGGAGTATACAGTGGCACTGAAAGGCACAGCTCTCCAGGACTGTCACGCAGCTCAGCCCAGACACTGACCATGTGCTGCCAGAGCCACTGTGAGTCACTGCCCCCGTGTTTGACATCAGCTACGCACCGCTGAGCACACTGAGAAAGGGAAGCCAACGGCACGTGCTGCAGTCCTAACCCCCCAGAGGGGGTGACAGCAGCACAGCGGTAGGGCTGAACCTTATTATGGCAACCCCGGTGCTGCTCCCGCTGCCTGTTTGGCCCAGGAATTCACTCAGTTACTCAGCGATGCCTCATTCTCCTCTGCCTGAGGGGCTGGGAAAGGCAGAGTCCATGTGTTCTGTGCAGGAGATGCTGCCAGGACTGCCGTGACTGCCTGCACACACCCCATCCCCATTCCTGTGTGCAGACTCCAGTATGGACTTGCCTGCATTCC
This sequence comes from Machaerirhynchus nigripectus, assembly GCA_013397975.1. Taxonomy (NCBI): domain Eukaryota; kingdom Metazoa; phylum Chordata; class Aves; order Passeriformes; family Dicruridae; genus Machaerirhynchus; species Machaerirhynchus nigripectus. The sequence continues at coordinate 107,704 of VZRQ01010890.1, forward strand.
CAGACTCCAATATGGAAGCTTTTGGTCTGGGGCTGTGTGCTAGGGATCAGTCTGTCATGGGATCTGCTCCTCATTTCACCCTGGTGACAGGGCAAAAAGCAGCAACATCCCAGTGGCTCACCCAGAGATGGATGCAGGCTGCTGGCATGGAGATGGGTTGTGTTAATCCTGTGGGATAAATCCCGTGGGATTAGGGATCTACAAGACAGTTCTGGCTGTCTCCTTGTGGTTTCTGTGGCTTTTTGAGGAGGAGGCAGCATTGCCATGTGGGAGCACTCTGGGCAGGATGTGCAGGATGTCCATCAGGGATGTTGTTATAATTAGCATTTCTTGGCTGCTCTATCCCACCAGCACTAAAGGTTTTCAGCGTGATGACTCCTGACTTAAGGTTAGTCCTTCAGCTGGCTGCTTTGGGCCTGCAATTCCCAGTTGTGTTGCCCCCACAAAATTCTTACCATTATTTAACCCAAACAGGTCAGCTCCGTGCTTTACAAAATACATTTGCTGATCCTGAAGATTTCTAAATGTCTTTCAGTCCGGCTGGGTGCATTCCAAACTCTGGAAAATTGCAGGCCCCTGCAGATGCTTTCATGTCCTTGAGGACAAGTTCTGCCGACTGGAGAACCTCCCTGGGGAGCCCACGCACTTCTGAGAGGTTCAAGAGTCCATAGCAAATAACTCCAAAATTAACCATGCAGGCCTCCCCCAAGTCCTCAAAGGCACAAGTTCAGATGAATAAAATAAATTTGGAGTTAATAGACCACACTGAATTTGAAATATGACATTTCAAAAGGGGGGGGGNTAGAAGAACTTGTCCAATAGTTAGAAATTTCCCTCTTTCAAACCTTCTTATCTCCCCAGTGCCTTAGCTGCTTAATTGGAGACTCTCTCAAATAATTCTGTTCCAGAGTAGGGAATTCTTTGGTGGACAGATTTTTTTTTTTTAAAGACACATTAGGGGAAAGCAAAACTGGGCTTGTAAGGAGAATGAGTTACATCCTTCTGTTGGCCATTGCTGGTGTGGTTCCACAGCACTGCTGTGAGATAATCACCCATTCTCCCATGCTCTGCCGCTCACCTTAATAACTCTCCCAGGATTTGATGTAATGGTTTACATAACCTTTCTGAAGCATCCTGAATTCTGATGCATCCAGCACTTAAATGTGACATTGAGTCAACTCTGAAGTACTTTACAGCTGGGTGATGCTGCTTGGGGCTATGGCAGACAATGAATGGAAAAGTTTCACTTACCAAGATGAACCTTTTACCAGCTGAGCTGTGTGTCTGGAAGAAATCTCAGGGTCTCAAATCCTGAGCTGGGGGCTGAGTTTGTCTCCCTGTGCCGCCTGCGGATGCACGTAGCACTAGGGTTGATCCAGGGCAGCAGCTGTGACTTGAGTTCCTGTTACCTGTCTGCGTGTGGCTTCTCTGTAGGTACCTGCCTTGGAGCCCACTGCCTGGATGACATTTATAGTCAGCAGGGAGAAAAAAGGCACGTCCAGGCAAAATTCATCTGACCTTTCTCAGGCAGCCACCTCAGAACAAGATTAGTCCTGCCCCTGAGAGGCCTTTTCTCTCCATTAGCGGTACAGGAGTTCATCCAGCTTGTCCATGGATGCGGGCTGTGTTTGGGCAGATGTATCCCCCTGGATCCCTGCTGGGCTGTGGTATTTGTGCGTGGCCACGGAAGATGCTTTGCTCCTTCCTCGGGCAGTGTGCAGAGTGCAGGTGTGGGACATGGGCAGCCCTGCTTCCCCCCAGCACCCTGCCCAGCTGGGGCTCTGGCACGTGGCATTCGCCAGTCCAACCAAAGGCACAGGCTCAGAGGGCAGAGATAAAGATAGGCATTTTCTGGTATCTGGGGCTGATTCTGCTGTCTTCAAAGTCCCACAGTAATTGCTGGTGTTGACTATATATGTAAATGTGTATCTATAATAGTCTCTCTCATATATGTCTGTGTATATATATCCGCAGGCACACGTAGATGTGTGTGTATCTAACATATGTGCTCTCAGCCCACACAACATATGGGGCTCTGAGCGCCGCCGGAGCGCGCGCACTCCTCAGTCCCGGCTCGCGTGGCACCCCCGGAGCGGGGCAGGGGGACGCACTGCCTGTGCCGGCCTCACCGCTCATCCCCACCACCATTGCCCTCCCGATCCTTCCTGGTGGGATTTTCACCCTGCACAGCGTGGACATGGTCCCGGCTGTCACCAATGTCCCCCCAAAAGGCGTGTGGGGTGGTGGCACCCTCCTGTGCTCCCCAGGTTTCCAGAGTTTGGTCTTTGCTGGGAGAAGGACAAGGCTTGTGAGGGGCCTTGCACAGCTCCCAGTGCATGGGATGTGGCAGGCTCCTGGTGCTTCACTGTGGCTCGTTCATTAGTTCATGTGTCTTAATAAATCAGGTTGGCCCTCTGCCAGCAGGGAGTAACTCAGGCTGGGTTGCAGGGGAAGCATCTTGGGAATGGAAAGGAGCCCGTGGAAAGCACAGCTGTGCAGCAGGCACACACAGGAACCTACCCCAAAGCCCTTGGGGCCTGTGCTACTCCAGATTCTGGGCCAAAATCACTCAGAGAAGGGGCTTTTGGCTGTACCTTTCACCCTGGGGTGAGATGTGGCTGCAGAGTGTCCCCAGGCCAGCGTCCAGCGCGAGTGTCCGTGACACGGTACTCCAGGTCTGCAGGGAGAGCAGGCTCTCCGCGGTGCTATCCCACACTCCAGTCCTAAAGCAGTTGGAAGTGCTGCCTGACCCTTTTCCCCATCTCTGGAAAGGTCACCATGTCTCCCAGCTCTTTCTTTTTGCCAGTGTGAGTACCTTTATCAGACACTGAGCACAGCCGCAGGACTGTGATGCAGGTCCTGCTACCATGGCTGGTCACAGTGAAGCAACGTGATTTGATTTTAGGATTTCCAGCTCTGGCATATTCACAGAATCACAGAATATTCAGAGCTAGTCCAGAGGAGCAGAGCTGAGGGAAGCAAGGGTCTGCAGGACTATGGGGATGGGGAGGGAGAGCACACCTAGCTGAGGGTGGTCTCTACTGGCTGTGAGCTGAGCACATGCTGCCAAAGCACAGGAAGCAGAGCAGGTAAGGCAGGAGAGGACAGGTGTAAGAAAATTCAGGTGTGTAGCTGGGAAAGAGCCTCTCCCTAGGAGAGCTGTTGGTGTCGACAATGTTGGTAGTGTCACTGATGGAGAAATTCAATCACTTCCAATGAGGGAAAAATAATTGTCTTTCGAGGTACAGTAGGTTGTTGTCATTTTCCTATGACACACTCCATCAACTTTCAATTTCTAGTACAAAAGCCCTTCCTTCTTGCTCGGGTCTCTCTAATCCATTGCAGTGAGCACTCGTGGCAGACGTGGCATAGGCTGGGGGAGTCGTCTGGGAACAGAAAGGTCCAAATTGTACCAAACTGAGAGGAACACACAGACCCTGCTGGGCACAGAGGGTGCCAGATGGGGGAAACCAACTTGGGTCAGCAGTCAGTGAAATATCTCATCCTCTTGAGCCCCAGGTTCCGTAAAACAAGGAAAACAAAATGGTGAGGGGCTCACATAGCTTGGGTAGAGGGGCTTGGGGTGACCTCTGGCACTGGGATCCCAGGCGGGTTTGGCACAGGGAGGCTCAAACCCTCTGGGGCTGGAGAGTGCAGGTTCAGTGCCATCCTCCCCTCTGGTATCGGTGGTGGCGGAGAGGAGAGGAAGGGGAGAGTGCCCAGCAGTGATTTGGAGCAGAGGTGTGTGTGCAGGAAAGCCAGAGCTTGGCACCTCCCTGCCACTAGGTGAAAAAAGAGGCGATTAGCAAAATATCACAGCATCCCAGCCACAGAGCCTTCTCCTCTAGCACTGGAAGAGGAAATATGTATTTAAAACCACTGCTCTAACAGAGAGAGGTAATGATGTGTTTCAAGGCAGAGCTGGTATCATTCATAAAGCCTGTGCTGCTTAATTACATCTGCCCCATTTAGGAGAAAAATGATTTCCCAGTGAGTTTCTGGTTTGTTTTCCCTCTGTCCCTCTGCATCTCTCCATGGCTCCATGTTTGTCAGGCTCTTCAGGATGTCTGTCTCCAACCACAGCTTGAGGCTGGCTGCCAGCCCCAGGGACTGAGGACTGTCACTGTCACCAAGTGTCAGCCACCCAGAGAGGCCCCGGAGCTCAGGGTGGGCAGAACTGAGGTGATGCCATCCTACACTGACCCCGGGTGGGGTAGCAGGGTAAGTCCCTTGTTCTTACGGGACAGTAGTCAAGACTAGTTGACCCAGAGTCACAGAATCACAAAATACGCTGAGTTGGGAGGGACCCACAAGGATCACGGAGTCCAACTCCTGGCCCTGCACAGGACCATCCCCAAGAGTCACACCACGTGCCCAAGTGTTGTCCAAATGCTTCCTTAACTCAGTCAGGCTTGGTGCTGTGACCACTTCCCTGGGGAGCCTGTACCAGGGCCCAGCCTTCCTCTGGGTGACAAACTTTTTCCTGATATCCAACGTAAGCCCCTGCTACTGGGCACACAGCCCTGCCGTCCTTGCTGGGGACTCTTTGGGGACCCCAATATTTTCCTGGCAGGCTCTGGCACACTGCTGTCCGCAGGTGCCTTCTCCTGCTGCCGGTTCCACTGCCCTCTGGCCCCACAAGCTGGGGCTCTTCCTTCCAGAGAAGAGCTTTTCATGCTGCTTTTAAGCAGCCTTAGCCTGTGGTGCTTTCCTTTCGCCTGTCAGCTCTAGCCTGATGTTATTTGGGTAGAAGCAGAGGGGTGGGAGTGTAGAGAAGCAAAATGGTGGGTTTTTTTTATTTCTTGCATTCATAAGACATTTCAAGTGACACACAGAGACAATAAGATATCACTCAGCTCGAGTACAGCTTGAATGGTTTAAAAATACGCTTCTGAACTTTCCACCCCTATTCATGCACAGGCACCATCCCTTTGGGGTCTGCACTTTGGCAAGAACAAGCAAGGAGTTAAGCAGCTCGGCAAGACAAGCTATTTATGGATGTTGCAAGCTCCCTGCTCTGCTCCCATACCCCATTCAATCCTCTAATTATGTGCAGTTGTTTCATGCTGTGTCTCACCGCACGCTCTCTGGGGGAAACCGCTGGGGCTTTGCCAGTTGATGAGGAGGGGTGTGAAGGGGGAAGACTCTGCCACACGCGCCGGTGCAGCCTGGGAAAACAAGGGATGCTGTGAGGTCGTTTGTCTGTGGGCTGTGGGGATACCAGGGCACGGCCCTGGGACCTTCTGGACAAGGAAGCAGAGCTCGTAAGAGCAACACCCCCAGTGGGGGAGCTACGTGTGGGAAGGAGGATGTAGCAACAGAAGGCGTGGAGAGACTTCCCCCATCCCTGGGTTCAGTCCCCTGTGTCCCCAAGCCTTCCCTGTGAAATGGAGCCCAGAACAACTGCAAGGCAAACATGAGAGAGCAGGAGGGACCACAGGGCTTGCCAGCCCCTGCCAATGCTGCCCTCCAGACAGTTCCTCTACAGCACTGCCAGCTTGCAGAAGAGAGCAGCTGCTGCCAGGACTCTGAGCCTTCTCTTGTTCCCCTGGCAAGCCCGCCCAGCTGCAGACTTGCTCCAGGGTAACATGAAAGCTGCCTGTGAAAGCTGCCCCTTCCACCTCTGTAAACTCCTGTGAAGATGCTGCTCCAGCATCATAAGAATTTTAGTTAATCCACTAATAGTCTTTGAATAAATCAACCAAACAAGAAAAGAGATGAGAATAATCTCTGGTGCCTGGAGCTGCGTGGCTGTTTCATTAAAGCAGCTCAGTGAGCATCCTCAGAGCAGCAGCCTGCACCCATCACCCCTGGTGTTTCACACTCCCGAGACACTCTCAGCAGCATTTCTGGCCCTTAGGAATGGTGACAAAGTGTTCTGGGGGAGGCCAGCCACAGCCAGTGCCCTGTGTCCCCTCCACACTGCAGGGTGAGTGGGCACTGGGAGGACTGGAAGGGACCAGCACCCCCTGCTCATCCAGAGGCTGGACAGGGCCAGGGGGATCTGTGCAGATCCTTGTGGGCACAGGGTCCAATACTCGCAAGGTTGGCATCTGCAGGCGGTGCTGTTGGACTGGTAAGAGCTGGGGGCTGTTGCTGGTTACACTGGTCTCAGATAAGTTGCTCGTGGGAACTGGAGATGCCCAGATTCAGGTTTTTGTCTTCTGTTTTTTTGGGTCTACCAGGCATGCAGGGCTGTTACCTTCCCTATGTATCTCTACTAATGTCCTTCTCCCTCCAGTCCTCTGTCCTGTGCTTCCCTTCTAGCTTATCTGGGCCAGCACCAGTGATCCTGGGTCTCCTGGGTCCTTCTTCCCATGGAAGTGTGGCCCAGCTCTGCCCAGGAATGGCAGAGAGAGCAGGAGTGTCTTCTCCTCCCTTTACCCTCCCCAAGCTGGACCAAAGGTCATCTACCCAATACATTGCACCCCTAGGAATGGTGTTCAGACCCAGAAGCTTTCACAGACACATCCACGTGGGTGAATTACATGATGTGTGCCACTCCTGTCATCTGAGCCCTTCCAGCTATCCACCGTGCCCCTAGCCTGCTCCCAAGCCCATCAGCAGGGAAGGGAAGCTAAGCTGTGGCCAAGCCCCTGTGGGGTCCCAGCAGGCAGCACAGGCAGTTCACATCCACCTCCATCTGCCACGGCATCTGGAGGCACAGGCAGCCCCTGCACCACACACCTGGGCTCAGGGAGCCGGCCTGTGCCCTCCCTCTGCTCTGTCTGTGGGGAGTGGGGCCGGGCCACCAGTGCCCCTCCAGCAGCTCAGTTCAGCTCTGGACAGCCTTGGGTGAAGGAAGGGTCCTTGGCAGCCCCTCGCCGTGGAGGTTTAGATGCTGAAAGGGCCCCTCTGTACAGACCCAGTGCAGCAGGAGTTTGGGGTTCAGCCCCCATGAGCGTGAGGGGTCGCTTCCCGTGGCAGCCCAGTTTTGGTGGGTGCTGGGGGTCATTGCCCTGGGGCCCTTGCTGTGGAGTGGGGAATGCTGCCGCGAGCCAGAGGCTCCCCCTCCTTCCCAGCTCTGCTCTGCCCAGGTTTGCTGTATTCTCACCTGATTAGCGGATTTGAAATACAGCCTTTGGCTTTGAGACCCAAAATAGATAGCAGTTTTTCTTCACTCCACTGAAGGCTCCTTAGTATGTAAATCCATCCCCAACACGGTCGGCGCAGCACCGTGCTTCCGAAGGGATGGCACCTCCGGGATCCCGGCTTTCCTGGGGATCCCCACCCCAGCTCCTGCTTGGCAGTGTCCTGCTGGGCAGGGGCTTCCCCCGGCCTTGCTTGCAAGCCATGGTGCAGTGGGGTGCTGGCACAGCCCCTGTGACAGGCACGTGTTAGGGATGGTGCTTTGCATCCTTCCTCCACTCCCTCCTTCTCCCCCTGCCCTACATGGGACCCAGCAGGTTTCCAGGGAGGCACTGGGGCCAGCGGGCAGTGACATTTGTTTTGTCACTTACGGTGTCGTCACCAAAAAACCTAAAAAATAGCTGCCTCTAGGGGAGAGCTGGGCCCGGTGACATTCGTTTCATCTTACAGCAGCTAACGCATCCGGCAGCATCCCCAGGAACTCGCTCCGTGCCGAGATAAACGAGCTCCGTGCTGCCAGCAGAGCGGCCTCCCAGCCCATCCCAGTGCCGGGGACCAGCTGGGCACAGGCAGGACCTCTCCAGGGTTCAGGGACACCCTGTGCTACAACAGCCCCCCACGAGCTGTGGGCTCTGCGAAGAGCTGGGAGCGGATGTTCATTTAGTGATACTAATTGCTTGATACTTTTGCAGTGTTCCCTACCTTGTAAAGATTGAGTCAAAAACCAGCGCCTGAGGAACTGCCTCTATTATAAACTGGTGTTCATTAGAGCTGACTTGGCGCTACCTCATTAGGCTGCTGTAATTGAAGGAGTTAATTGATTATCAATAGTTTGAGTTCCCTCTCCTCATGCCCGCAAGGCCCTACTGGGTGTTCTTCGGGGGCCAGCATTCATCATGTGGCTCGGACATGCCTCACTGCTGGCAGTCACAGCTTGGGTTGCTCCATGTATCCCTGTCTCCGTGCTGTGCCCGTCATGATGTCGGCACTGCCGGCAGCGTTTTCCGCGTGGGTCCTTTGCGTTCAGCTTATTCACCCGGATTTGGCACTCGCTCGACTGTCTAAAATACTTCTGATGGCTCCCCTTTCTGAGGCTGTTCTTTAATGCATATGTATTCTATTTGGAGAGGCTGCGTGTGGGGGTTCGGTGACTCTCTCCTGGGTGTGAAAGCAAAAGCAGAGCCTCCGAAGCAGCTGCTCCCTGAGCAGCTCTGTCCCACAGCGCAGGGGTGGAGGGCACAGCCTGGGGGGGCCCAGCTGCCCAGCGGGGGCTGCGTGGCCATGCTCACACGCTGGTTCTCCTGAGCTTGGACTGACTCCCTCGCGCAGACACGTGCTGCTGACTCAGTCACACCTCTGCTGTTTTTAGAGGCGGCCTTCTAACACCCTGCCTCGTTCAGCAGAAAGCAGGGAGATGCTGTGCTTCCTCCAGTCAGCCTGAAAACACATTCCCTGCACTCAGTTGCAGCTCTTGGGCTGCTCATCCTGGCCCTGGGCTGCTGGAAATGGGACAGGCGTGGGTTTTGGGGTGACAGGATGCCCTTGGCAGAGACAGGTCTGTGCTCAGCCCTCCTGCCATAGAGATCTCTGCCTTCTGCCCTGTCCTGCCCTCAAGTTCACCCTCATGTAGCCCTCCCGCCGGGAGCACAGTGCCCAGAGCATCCTCAGTTACCCCCAGGAGCTGATGGTCCATTGCTGCACCTAGAAGACTACGGGTGACATGGAAGTGGTGATGCTGCAGCAGGCAAGCTGGGAATGGAAAAAAGGATCCTCTCTGTACCTGCATCCTCACACCTCCACAAGGGCACAAGCAGGGCTCAGAAAGCCAGAGGGTAGGGGTGCCACAGGCCATCTATCTGCTGCCAGACTTTTTTTTAGGCAAATGGCACCTCCCTGCCCCAGCTCAGGGTCTGTGCTGCATCACAGGTGACAGCACAGACAGTGAGGTGGGAGGTAGACAAGCCAGGAGGAAACTGTTGCTCCCCAACTTCGTTAGCTTTAACTAACGAGCTGTTTATAGGAGTGACATGACACCTGCTTTCCTCTTTATAAATTCAATAATTTATGAAAGGTATTAAAGGCAAAACAGCCTCCCGGATAAAGCCTGTGATGCGTGTACGCTGGGTATTAGCTAGACGGGACAATGAGCTACACTTGAATAACACACGAAGATATTTACCCTCTCCCTCTATAAATTATTAAGGGGCTTTTTTGCACATAATTACATGAGCTTTTATGTTTCTCACTCCCTGCTTTTAATCCTTTTTGGAATGGTGCCAGTCACTTATAACAGGAGCTGAGCAAACAGCAAACGCTATGGCTGGGTTTGGGGTTGGATTTGGGGTCGCTCTAGATGATGGAGATCCAGGAAAGGGCATGGGTGTGAGCCCATCCTGCTCGGCACGTGGCACAGCGCCGCAGGGAGGGACACCAAATGGTGCCAGCCCTGTGGGGCTGGGATGGGGTTTGGCCCCAGCATGAGGTGCTTTTTGCTCCGGCCTGGGTTCGGGGAGTTGGCCGTGGGAAAGTGCAAAGCAGGCTCCAGTGTTTTAAACGCCCTCCAACTGTGCATGTAAATCAATTATATGCAGATGTAATTGGGCATGCAAATGTCACTAGGAGGCTGTTTACATGTGCAGTGTACATTAGGGGAGCACGTATGTGTGCAAAGGAACACTGAGGATATTAGTAATAATTACACCCTGAGAGTGTCCTGGTGCTGGGCCTGCTGCTTCTGCTTCTCCAGCTCTGGCCTTCAGGGAGCGGAGCTCTCCTTACCCTGCCCTATGCCAGACCCTCCCCCTTCCCTGACTGATGCGTTTGCTCCCTGCCCTGTGCCCAGCAGTGCAGCTCAGCTCCCTCCCCTGCTCCCCAGCATTGCCTCTCCCCATGCCTCTTGCCGGTATGGCTGCAGCCCCAGCTGAGCCATGCCCATCTCGGCCTGCCACACCAGGCAGGGGCCAAACTTCTTTTAAACGTTAAGGTGAGGAGCCCATTTCATCCCCTCCAGGCACCCTGACCCCTTTCTCTTAGTTGGCAAACATTTGTGAGTCAGCCCCAGCGGGACGGTTCCCACATCACCTTCCTGTCCTTCGTGCCCAGCACAGCCTTTGCTTTCTCAGTATGGGCAATTGTCAGGACTCTCCTGTCCTCCATGCTCACAGCTCTCTCCAAGCCCTCTCTCCTTTGTGCCAAATTCTTCAATCATTGCTCTTTGTCCTGTTGTGCAGCTCCTATTCTTTCAGCGAGCTGTTAAAAAGCTGTCACTGTCATAAATTCCTTGTCCCAGAAATTATCTTTCATCTCCTGAACGTGGGCTACAATAGGCACTGAGGTGCTTGATATTATTAATACCTTCTATATATGTGTCAATGAGCTTAAGAACTTAATGGAGCCTTTTCCCTCAGCCCTTCATGCCGCGTGTTTGGGCTGCTTGACAGAGCAGTCAAGCTATCAGTGCTTGACTCAGGCTGACATGAGGACATGTGGCTTCTCTCCGTTCCAGAACGCTGCCTAGAAAGGCCTAATTTCCACACCCAGAATTCAGATGGGTCGGGGGTGGTGACAGTGCCCTGGCAGAGATGTGGGTGAGCTGAGCTGGGGCAGACCCTGTGTACCAGCAGCTTATGCCAGTCTTCAGTAGCACTTGGTTAAGGGGGCCTACAGAAAGGCTTTTTTCTGCTCTTTATCCCTGTTCTCCAGAGCTTCATGGAGGTCATGTCATGATTTGAGATATGCAAGGCATGAGCACAGCATCTCCTACCTCTCACCTCACTTTCAGTTGAACAGAGAGCTGGAGATGGGTCCAGCCACCCGCCTGCAGCCTCCAGCAAGCAAGGCTGTGGTGGGGACAAGTGGAGGGATCCCCTCCGTGGCCTCACAGCCCCAGCCCATGTCCAGGGTGACATTCTGTGGCTCCTGCCACTGCTGCCCCAAGTGAATGGTTGATGGTCAAAGGATTTTTGGATCATTCTGCTCCAAATCAATAAGCTGACCAGATCAGGGAGCAGTACAAGATAGTACAGAAAGCATTATGATAATACTTGATAAGGATCCTCAGTTTCACTGAGGAGCAGCCATACAATTCAGAATTTGGATTCCCTCCAGCTGATAATGAGAACCCACTGGACTGACTCAGCCTGCTGTGAGGAGGCATCAGCACACATCCAGATGGCCGTGGGGATGGGGGAGCAGGAATATCCTGCCTTGCCTCTTCGTCCCACTCCCCCCACACACCCTGAAATGTCACCACCTCCAAGGGAGAACGTGATCTGAGAGCACGTTTCTCCCTGACTGCATCCACAGGGGCCCAGTGGAACAGCCATCCTCAGGAACAAGGGTTCCTCAGGAACAGGTCCTGCTGCCAGCAGTGCTGAGGAGGGCACGGGAGGTCTGTGTCCATGTGTTGTGCAAGGCACGCACGAGACATCAAGGTGTCCTTTCCCTCCCTGTCCCAAGCAGCCAGTTTATGCTGCCTTCTCCAGGGACTGGTTAGGACTGGGCAGGATCAAGGAGCTCGTTGCTGGTCGAGCCCAGGGGACATGCGAGGTACCTTCCTCTCTGGATGTGCAGGGGCAGAGCCAGCACAGACCCTCCCCCTGTCCCTGCTGCCAAAGGGAGGAGGCTGGAGGGGCAGACAGCCGATCTGTGTTCCCAGAGCCAATGCTGGCAGTACTTCAAGGTGTGGTACATCTTATCTCTGCCTGGCATTTGCATGGATTTTCTCAGCTCAGCTTGTTACGACAAAGTGTGAAAATCTCAAAGAAAAGGAATGATAATAATAATGGGAGTAATTAAAATCCACCTCCCTCCTGCCAGCTCGGCCCTTTCTAGACCTATTGTGGGATTCCTGGACACATGCACAGAAACCAAGGGAGATGAGAATGTCCCAAGTCTCTCCCTTGAGGGGTGGGTCTGTTCCCCACTGCCCAGGTCCCTCCTGCAGTATGCAGGTGCCGCCTCTCTGGGAGGGAGCTGAGAGCAGGGATAAACTCCTGCCTCCTGCCAACAGAAGGGAACCATCTGCCACAGCCTGTTATCATCTGAGGATGGCAGTGGCAAAGAGCTGGAGCATCTGTCTGAGGGACGAGCCCCCGCAGATGGACACCCAAATGTTCTTGCTGTTCCCTGCAGGTTTTAAAGAGGAACATGTTCAATGAGGGCGTGTGAGCCAAGCTGCTCTGCAGCGTCCCGGGGCTGCACGGAGGTCAGCACAGGATAGTGGCACCTGGAGGGCTGGGGCACTCTGGGTCGCTCCATACTGCAAAAAGGAGGTTGACCCAGTTGAGGCGGGTTGAACCACAACAGCTGGAGTTGGCCTCTACAGTACAGGGCAGGCTAGTAAAGGTAAAGAAAAAGTAAAGAAAAAAGGCATGTTTGCTGCAAAGCTGTCAGCTGCACATAGCTACAGGCTTTTAGCAGGGACAGGAGGGGATGGTACTTCCAGTGAGGTTTGGTTGCGTGCTTCTGGCTGTCCCCAGCGCACTGTCACCCATGCTGTAACACCTCAGGGACATTAACAGTAAGCTCACCCAGTCATGATGGGTCAGTAAATGCAGAAACATGGGAGCCTTTGGGGCTTCCGAGCAGGGGCCAATGCAGTTCCTCTGGCAGAGATCAGCAGGGCTCATTGCTGCCAGGATCTGCCTTTGTCCAAAGTGTCCTTGAGACTCTTGGGTTGAGGAAGTGTTGCCCATGAGGTGGGGTGAGAGTTAAAAGAGGGAAAAACCCAAATGGCAAAAGAGGGGGAAAACCCCTCAGCTGCTCCTTGGGCAGGTTGGTTGTACTGGCTCCTCTTACACCCTGGCACTGTGGGCAAGGGCCTTGGTGCTCTAGCTGAGAGAGCAGCTTTTAGGTGATGTTTTTTCTCTCTGCACTCTCCATCCTTCCCATTGCCTCTCCCCACTGCTGACCAAAATGCACAGTGTAGCTGTCAGAGCAAACCAGGGCTGGGCCCTCCTGCCATACTTGGGGCACCCATGCTGCCTTCACCTCTCCTGCCACCCCTGGTCCCTCCACCTAGGTCCAAAATCATGGAGCCATAGAATGGTTTGCATTGGAAGAGATCTCAAAGATCCTCTAGTTCCAAACTGCTGCCATGAGCAGGGACACCTTCCACTTAGACCAGGTTGCTCAGGGCCTCATCTGAGCTGGCCTTGGACACTTCCAGGGAAGGGAATCACACGTGGAGGGTACACAAAAGGCAGGGTTTTGCACAGGACTGTTGTATAGCAGAGGTGTGCACGATGCCCAAAAGCTCACTGCTTCTGCACGCCCACTCCCCCATCCTCTGCCGCTCGCCTCGCTCCCAGGGTGGGGATGGCCGTCGGAGCCGAGGTGGGAAAGACGGTCTTGGAAGGCCCCCTGCTTCCAGGCAGTGCATAGCATCACTCTCACACGCCACCAGTGCTGCGTGCATGGCGTACTTGCTGTGTCTTTGTGGAAGGGCTGAGGTGAAATTTCCCCCCTCACACACCAAGAATGCCAGGAATTATTTCTGACTGTTACTCCTGAATACGAGGTGCCCTGCACTTTAGTGGGGCTGTAAAAGGTGGGGGGCCGGGAGCCTTAGAAACGGCATTCAGAGCTCTTAGCCTGTCTTTTGTCCTCTGTTTGTTTTTTTCTGGCCGCATTCAGATTGCCGGCTTTGTCTGTGTTTGTGAAGTGCTATTAACATCGATGGCATTGCTGCCATAGCCATAACAATAAGAGGCATCGATCTGCACAGAATAAAGGTCTGAGGACCACTGAGAGGGGCCAGGCTGAGTTTCCTTGATGGCAGGAGGAGAGCTCGTGCATGAACACACGCGTTGTTACCCCACTGTTTCTTGCCACGAGGATCCTGTGCCCGGGCGCACGCAGGGATACACACCTGATGGGTGCCCACTCTCCCAGCCGAGCCGGGGTCTGTGTCTGTGAGAGCTGAGGAGTGGGCAGGAGTGGGAGAGTTGGAGTGATTCAGCCCTCAGCTGGTGAGTTCACCGTGCCCACCCTTTGTTTATTCCTGCCCTGCTCAGAAGCTGGACTGTGCCAAGCAGGAGGATAATGGGGCTCCGGGGAGGCAGCAACCTCTGCCTGAGTGCCAGGAGGGGCTCGAGCTGCCCAGGGCTTGCTCGTAGGCCACTGCAGGGACATGAGCTTGGGATGACCTCTCCTGTGCTCCACGGCAGACTGGGGGGAGGGCATCGCACAGGAGAGGCTTGGGGCCAACTCAGAAGCTCCCATTTGCCGAAAGTCGTTCAAGGAAAGGCTCATGGGACCCAATGAAGGGACTCGTGGCCCCAGCCCATGCTACTGCAGAGGGCCCTGGTGCCCCTGCCTTGGGTCCACCTTGGTCAGCAGCCAGGGACAGCTGGGTAGAAGCAGGAGAGAGTGGGAAGCACCCCAGGAGAGCTCAGCCTAGAGGAAGCAGCAAGGGAAAGTCCACATTACAAGCAAACTTTGTGTCATTGCTGCTGGAGAAATCGGCCTCAGCTGCGAGAGCAAATCTAATGCTGCTCGATAAAGAGTGTCCATTATGGAAGGAGTGAAGTGGTGAGCAGTGCTTGGGAGGTCGTGCACTTAGTCCTGGATGAAAGGCCACCAGCTCAGCGTGTGCTGGAGCGTCCGAGGGGGCCTTTGGGATCACCAGGTCCCCGACCTGTCCTCGGAGGCGTCCCCTCACCGCTTGCAGCCCTTTCCCGCTTACGTGCCGGGGTGGGGGGGACAGTGTAAAGAGGAACAAAACGCTGTGCTGAGGTAGCTGCTGTAGGACGGACCCTCCGGAATCCCCAGGGTAGCCCGGCATCGTTCCTCGGCGGACGCGGGCAGGGTTGGGCACCGACGCGACGGTGACGGGCAGAGCTCCGCTGCTCCGTCCTCTGCTGACAGCGAGGCTGCACGGGCGGCGGCGGGGCGGGGGCCCCCATCCACCGAGCGGCCCCGGTTCGCGGGGGAACCATCGCCGCTCCCCCCGCCCGCAGCCCCGGGGACCCGCACCCCCCGCGAGGAGCGGGGGCGGTGGCGGGAGGAGGGACCGGCCGCGGCCGCTGCTGCCGTGCC